>CM033642.1:244238181-244617870 GCA_019512145.1 Engystomops pustulosus | reverse complement strand
CGTCCGACGAATCTGCTGTCTGCGCATGCGTAGAACAGCAGGCCCGTACCTGTGCAGCTCCGGCTTCGGAGGAGTGACCGCGCAGGCGCGGGCCTGCTGTTCTGCACAGACAGCAGATTTGTTGGATGAGGGCGCACAGCTCCTCGTAGGAGGAGAAAAGAGGCTACCGGGGCGTGGAGTAGCCGCCTCGTGTAACCTCAGAAGCGGCTACTCCACGCCCCAGTAGCCGCATAAGGAAATTTGAATATAAAGATAATAAAAGTTATCGATACCGTGTGTGGATGTGAGGATTAGCCCTTAAAAGGGCTATCCTCACGTCCTATTGATCCACCTACCACCCGATCTACCTTTATAGGTAGATTCGTGGTGGTAGGTGCCTTTTAAGCGGTAAATGTGCTGCTAACATATATTTAATTATTTGGTACATTAGCGCTATTATTTCCAAATTCGGATATATTAAAGGGGTTGTCCGAGACTTTATAATTAAAAAAAAAAAAAAAAAAAAAAAAGAAGGTGGGCGGGAGGGTGCGGCTTAAAAAAAATAAACATGTACTTACCTCTCGGCGCCCTCCGGGTGTCCCGCGCTGCATTCACCTTCCGAACAGAACCAACAACCAAACGCCTTGCATATACAATGCTGTAAATAGGGACGAGTGGTGGGTGGGTGTCGGGTCCACCCGGAAGCTGAATGCAGCGCTGCTCCATGGCCCATGTTTGTTTACATGGGGCACGGACCAAAACGATAGCATGAGACAACCAAAGGGTGACAGGAGGCAAGTACATGTTTATTTTTTTAAGCAGCACCCTCCCGGCCACCTTTGTTATTTTATAGTCTCAGACAAGCCCTTTAATGACAGGTGCATGGGATATGCAATAAATATACCACCATGTCCAGAAGTTTCTTGAACATCCTAGTGCTATCACAGGGGACTCTTGTAATATATGCCAACATCTGTCCTCTGCCTACAATATGACATGTATGAGGTTTTTCCGGTCCAGTGACATATTCTGACTGGGTCATTTAACAAATTCATTCAGTAAATTGTCAATTCCATTGTGCCCCAGTAGAGCTGGATTTTAGCAATTAACACAAGCTTCTTCTCATCAGAGGTGTAAAGCAGGGAAAAAAATATTTCCGCAGGTTCCTGCCAGTTATGGCTACTATACCTAGATGCAGAGGTCATATTAAAGGAAATCTACCACCAGGATCAAGAATTGTAAATCAGCTCTTAATTAAGCTCCTTATACCCTTGTTTTTACAAAGGGAAGGCTTTAAAAATTATGCAAATTCGCCTGAGGGTCTCTGAGCATCATAGCTGTAAATTGAGCCTGGAGCACCTAAGGCCCCTTTCACACTTGCGTTTTTCACGCGCGTTTTCTGCTTACCTCTCGGCGCCCTCCGGGTGTCCCGCGCTGCATTCACCTTCCGGACAGAACCAACAACCAAACGCCTTGCATATACAATGCTGTAAATAGGGACGAGTGGTGGGTGGGTGTCGGGTCCACCCGGAAGCTGAATGCAGCGCTACTCCGTGGCCCATGTTTGTTTACATGGGGCACGGACCAAAACGATAGCATGAGACAACCAAAGGGTGACAGGAGGCAAGTACATGTTTATTTTTTTAAGCAGCACCCTCCCGGCCACCTTTGTTATTTTTATAGTCTCAGACAAGCCCTTTAATGACAGGTGCATGGGATATGCAATAAATATACCACCATGTCCAGAAGTTTCTTGAACATCCTAGTGCTATCACAGGGGACTCTTGTAATATATGCCATCATCTGTCCTCTGCCTACAATATGACATGTATGAGGTTTTTCCGGTCCAGTGACATATTCTGACTGGGTCATTTAACAAATTCATTCAATAAATTGTCAATTCCATTGTGCCCCAGTAGAGCTGGATTGTAGCAACTAACACAAGCTTCTTCTCATCAGAGGTGTAAAGCAGGGAAAAAAATATTTCCGCAGGTTCCTGCCAGTTATGGCTACTATACCTAGATGCAGAGGTCATATTAAAGGAAATCTACCACCAGGATCAAGAATTGTAAATCAGCTCTTAATTAAGCTCCTTATACCCTTGTTTTTACAAAGGGAAGGCTTTAAAAATTATGCAAATTCGCCTGAGGGTCTCTGAGCATCATAGCTGTAAATTGAGCCTGGAGCACCTAAGGCCCCTTTCACACTTGCGTTTTTCACGCGCGTTTTCTGCGCGTGCTTTTGACGCGCAGAACTTGCATTGCACTCTGACCCATTGTAACCAATGGGTCTTTTCAGACTTGCATTTTTTTTCACGCACACACACGCGTTTTTTTTAACGCGCGTTTAAATCTCAACATGCTCTACTTTTGCAAGTCACGCGCTTGAAAAACGCACCATACAAGTCTATGGAGACGCATCAAAAACGCATTGCACTCTGAGACACTTGCAAGTCCAATGCAAGTGCAATGCGTTTTTCATGCATCAATTGCCATAGAAAAGATAGAGCTCAGTCCTGAGTCCATTTCACGTGTGTTATCTGAGCGTGAAAAACACATTGAAATTGCATTGAAAACACGTGTGAAAAACTGAGACACTGAACAAACTCTGACTGAAAACTGATTGCACTCTGATGCAAAATGTGCGTTTTTCACTGACCAAACCCTGATCGCACCCTGATCAAACTCTGACGTGATCTGCAACGCAAGTGTGGAAGGGGCCTAAGGCTCATATGCATAACTGAGGAGCATAAAAAGCTAAAAGAGGAGCAGATTCTTCCAGAACGGGAACACACCTGCACGTATGTTTTCTTGGTTTACAATCCTAGTTGAACATCTTGTTTCAACAGTGTGGCAATGTGCCTCATCCATCACAATAACCACAACCTACTTGGTTATATCGTCTTCCATAATGCTTATGTTTTGGGGCAGAAGCAAATCTCTGACAAAAGAACATATGCTAGGGGCCTTTTTGTGTTACAAAGAAAAAAAAAACCTTCACGCTTCTGTGATCCACTGAGCAAGAATACACAATACTTATCTCTGTGTTAAAGACCTCACCTTCTCCATGGTGGTCCAAGCCTGACGTAATGGAGTGGTGAAGCAGTTAGCGAGTGGGCCTCCTTCCCGGCAAATGTTGGACTCAATTTCCATCCGCACAGAGTCATCAAAGCCTAAGGGGTGTGTTGCTTGTAGGGAAAAATACCTAAACATGAAATAAAAACACTGCTGAGTGTCATACAATGAAGCAGCGTGCAGTCAGCCATGCAATATGTTGCAAGCATAATTCTAAAAGATGGAGGCCATGGATAACAAATATAAGAAGATCACCAGTGTCACATCACCTGGATCTATGAGTAAGTGCCCCTGGTTTTATCATGCTATATTTAGATTTTCTTTAAAGGGAACATTTTACAAATTTATCCCATTGTGCTACAAGCCTTTTCAGGTCGAGCATGATATGCCCTTTCTAGAATACCCTCTTTTATACAAAATCTTGCCCAATATACAGAAATCTCCTCCAAAGTTCTATGAAAGTGGGCAGAGAAGAGTCATATTATACCTGAGATAAGTCAAGTTACGAGGCTGCTGGGGGATTGGCACTTCAGGCGCCCCTACCTTCGGTATTTACAAACATGCTTTATGTGTCATATTAAGGCAATGTGCCTCATCCATCACAATAACCACAACCTACTTGGTTATATCGTCTTCCATAATGCTTATGTTTTGGGACAGAAGCAAATCTCTGACAAAAGAACATATGCTAGGGGCCTTTTTGTGTTACAAAGAAAAAAAAAACCTTCACGCTTCTGTGATCCACTGAGCAAGAATACACAATACTTATCTCTGTGTTAAAGACCTCACCTTCTCCATGGTGGTCCAAGCCTGACGTAATGGAGTGGTGAAGCAGTTAGCGAGTGGGCCTCCTTCCCGGCAAATGTTGGACTCAATTTCCATCCGCACAGAGTCATCAAAGCCTAAGGGGTGTGTTGCTTGTAGGGAAAAATACCTAAACATGAAATAAAAACACTGCTGAGTGTCATACAATGAAGCAGCGTGCAATCAGCCATGCAATATGTGGCAAGCATAATTCTAAAAGATGGAGGCCATGGATAACAAATATAAGAAGATCACCAGTGTCACATCACCTGGATCTATGAGTAAGTGCCCCTGGTTTTATCATGCTATATTTAGATTTTCTTTAAAGGGAACATTTTACAGATTTATCCCATTGTGCTACAAGCCTTTTCAGGTCGAGCATGATATGCCCTTTCTAGAATACCCTCTTTTATACAAAATCTTGCCCAATATACAGAAATCTCCTCCAAAGTTCTATGAAAGTGGGCAGAGAAGAGTCATATTATACCTGAGATAAGTCAAGTTACGAGGCTGCTGGGGGATTGGCACTTCAGGCGCCCCTACCTTCGGTATTTACAAACATGCTTTATGTGTCATATTAAAGTCGCATTTCGGACATTTGGGCGCCATTTCCCGTCTCGGAAGTCACCGCCGGCCGTAACCGTTTTTATATTTTGATAGATCGGGCATTTTGGGACGCGGCGATACCTAATATGTTTGTGATTTTTGCTGTTTATTATGTTTTATATCAGTTCTAGGGAAAGGGGGGTGATTTGAATTTTTAATATTTTATTAATTTTTTTATTTTTTTAAACTTTTTTTTCCCCACTATTTCTTAGACCATCTAAGGTACATTAACCCTAGATGGTCAGATCGCTCCTACCATATACTGCAATACTTCTGTATTGCAATATATGGCGTTTTTGCAGCACATTCATTACAATGAGCCACTGGCTCATTGTAACGAATCTGCAGAAGCCAGATAGTCTCGTGTCAAAAGAAGACCCGAGGCTACCATGGCAACCGATCGCCGCCCCCCCGGTGACGTTCGGGGGCGCGGCGATCGTAATAAAGATGGCGGTGCCCGAGAGGGTTAATAGCAAGCACCGACCGCGGTTATTAGCGGTGGGGGTTTTCTGCAAAATGCAAAAAACCCCCACCTTTGTATGAAGAGGACTCAGCCCGTGAGCCCTCTTCATACACTCCTTATACCTCTGCGCCGTAGAGCTACGGTGCAGAGCATTAAGGGGTTAAAGATGATAATCAAATCTTTCAGATCACATCAGGCAGGTGGTTCTATAAGCTACAGGACAGGCAGTTGTGTAAGTAGTTGGACTTTAGCTGCATCTCACATTTCTAACTATGTATTTAGCTACCTGTAGCTTCAAATATGTAGATCGTGTCTGAAAGATGAGATCCTTATCTTTAATATGACACTAAAAGCAAGTTACTATGTACTATACAACTCAAGATAGTCAAGATGTCTGACGTTACACTCACCCTGCAGGCTCTAAAACTTGACTCATCTCAAAAGAAGACTCTTCTCTGCTCATTTTCATGAGACTTTGGACAACATTTTTTTATGGGTGAGACTTATAATAAAATAGGACATTTAGAAAGGACATTTCATACTGTAGCGGAAGAGGCTAGAGGTTTAATGGTGTAAAATCTAGCGACCCTTTCCCTTTAAAGGGTTTATCCATTACATAGGAGTCTTATTACTGGTGGTCTAGGAATGATGGACTGCAAGCCCCCATCTTGTAGCAGTGCAGGTGGATATGTCTGACCTGCTTTCTATTCATTTTCATAGGACTGTGGGACATGCTGAGAGCTGAAGCTTTTGCATTACTTACTTATCATAAAGGATCATTGCGTCGTTCTGTGCTTCCTGGCCGTCATACTGTCCGCTCTTTGCTGCAAGTTGAGACTGGAAGTTGTCTGCAGCCAACCAGAACTGTAATATATTCACGGCATCTTCCTTCTCCATGTACTGTCAGGCACAGGAAAAATGTGGAAAACAGAATGAAC
Source organism: Engystomops pustulosus (assembly GCA_019512145.1). Lineage (NCBI taxonomy): Eukaryota > Metazoa > Chordata > Amphibia > Anura > Leptodactylidae > Engystomops > Engystomops pustulosus. The sequence goes on along the minus strand of CM033642.1, from coordinate 244,612,006 downwards.
CAGTTGTGAGAAATAATGAAACTGCATCCAGATCCCGATGGTTATTCAGTCATCAACAAGTTGGCCAAAATAAAGATTTTAATATACACACAAATGATATAACCAAAACTTCGGCTTTTGGTTCAGGCAACCCACACCTCTAAAAATAATAATTTAAAAAAACATAAAAAAGATTATGAAAAAGTTCTGCAAACTTTAAAATACAAGTTCTTTTTATGTGAAACCATGTTTTTTTTTGCTTCTAAAAGACTAAATAAAAAGACGGCATCTATTACCCTAATCTTACTGGCTGTAGGATAGTTAAAATACACAGAATAAGCAGAACTTCTTCAGCTCCTCCTGCACTATAACATACCGCATGCAAATAAAACAATATGTACAAGCTGTTCTTGCTTGGTAACATGCTACCTGCATATAGGACACTATATACAATTTGCAGAGCTCCTCTTGCTCTGTAACATGCTGACTGCAGATTGGACACTATATACAATTTGTTCAACTCCTCCTGCTCTATAAGATGCTGCCTGCAGAGAGGACACTATATACAATAAAATGCTATGTATAATCTACAATCTCTCCTCCAGGTCTACAGCAACCTCCTTGTTGTGTATTGCATTATCTTATTGTACGTACTTACAGAAGATATGGTAAAAATGTTTCATACATAATAAGTAAAACGTAAAATATGTAAAACCACTGCCGGGACCTTACCTCTGAGAAATAAAAGAGCGCCGATTCGCAGAACAAAATATCCGACAGGTGGACTGTTCCGCTGGTCAGCACCTCAATCTGGTATTTACAGAAATGATGACTGCGCAAAAATTCTAAAAAGTGCCTGTAAAGCGGGGACATAAACACACACGTCATTTACTTTATCCTTCACCAAAGTCATGCGACAATGAGCAGAAGAGAGTCATTCTGCCTGAGAGGAGTCAAGTTTAGAGGCTGCAGGGGGAGTGCCACTATAGACACCCCTATTTTGGTTCTATTATGCCTAAAAACATTGTGGTGTCATAGCAAATCTTATCATTCAGATCACATCAGGCTTGTGGTTCATTGATCCATAAAACCAGACAAACAGAGAGTTAAAGACAAGTGAGAATGGAGCTGGGAGCTGAAAACAATAAACCCACCCACCGTTTATTATTTATTTTAATGTATGATATCTCATTTCTGTAGATCACAGACCAGAGGCCTGATGGACCTGTGTGACAGATGAGATCCCCATCTTTATAAGGCACCATGGTAATCAAGTTTTAGGTGTCAAGGTGTACAGAAATGGGGTGAATGAAAGTGACAATCAAAGTGCAGCCTCTAACCTGTGGCTTAATAACATGAGAGGCCTACTCTTGTCTTGTTAAATGATACGTGTATCATACTCATCAATGATCACTTTTTTGTACAGTAATACTCGAGTATAAACCGCTCCGAGTATAAGACGAAGGTGGGAAATGTATTTGTCACAGCCCCCAGTACACGGCCTGCCGCGGCCCGGCCCCCGGGTCAACTGTCACGGCCTCCCTGCCCCGGGTCACCATAGTATGTAGGAAAAAAAAACAAAAAGTTTACTCGCCTTCCCACGTCCTCCGGCAGGTCCTCTCAATACATTGCAGCCCATGGCATCGGCTCGTGACCCGGTCCGTCACAGGCATTGTGATGTCAGGTCGGAGCAGACGGAAAAAGGCATTTTTTCTGTCCCCGACAGCTAATAAATAGGTAGGAGAGCAGAACATGTGGTGAGAGCGCCACAAAACTGGCGGAAACACCATAGTAAATGTCCCCCAATTAGTGTTGGTTACCAATCGCATGTGTTTCGATAAATGAATACAAATGCAATACAAAACGGCACATGTGACTGTATCCCGATGTGAAAATTAAAAATTATACAAGGTTTATATCACACTGCACCAGATGGGCTTATCAAACTCTGAGCGTATACGTTTTATGTGACAGCTGAGACTGGTTGGACATGAACGGCTTATGTACAGGTCACTGAGGACAGTGATTGGCTGCAACAGAAATGTGACCACTTGTATACCTGCATCAACCCAGCTGAAGCTCCAGATTTCCATATTCATTGGAATATATAATCGGAAACTTTCACAAAAGCAAACAAGCGAAAAATCCTGTGAGTAATACAGCAATGTTATACTAGAAACTCTGCCCAGATTTTATTCACCCGTGGGTGCTGTTGCACGGTGCTTTCTTGGTCTGTTTTTGAATGGACTGAAAACGCATGCGTTTATATATCATTTTCTGCAGAGGAAACAATCCAGGTTATCCAGCAGTCAATTACGGAAATACGGACCTAAATGCACAGATTTTTCTGCAAGTTTTTGATGTTGCTCTTTATGCAGTTTACCCATCATGAACATCTGCATTGTGTACAGCCACCCTTAGGGTGATGCCACACGTCCCGTTTTTGGAACGTTTTAAAGCATGCGTTTTAGAATTTTTGCCGTGCGTTTGGCTGCTTTGAACCAGTTTATTCATTTCTAGAAGTGTAGGCAGCTGTGAAACAGATTAAAACCAGCCAAATGCATGGTAAACATTAAAAAATGCTTTTTAAAACTGACTAAAAACTCATGCTTTAAAACGGTACAAAAAAACCTGACGTGTGGCATCACCCTTACAAATCACTTTTTTTTTTTTTTTTTTTAATAAAAGCAACTATATGATAAATTTGGGTTACCCAAGTTCGGCACGAACCACATAATGCACCCATTTACAGACAGCAATTTATGTTTGGTGTATACACATGGAAAAGCCCCAGGCGTTTACATGCTAAACATATCGGTAAGACTGTTCATCAAACAGAGGACAAAAGTGCGCCCTTAGGTCACTTCATGGACTTCTACAACAGTATCTTGGGGCAGGACACCGTCATATATACAAAGGGATACAATTAATTAAGACCTCTAGTAATATAAACATTATCTATACCTCCAACATTAGACAATACTCCTTATAAACTCTTTGCAGTGCAGCCTCTCCCATGCTTAACTAAAAAAAAAAAAAAAAACTCTTCTAGAGTCTAACATTTCACAAACTTTCCCCAAGTTAACAAGTTTTCCCCAAATCACAGGAGAGGGAATAACAAGATGATCAGTATGAGACCGATCACAAGAAGGAGATACCCACTATATGGAGAAGGGGGATCACTAATTAATGTAGCAACAGGAAGATTATGTGACCGGCCGATCCACCCACTCACTAACTCTGAAACTCCCATAGCATAAGAGCGGCAGAGCGTATACTCAGTTGGCGCTCCATCCATTCAGGAGGACATGATCCACTTTTTCCATATAGAGGTGGTCCCGTTGTTTTTGAACGGTGGGAGTCCAAGCAGTCGGACCAGTATCGATCACCTTGTTATCCCCTCTCCTCAGGTTAAAGGATAACTTCTAAACTTGGGACAACCCCTTTAATCCCATGATGCCTCAACACAAAATACCAGAATAGTAGGGATGTAACCACCTCTGCTAGCGAGGAGTGTATTGTGATTATAATATCCAAACCATATGTATACAGTGAGGGTGGCTGAGCTGTGTTTTATATATAAAAGTCAATGGAATCCTCTGCCATCACGTTCTTTGTAAGATGACAGATGACATACAGACATGTATGCGGATACAAACTGAACACGGACATCTGCTTTTTTTGCGGATGCGCAGCACACATGCCTGTCTGGTTAAAGCCTTATACAGAAAGTATAGAATTCCAATTACTTTTTTGATCATATTTGGGCATTTGTTTAGACTATCACCTTTCAAATCCTCTAGCACCGCTCTGCTACATTAATCAATTCAAGTATCAAAGTCCAATACTTAATGTAGCAGAGCAGTGCTAGAGGATCTGAAAGGGGATCACCAATACACACCAATAGAGTCAACTAAACAGTGAAACAAATGGATATTTATCAACAACTTGCCTGATTACTGTTCAGTTGATTGGTGTGTAAGTGTGTAGCTTTCTGTGAGAGGAATAAATCAAGAATCCCTCCACAGTATATTTCTTTAACATAACATTATTTCAGTAACGTGTAGATCTGGAAATATCGCACTTACTCTTCATTAGTTGGTGAGACGTGTCATCTAGCCCTTCACGTGTCGGGCTATTTCTGCTCGGCGCATTAAGCTTGGAAGACTGCTGGTCCGTAGACAGTTGTGGCTGGACAGCCGGCGTGCTCCCCATCTTCTGTTTAGTCTTAAAATGTGAAACTCTGTGTTGATTTGCTGTAGAACCTAAGGCTTTCAATCTGGATGTATGCTGTGGCACTTTAGAGAAATCCTGGTCTTGCTGGGCAGCATCAGGAGACGTCTCATCAGGCCTTTTAATAGACGGTGACACGGGCTCTGCCAAAGTGCTGTGCTTGACTGCATTTAAGCTGAACGCTCTTATCCGTGACCAGGTAGTGGAGTTAAAACTTGCAGCGTCCAGCCAGAACTTCACTAGATGTTCCATCCTCCGGAGCTCCATAAACTGAATAAAATAAGGGAGAGCCACATTGTCCAGTAGAACTTGTTCAAGAGTTTTGGAGAGGCTCGACTTGGCATCTTGGGACTCGTAATTTAGACACGATCGACCTGCATGAGGAGACAAGGAAACGGAGTAAAACTATAAAAACACTTCCCTACCATAAGCAAATAGACTATATCGTCCCTTGCAAATCTTCAGATACAAGAAGTAAAGGACTAGGAAAGTGCACCAGCTCCCTGTACATACTCTCAGCATAGTACAGCCTGGATAAACTAGAAGCAGTCTCTTACCAAGGTCTCCAAAATGTGTCGCTTCCATGTAAATCGGCTGCTTTCTGAGTGCAGCCGTCCTACTGCTCGAGTAAGAGTCCATATTGGCCGATATGGCGTTGATAGCCACATGGCTTGGTCCGGCCGCCTCCAGCAAGGCATCTTTTTTCGGACTTCTTGATGGGGAATGTACTGGGGTTGGTGCAAGTTCTAGGAGAGAGAAGAGAATATTGTATTGCTTATAGGACTTTGACTAAATTCCACCTTATAAACTCTGCCGTGAAAATGGCGCGGGCTAACTAGGACTAACTAGCACAGGTTTACAACATTTGGGTGGGATTTATACAAACTGTGATTAAAACCCGCAATGTTTAGAATCAGTAGGATGTTTACTGTAGATTATTAGAGGATTATTACTGTAGATTCTACATACGGAAAGTAAAGATTGATCTCCGTACGAGGGAAGAGAAAAATGTCTGGTTCCTGCTCTGGTCAGAAGCGCTGTAGGACGTATCCCTGGTATGTAAGTAACTTAAGAGCGTAATGGTGTCGGAACCAGAGTGGAAAATCATCAGGGAGAAGTGACCTTTTGTCATGTTGGGGTGCGGTCGCACGCATTGCTTTGATTCCGTTTAGAATCGTCCTGGACATTCAGACACCAATGACCATCGGTCATGAAGGGGTTAATCAAGTGAAAATGAAAAACTGTGTTACCTTTAAATACTTTCCCATCCGGCTTGTCTTGATCTTTTCCTTTCACTGTTAGGAAGAAAAGAGAAATTGTTTTAATTATCATATGAATAAATCAGGGTTTATAGGTTTCCCCTTTGAGAATCTATTACATAGGGGATAACTTCTGCTGGACCCCGGGAAGGATACCCCTTTATAGAGGACCCTAACAAAACAGGTTTCTCTGCAGAGCTTATCGTTCACATATAGTGTAGATATATAAAGATATTGGACCGCTGGGGGCCCTTCTGTTGGTCTTACTGATCATTTGTTTAACTCCTAAACACTATGCGCCATACATGTACGGCACAGAGGTGCGAAGGCATACAGAAGTGGGGTTTGCTGAATATTGCTAATACCCACTATAGGGAACGAAAAAAAAAACCTGTGTCGTTAATGGGTTTAAGGGGGTTGGGATATTGGAGTCCTTTTCATTGCTGACCACCAGGGCGCCTTACGCTTACAAGAGGCCGTTCTTGGTATTGCGGTGCTAACACATTCAAGAGATTCAGATCATTTTGTCTTACAGGGAGCACAATAATGTGTCTGACCGCCGGACAATGTCACATGATTCCTGCCTTCCACTAATCCGCCAGTAACAAGGTAAGAACAAAGGGGGTCAGTGTTTCAGCCTCTTATTAATGTCCTCACTTTCTTTAGGGCTCTCTTTCCATGGACATGTGACTGCTCCCAGATTAAGAGTTATTAGACTCGCTGACCATTACAGGCCTCCAATAAAAACAAGACAGGCTTTCTGTTTTCTAGAGAAGGAGCGCTACATTAAATACACGAAATCCCTTCATCGCACGCAAAAGACTACGACAGTATGTGCAACAAAGGGCTCCAGGCAGCACTCGTGGGACTGTAGTCTCTTCCCCAATCTATGGGACGACATAGCCCCTAGGGCTGGTCTATGCCCAACTTTAGGGTACGATTTAAAAGTACAAGTAACTTGACACTCAAAACAGTGATGGAGTTGTGCAATGATTAAAGGGGTTGTCCAGACGTTAGAAAACATGGCTCCTGAATATGGTTAGAGCGTGGTATTGCAACTACATTCCATTCATCTCTATAGAGCTGCAATACCGAAACAAACCATAGTCGGGTGTGGGGCTGTTTTAGTTATTAAGTAGCTGTGTTTTTCAATCTCTGGACAACCCCTTTAAGGAACCATTAAGATGACTGAAGTGCATATAATAGGATTCCATTGTATCTGCAGTTAAAATGACACAAAGCAATAGAATCCGAGTTCTATATTATGTTGCCAGTGAGTCATGAGGTTTGTGGTCACTAAACAGACATTATTATAAGTGGGTTACTCTCAGAATCACTTTTCAGGAGAGGTCAGGGAAGAAATACCTAAATTGGGTGTGTACGGATGACAAATATCAGACAACTATCCCGGTCTTCACAATATGAAGAGGAGTCTATTTTAGCAATATTAATTTAGCGATTGTTACTGAACCCAATTTCACAAAAAGATGGCCTCATCTCAGATGGACAGACCTCATTGACACGAAAACTGGTGGCATTTGTTGTGGCAACTGTGATTGTAGGTTTCACTCCAAACTTACAATTACAGGAGATTAGTCAAACGGTCATGGAGAGAGACTGGTTCTGCTACACATCACATCAGATCCCCGGACCCTGCAATCATCTGATCCGTAGGATAAGTCACTAATATTTATTAAAAACAAAGCACAAATCTGACACAGAAATGAATGACAATATCTGCTGCTCATTTCCTCTCCCCATGAAAATCTATAAAAAAAAAAATCCATCCAACACCAAGTAATCACTTATTTTGCTCTATTTTTGTGTGCAATAAACTTGTCAGCATTTCCACAGCGTCTACATGTACCTGGAGATGTGCACGTAACCTTATGGTTACATGTGTTCCACTCTACAACTCAGGGATTACAGCAACAATCCGGCAGAATGAGAAGCAGTGTAAAAAGTGAACGGAAACAATGTATTTCCTGCAACTTTTGTAAAATTGTAAAGAAATCTGCAGTATAAATTTCTGGAGGCTCAAAGTCCAGATCATCGCTATATATTAGTGTATAGGACCCGAGACAAAACAAGCCATGCACATAGCGAGATTTGTATTGACGCGGTTGGTTTGCGTAAAACATCATGAATTCTTCAGCAGTTCTGGAAAAATGTGTTCCAGGATACAGAACAGGACCTGCGACTACTGTGGGCAGAAACCAATCATCAGGAGCTGGACAACGCCCGAAGGGAGGGGGATATGCAGAGTCTAAACTGTCCCCTAGTTTCTATATAGTTGACAGAGGCAGAAGTATATAGAGAGAATACTCCTTTTTAATAAACAGTCCGCAAAAGTGTTAAAGGATATGATGGTTAAATAGTTGAAAGTTGGCGTTTTGGAAGTGCCGAAACGCAAGCGTTTTTAAATGTTACACTGCGTTTGGCTACTTTGGAAACGTTTTTCTTCATTGCTGGAAGTGTAAGCAGCCGTGATAACATTTTCACATCTGCTTACACTTACAGCAATGGAGAAATACACTTCCAAGGTAGCCAAACGCATTGTAACATTAAAAAATGCACGCCTTCTGCCACACGCGTCCAGAGGCATCCTAAACGCCAAGTGTGACAGCACCCTGAGAGTCCTCAGTTGTTGATACCTTTGCTGTGTTTTCACCTGGGCAAGCACACAGCAGTGTGAAAGTAGCCTTACTCAGACGGGAGAAACTGTTCAGCAGGACAGTGAAAAGTGCTGCAAGTCCAGATACAATCCTGGAAAATTTAGTGCTGTATCACAAGTGTATGGTTATACAGATCTTCAGGGACAGAACCTAACACTGTCTGCAGCTGTGTATGACAGGTTCCCTTTAACTTCCTGGTGCTGCACCTTTCTGTAAACTAACACCATATACATAACAGGACTATGATTAAAAAGAGGAACAACGGAAAAAAAATATTAAACTATATAGGTCTTAAAGGAGTCTGACACTTATTAGGGTATAATTCAGTTCCATGTGGGCCCAACACAAGGTCATTTAAAGTAGATTATGAGGTCTGATAATTGAAGACATCAAGCTGCTTCCACATTGTAAGACCCCATAGGGGCTGGTGATACGGCCAGAAAATTTGCGTCCAGATCCCTAAAGAGGTATATGGTATCCGGTAACGTTGTGATGAGCACACAGCAGTCTCACTGCACCGTGACCAATCAATGCATCTTTTCTGCTTTTACGACACGACTGATCAGCTTTCTACAAAAAGGGAAGGGGTGAGGGGCGCTCACCCCTACTCCCTCATGCACAGTGCCATGTGCTATGTCCAGGTACTGCCCTGGTGAGCACACAGTTGTATGCAAGGGGGCCCCCCCAAGACTGTGTAATTGGTAGCACATGTAGAGATCACTTTAGTGGAAAATACCCCTCTAAATAGGTGGCTCAGTGGTTAGAATTACAGCCTTGCAGCGCTGTTGACCTGCGTTCAAGTCCCAGGTCTGCAAAGAGTTTGTATGTTCTCTCTGTGTGGGTTTCCTCCAACACTCCAAAACATACTGATAGGTTGATTAGATTGTGAGCCCCATGGGGGCAGGGACTGATTTGGCAAGTTCTGTGCATAATGCATAATGTGCACTATACAAATAAAGAATTATTATTATTAATACTGATCACTGTTCTTCGGTTTGGTCATCAAAATCAATAGATATTCATGTTATGGCACAGCTGCTCCCTTAGCACTAGGGTGACATCCTGGAGCAATAAGGTGTGGGGCGCCGTCACCCCGTCAGACTGGAATGACGACGTCATTGCTCCGAGGACAATGACTCGTAGTTGGCCTGGGTGGTGCACTCTCCTTCACAACAATCCTAAAAATAGAGCCTGCCCTTTAATACAGACGAGTGGCAAATACAGTGAAAACTGCTGATTTCTATTGTTCCTCAATCCTGAATTATAAAGGGGCGACATCCCCAGTGACAATCAATGACAGTACTACTACATACTGAGCTGAAGTTCTCTAGAGGGAACATAGTTCTGGAACATGTACAGTTTATCAGATTATGATGATTCTAAATACTATAAAGATGGGTAAAAGAGAAAAAAAAAGTCTTTCCATGTAAATGGAGAATTACTGAAGCTATCAGAGCCTTGCATTACACATCCAGTTGTATGGTCTCTACATGGAGGGGTTTGGCAAATCCCATAGAATCTGATACATATATAATTAGCCAATTTCTTTCTTTCGCTACTACTTGTTGTTGCCAGTCCTGCTATTATGTCTGTGCAATTGGTGGCTACTTGCCTTAAACAGTCGTAAACTAAAATTGCATGTTTTGCTGACAGCTATTCCACCTGACACTCCCATGTACACGCACACTCTGTGGAGGATCAAGCAGATTAACTCTGAAATTGTCCCAACTTAAAGTTTTCAGTGCCGGTCCAAAAGATGGGACCCCACCGGTCACAAGAATAGGACCCCAATCAATCTGGGGAACATGGCATTCATTCTCACGAAAATCTATGCCCTGTCCCTCTATTCATTAGTAAATAGCCCCACGCAGAGTTCTTCTATCTTCCTTACTTCCATTTATGATAGCTGGGCGCTGTGCTCGGCAATTTACATCACTAATACAGAATGGTGCCTTTGTTTGTTTGTTTTTTTTCAATCCAAGAACCAAACATGGTCATTTAGGCCTCATGCACACGCAAGGTATCATTTTTTTTTGTGCATCTTAAAAATTGCCCCATTGTCTTTAATAGGAAATCCTGCTATGTATCTGGTCACCGTATTTCTCACCACACTGAACTGCCCATCAGACCGCAATATTAGAGAACAGAACATTTGAATTTTTTGGTGTTTTTGATGTACGGTGTACAAAAAAAACCAGCCTAAATACGGTGTTGTCCACCACATAGGGACTGTTTTTGCAGTGGGTTATCCAGGAGATCATGTCATGTGGGTGGCGGACGAAGATATTTTTCTGTAGACACTGCTAGTTCACAGTGGGTTACATACAGGTGACAACTGGTCAGTTTTTTTTCAGTCAGAAAACGACCACATAATACGGGACTGAAAAATGCATACGGTCGTGTGCATTAGGCCATTGCAAACATTTTCTTGTGCCAAGAGAATCCTCTTTCTATGAATATGTAGTTAAGCCTGATGGTGCAGTGGGGGAGGACCTACCTAATTATATAGAGTTAGAGGTTAAAACTGTCACTACTGAAAGGGGCTGCCATTGGGTGATCCTAGGGGTAAACCAGAATAATCACAGCTGTACGTAGACAATTCAGGCCGCCCCTTGTGCACTTGCAGAAAGATTTGCATATTTACAAAAAAAAAAAAATCTTGTTCTCTCTGAATTGCCTTGTGGCCACAAGCAATGTCTCTGGGCCTACTAAGTGTCCCCGCACAGTATGACTATTACTATGGGAGGTTACTCTTGGGTTACCATCAAATCTAACCATTTAATGAAGATATTATAAGATAAGATACTTCTTTATTAGACCTACAGTGGGGAAATTTACAGCAGCAAAGAGAACAGAACATTGACAGAATAATAAGAACGGGCAAAAAGAAAAATGCGGGTTACAATGCGATACTGTAACAAAATAAACAAGAAAATCCACAATTAATATCATGTTCTCCTTAGAACAAAGAGGGAAAAGTGATATATATACACAAACATATCTATCATCATTAATATCAGAACAGGTTCTGGTCATTTAGAGGTTGAATAAAAAAAAAAAAAAAATCAGATTTCTCAGTTCATTGTATTTTCAGGAGGATATGAAGAGGATCCTCTCTCGCTCTGTGCCCCAGGCAGCGGGAGGCTTCACAGCATAAAAGTGCAGAGTGCGTATTACTCATTGTCCATCCATGGAGAAACCGGCTTGTAAACTGACCTGCTTATATATCTGGGTCAACAATCCGCTATTCCGAATTCCTGACACCAGAGCAGGTGACATAGGATGGAAGTCAGCCGAGGTAATGATGAAACTAACAGCGATCCGTAAGGCCACTTACACACTTAGCGAATTATGTGAAAGTTTGCAGGAAATCTGCAGCGGAGTAGCAGTGGAGTGTATGGGATTAATGACAACCCCACACACAGTGGTAAGTCTCCTATTACTGGTGGACTATGGTGGAGGTCACCTGAGGAAGGAGGTATAAAGTCAAAATTGTGTCGCAACCCAAGCACTTACATGAACCCGGAAGACATGATCGGGGAAGCGACACATGCAGGATATCAGGCGCAAGATCCTACTGAATCGCGGCAGACTTCATCCTCGTCGGACAGTCTGGATCGGGGAACGCTTAGGGACCAAGTAAGTAAATGTGCCCCAATGTCTTACATAATACAGCGGCTATTACAGCCTCTCAATTTTTAAGAAATCTACCATCAAAGTCCAGCATGATAAACCAGGGAGATTTAGGCTTCATAACATGTCTGTATATGGCAGCCGCCAGCTAGTAACAATAACTACAGCTAGCTCTAGGCCACCATAAAGATTACGCAGTGCTGTGAGTGCACCATGCCTGAGCCAAGCACCCTCCCTCTTCTCTACCCAGTTAACAGCCTGGCGAACCTTACTCATAGGTCCAGGCACTGTGGTAATCTTCTCACATTTGTTATCTATGGCCTACTTCCTTCTAAAATCAACTTTTAAAACTGAAAGCGTTACCAAATCCCCTCCTTGCTGCAGAGTCACTGGCAGCAACACTGTGCAGGAGCACTTCCTTGCTTTCGACTGTGTAAGATTACAGCATGCCGAGCAAGGGGGAAAAGCTTAGCGAACAGAGGGGGAGACAGTATAAGAGCCCGGTAGCAGCAACAGCAACGCTTTTGACTCGTTAGCATAATTAAAAAAGTTGATTTAGTAGGAGGCCATGGATAACAAATATAAGATTATGACAGTCACGGTGCCTGGATCTATGAGCAAGTGCTTGAGTTCAATGGTAGATTTCCTTTAAAGGCTGATCAGAGGGAAGTGTTCCCATAGACAGCGATGCTGTCTCCGATCCATTACCTTTCCTAAAGATAGGGGATTTCTTAAGCCTGGATCGCCCTTTTAAGTTCATTTTATGGAAATAAGTGGGTATGACACCTTGAAACTGGGCATAAGTGCTCTAATGGGTCTTCCAGCCCAAGAGGCCTAATAAGAAATAAAAACACACACCATTACCTTGCGCCAGTTCTCACATTGCTCCAGTATTTCCAGTTTTGGGCACTTGACCGGGTCATAGAACCCACTTCATTGAGTGGTCTCCCCGGACCATTGGACCACACAGGAAGTGAAGTCCCCTGGAAGATGGAAGTGCAGTCCTGTATCTGAAGAGACCACTCAATGGATGAAACGGGTCTCATGACCCCCTGAAACTTCCAGTCAGGTGCTGACCCAAAAGTAAAAGTCCAGGAGTAACGCAGAAACCAGGGCAGGTAGGTGTACCCTCTTCTGACAGGTCTAATCCAGAAAGTAGAATCTTCTCATAGAACATCCCTTTGTTATTACTAATAAAATGTAAAAATTACGTTAACTGGATGTAACTAGAAGACAGCGGGGCGTGTCCATACACTCCGATACCGTCCAATCAGTATTCGTGCTAATGTGCAGTCACACACCCCTTTGACAAGTTGACCCTTGCGTCCATTCGTCAACCTATTTATAAACTTCCAGGAGGAATAACAGTGTGTTAGAGCAAAAGTTTCCAATTCTAATTTTCGGGAAGAGACAGGAGGTTAGAGGTGACAGGGTCATCTTTAGGGTAGATCCGGACAGGATGTGTCCTCTAGTTTCCCGTTGCAGGAAATACACTGAATTTTCATGAATTCTGAAGCAGCAAAAATGCTAAACGTGTGATTTTTTTAAACCAGTGATAATGGGGTCACGTGTCGTGATGGCATCCTACGGTTTAACGTTGTTCTGTGTCTATTACTGTGGTAAACCCTGTGAGGTATAGAGGGGTGCAGATTTCCCCCCAAACACAACTTATGCCCTATACTGATATACAGGTGCCCCCTGTACCCCCATACTCAGAGAGATGAATGGCCCCCATTAGTGATTCCTTGGGGTCCCTGCAGGATAAGTTGGTCCCTCCTCCATAGCACTGGCAGCTCTTACCTTTCCTGCGGAAGAAGGACATGGCGCTGCCGGCTCCTGGATGTGCCCGGCTCTCTCAGCGCATACTGGGGCGCCCCGGCTCCCCTCACCCGGCACACGGGACGCCGGGGACGCCGCTGCCCGAGCTCTGCGGTGACAAGGAGACCCCCTCCCGGCCGTCCTAGCATGAATGACACTTCCTCCTCCTTCCTCCGGCCGCAGCTCCAGCCCCCGCCATATTGTCAACAGCACAGTCTTCCGGGCAGAGCAAGGGATTCTGGGGAATCACCCGGAGCCGCTGACGCCAAGGCGGCCATCTTTACTGCGGGCAGCGGGTAATGGCTTCTCCCTGCTAATGAGGGATGCGGAGGGTTTTATAACCTGTATCCTGCTCTTTACTCATCCTTGTATTTTATATCCTTTATTTAGTACATTATTAGGCCTTTGCAGTCATATCATGTGTGATATGTTGTGTTCACCGGACAAAAAATTAGCTTGGATGGGTTTTCCAATTATATACCGGTTAACTTTTATTACTAACATTTGAAAAAAGAATGCTCAAGTAACATTTTTTCCATGCAAAGTTTCAAAAATCCTTAAAGGACATCTATCACAAGATTTAGGATTGTAAACCAAGCACACTGACATACTGGTGTATACCCCACCTGGCAGGATCAACTCTTCCTTTAGCTTCTTATGCCCTGGTTTAAAAAAAAAAAAACAACATAATTTCACCCATAATTTCGTCAGTGCTTAAACAAACGCCGCAGTGTTAGAAGGATATCGTTATCGGAAACCTCCGGTAAGGCTATCTAACACTGGTGCGGAGTACAATGCGAGCTTTGTGAGCGGTCCGATGTATTCATGAGGGGGGCTGTCACCGCCCCTAACCACGCCCCAAACCCCCCTGAATACAGTGGACCGCTATGCGAGCGGTGCGACAATTATATTGTACTCCGCCGCAGTGTTAGATTGCGTTACCGGAGGTTTCCGGTTCTGCTATCACTCTAACACTGCGGCGTTTGTCTAAGCACGTTTAGTAAGCAGCTCCTAGTGCCGAAATTATGGGTGACAGGTCCTCTTTAATAACATGGCATGCCTACTTCCCCTAAAAAGACAACCCTTCAAACATTAGGAATTCCGTATGAAGGAGTCAGTTTATGAAGCGTGCTCTGAAGTATTTTGGGGCTATCCATGCACTTTGACTAAATCCTGCTCCAGAACCTCGCAACTTTTAGGGTGCGGCCACACGAAGCACTTGTGCTGCACTTACAAGCACAGCGCTAGCGCAATGGCCAAGCTTCGGGCCAAGCACATATGCGTTTGCAGTGAAATGTGCATGATCGGCAAACTAATGAAATTGGGTCGGGGGTTCTAGCGCTGCTCTAGTGATATGTGTGACCGTACCCTTAGTGTGGTAAAAGAAGAACAAAAATTGCAGACCTTTTTTTATTTTTAACGCCATATGCCTGCCCCTAATGAGAGCGCAAATAGTGGCCTTTCATTTATAAACCCCCCGACCTTTATATTGTCTCCCACAGTGACCCGTACAAAGTATCTTCTCTAGAGATGAGCGAGCACTAAAATGCTCGGGTGCTCGTTATTCGAGACAAACTTTTCCAGATGCTCGAGTGCTCGTCTCGAATAACGAGCCCCATTGAAGTCAATGGGAGACCCGAGCATTTTTTTAATAAAACTGAACAGTAAAAGAACAGTGCAAAAAAAAAATTCCAGATGTTTGCAGATGTTTTACTTGTAAGAACACATTGAAATAACACTATTCTCACTTCGTTGCAGGTGTTCGCGCGTGTCCTCCCGCTAAGTTGGAGATGTCACGAACATCTGGAATTGAAGAATATTGTTCTTTCAAGTGTGTTTGCACTAAATGCTCCGTATTCACTGTTTTAATGTTTAATTTTATTCTTCATTTGCAGGTGTGTGCGCGTGTCTCCCGATGGTTCGGAGATACGCGCGCACAGCTGCAAAGTGAAGAATAGAATTAACATTAAAAACAGTGAATACGGACCATTTAAGTGCAGAACACCATTGAAATAACCTCTTCTTTTCACATTGCCGATGTTCGCACATCTCGCCACCTATGGGAGACACGCGCGAACACCTGGAAGTGAAGAATAAGTGTTACTTCATGTGTTCTTACAAGTAAAACATCTGCAAACATGGTGTAATATTTTTTTTTTCAATAAAAATACTTTATTCAATTTTATGTATTAATTTACTGCTCCGATCTCGAGCCGGCGAGATACTCGTCCGAGTAACGAGCCGGTCCGAGTAGTATGCTAATACTCGACCGAGCAGTATACGGGACGAGTATACTCGCTCATCTCTAATCTTCTCCTTTCATTTAAACCCACTAACCCCCCCCCCACCCCCCCCCCCCCCCCTGCTGCTTCTTTTCTCTCTGCAAATGAATGGTTGGTTCCTGGATACTTTGATTACAACTGAGGGTACCACTAATGAAGCTGGTTCTGTTTTCTTTACCATATTTAAAATACAAAAAACCACTGCTTATATACGTGCATGCTGTTTTTAACTTTGCAACAGTATATATAATGTATATGCTTATATCTAATATATCAAGCTGAGATGTATGTGTGTGTATGTATGTTGTAGTTATGTCCACTAAAGAATCTGTACCGTAGGGTTTACAATCACCAAATTTTGCAAAGCCTCTCTCTGTAATTTATAAACAGCTGGGAAAAATGAAACTTGAACTCTGATTGGTTTTCTGATGGGCAGCTAGTAGAGCACCTCTGCTCTCAACACTCTGATAATCTCCCCATAGACAAAGTGACAGTCGAGACAAAGACAGTCACTGGAATCAGAGTTTTCAGAGACAGTCACTGGAATGAGAGGGTGCGACAGTCACTGGAATGAGGATATCAGTGACAGTCACTGGAATGAGAGCGTCAAATACAGTCACTTGGAATAAGAGCGTCAGAAACAGTCACTCGAATGAGAGTGTTAGAAACGTCACTCGAAGAGAGCAGCAGACACAGTCACTCAAAATGAGATTTTCAGAGACCGACACTGCCAGAGACAGTCACTCGAATGAGAGTGTTGAGCAGTCACGTCACTGAAAGAGACTGTCAGAGACAGTCACTGGAATGAGAGCGTCAAAGACATTCACTGGAATGAGAGCTTCAGAGACATCACTCGAATGAGAGCGTCAGACACAGTAACTCAAATGAGAGCTTCAGAGACAGTCACTGGAGGAATAGAGTGTCAGAGACCGTCACTACGAATGATAGTGTCACAGACAGTCACTCGATGAGGGCAACAGAGATAGTCACTCGAATTAGAGCTTCAAGACAGTCACTGCGAATGGAGCGTCGCAGAGACAGTCACATCGAATTAGAGCGTCAGAGACAGTCACTGAATTAGAGTGCCAGAGACAGTCACTCGAATGAGAGCGTCAGAGACAGTCACTCGATTGAGAGCGTCCGAGACAGTCACTCGAATTAGAGCGTCAAAGACAGTCACTAGAATGACTGTCAGAGACAGTCAGTGAAAGAGACTGCCAGAGACATTCACTAAAAGGACTGCCGAGACAGACAGTCACTGAAAGAGGCGGTCAAGTTGGAGAAAAGTCAGAGACAGAAACGGTCAACAAAAGTTTAATAAAAAGGGATGGTCAGTGACAGAGACAGTCCATAGATACATATAAAATATTTTTGTTTTAACCATTATATTTTGTATAGCTAAGAGCAGTTATTACTATCCCGGGCAACGCCAGGAGCTACAGCTAGGTAAAGTATAAGAGGAAGATGATACCACTTCATAGTATCAAAGTAAGTATAGGCCGGAAAAGACGCAAGTCCAAGTCCAACCTTTACGAATTAAATAAATGTTTATACCCCATGCCCCGTGATAATTTTTTTTCTCCAGAAAGTATCCAGGCCTCTCCTTGAACATGTAAAGAGTCCGCCATAAACAACCTCCTGCGGCCAGAGAGTTTCCACAGTCTCACTGCGCTTACAGTAAAGAACCTTTGTCTATGTTAGGTTTTAGAAATCGCCTCTCCTCTAGGCGTAATAATAATAATAATAATAAAATTCTTTTATTTATATAGCACACACAGATTAAGCAGCGCTGCACAAAGCATGTCAAATTGGTCCCTGTCCCATGGGCCTCACAATCTAACAACCCTAACAGTTAGTTTTGGAGTTGGCAGGAACACGGAGAGACCCGGGAGGAACCACGCAAACACGGAGAAGAACATGTAGAGATGCCCCCTTGTCCTGGTCACAGGCTAGGTATGAAAAGATCTTTGGAGAGATCCTTGTACTGTCCGTTCAGGTTATTTGTACATTGTAATGAGGTCTCCCCTCAGCCGTCTTTTTTCTAAACTGAATAATCCCAATTTTGTTAATCTGTCATTGTATTCTAGTTCCCCCATTCCCTAATAATCTGGTGCTCTCCTCTGCACCCGTTCCAGCTCTACTATATCCTTTTATACACAATGGTGCCCAAAACTGTACACAATATTCCATGTGTGGTCTGACCAGGGATTGTATAAGGGCAAAACTATGTCTTTATCATGAGAATCAATTCCTCTCTTGATACATCCCATAATCTTATTTGCTTTAGCAGCAGCTGACTGGCTCTGGTCACTAAAAGAAGTTTACCATCCACAATACCCAAGTCCTTTTCTGCTCCAGCTTACCAAGTAATTGACTGTTTAGAACATAATTATACTTTTGTTCCACGACCCCAAGTGCATAACTTTACATTTATCTACATTAAACCTCATCACCCATTTCTCTGCCCACACTACTCAAGCTTCACAGATCCCTCTGTAATGACAAACTATGACCTCAGTATTTATTACTTTACACAGCTTAGTATCATCTTCAAATATTGAAACTGACTGTGTAAACCGCTACAAGGTCATTAATAAAAAAATTAAAAAGAAGTGCCCCAATACTGACCCCTGTGGCACTCAATGGTAACGTCAACCAATCTGAGAATGTGCCATAAAGAGAACCGTAGGCAAAATAACCCCCCTAAACTAAATATATTTTCAAAAATGCATTAGAGAGCATTGCCTCTATCCCTTCATTGTCCCTCTACATGCCTGTAAACCTAAGCAATGAGTGTCCGGCTTATTTATGAGTGGGAGGTACAGCCACACCCCCAGTGCATGACTGACAGCCTGTATAATGGTGTAATGGCTGCTCCAGGGCTGCTGGTGGCCAGCCCCCTGCAGCCTGTGTGTGTATATAGGAGAGATACAACAGCTCCAGGCAGCCATGTTTATAGCAGAACTGTCAGGTACATGTGTAGATGATGTCTGTGTCTCTATGATTAGGAGGAGGCAGCACCACTTACCGTGCTTACTATACATTACACACAGACATGGCAGGGAAGGGAGAGGTTGGGAGGGGGAACAGGGGTGACATCATGCCTCTGACCATGTGGACCAGCCTCATTTACATAATAAAGATGATTTTGCAATGAATAATGTATGAATAACTAGATAAAGCGGGGGATGGGATCCTTGTGACTGCTCCAACAGGTAGAGGTGACAGGACAAGTGACACAGACTGAGACAGGTGTCCTTTAATGATGACCCTCTGTTTTTCTATCACTAAGCCAATTACTTACCCAAATACACGATTTCCCCCTAGTCCCAGCAGTCTCATTTTATATCCAACCTTTATATGCGACACGGTTGTCAAATTCCTTTGAAAAGTCCAGATATAAACATCCACAGTCCACGGCCGAAGGCTGAAACTTATCTCCTTGTTAGAAACATTAGTCTGACAGGACCGATCTCTATAAACCCATGCTGACACTGGGTTATAAGGTTATGCCACAGTGGAGACTCCAGGATAGCATCTCTAATAAACCCCTCAAGATCTTCCCCACCACAGAATTAGACTCACAGGTCTTAGTTTCCTGGATCGCTTTTTGATCCTTTTTTGTATATTGGTACCAATTTGCTATGCGCCATGTCCTGTGGAACATAACCAGTCCTCAGTGAATCTTAAATATTAAAAAAATAACGGTCTGTCTATCACGGTACATAGTTCATGCAGAACCCAGGGGTATATGCCATCTGGCCCGGTGTTCTATGAAAGTTTCTCCGTGCGCAAGGAATTGCAATTATATTTGCGACTACACCACATGGCCTTGGAGGCTGCCAGAGCATGGGCAGGCAACTGGCTCTGTACTTTCTGAAAAACTGCCATATTTTATGGGTGGCGCGCCCTCCCAACATGCTTACGCCTCTCATGTATCTGGCGGGACGGGGGGTGTGTTGCCTCTAACTAAGCACTAAATCCCCCCATAGTACTTCCCCCTGCCTCCATAAGATTTAGTGCTAATACCATGTTTATTACAGTATTAGGACATTTACTAGGGCTTCTATTGCCAGAAAACGAGCTTAGCATCTCTGAAAACCAAAATTGAGGTTTATTTTCCAATACGTGCCATCTCCACACCAAGTGTGTATAGAGGAGTGTAAAAAGGGGTGGCAGCCAGAGAGGCGAAACACCATCCACCCGAGTATGGTTGCCATGGAATTTAATGGCCAGAAGATGGCAACATTTCACTAGACACTGGGAAGAGAATGATTTTGTAGTTCACGTTCATGTTGGACTCTTGCCTCAGTGTGGAAATATTTACTTCTTGTCTGGTCTTCTTGTTTTATGGCAGTACTGTTACAGAATTGTATATCCATCTTCCTTGCCAATCCACTCCCCTACTAGATGGAAGTACCATTTCTGTATTTCATTGCTGTATATATCTGGCAATATGGTAAATATTATCTTGGTGCAACCACATTGCCTATGGTTGTTATCCAGCTAGCTATGGTGTATTTATTTACGTATGTAGGGTGGCATGGTGGCTTGAGTAGTATCACTTCTGCCTTGCAGTTGCACCAGGTCCTGGGTTTGATCCACAGCCAGTCAACACTTGCAAAGAGTTGTGTATTGGTTCTCTTCGTGTTTTGCGTGGATTCCTCCAGGACATCCATTTCCTCCCACACTCCAAAACATACGTTAGTTGTTTAGATATGAGCACCTAACATTGGGGAAGGGGACCAATGTTGACATGCTTTGTCAGGGCTGTGGTAAATCTGTGTGCGCGTATATAAATAAAGAATTATTTTATATGTGCCATTACCGTTGTACTGCCATTGCAGGCCAATCTCACTTGTAATCATACTAGCAATAATGCAGCATTATTCTCTGCCAATTTTTTCATATATTTATTCTACAGGTGTCCCTACTTAGAACACCTGACTTAGCAGACGACCCCTAGTTACAAACGGACCATTGTGATGTTAAGTAATTTACGTATTAAGCCTTAGGTACAATTAAGAGCTATAACAGTTATCAGTGTGTCTGTAACTTAACCTCTGGTTCTTACAACATACCGAAAAAGAAAACAATTTTTTAAACCAATTGACAACATAGACACAAAACATTTTTGGTCTGGAGTACAATTATAAATATACACGTTCCGACTTACCATGACAATTCTACTTAAGACAAAAACCCTAGCAGTAGAACCTATCTTGAATGTTCACCCGGAGACTGCCTGTACTTCATTCAAATAATTGATTCTATTTATATGTTTCTACCATTCATCTCATGTTTATAAATGCATGGCCCTGCCTATACATATGTCCTATATACTGTAACCATGCACAGTTTTTCGTGTCAGAAGTGTTCTGTCATTTCTTTATGATGTCAAACTGTTTGCACAGTGTATTTAAAGGAAACCTACCACCACCAATCTACCTTAAAGAGTACTGCGGTGTAGGGGATCAATAGGTAGCTGAGGATAAGCCCTTTTAAGGTCTACATCTTATGGTCCACACACGGTTTCGATAACTTTTATTATCTTATATTCCATTTCCTTATGCGGCGACTGGGCGTGGAGTAGCCGCATCTGAGGTTACACGAGGGCGGCTACTCCATTTCCCGGTAGCCTCTTTTCCCGCTCCCTACTCACCATCCTCGTCCAGGCGATCCTGCAATCTGTGCCTAGGAGGAAGAAAGAAGCATTACTGGGGCGTGGAGTACGCGCCTGTGTAAACTCAAGCGCGCTTACTCCACGCCCCCAGTAGCCGCATAAGGAAATTTTTGAATATAAAGATATAAAAAGTTATCGAAACCGTGGTGTGGACGTGAGGATTAGCCCTTAAAAGGGCTATTCCTCACTCCTATTCGATCCACCATACCAACCCGATCTACCTTTATAGGTAGATTCGTGGTGGTAGTTCCCTTTAAGAGTGCTATGCACCACATGTGTGTCGCATGGGACAAACACGCCACACAACTTCGCACTAAAATGGGCGTTCCTGGCTCGGTCCAACAGCCCGAACATTTATCATGAAAAAAGTCCGACAGAATGTCCCGTTGCAAAACCCCATTTAAAGGTGCACTAATCTTATTGGTGCACTCTGACGGAAACAGTACAGGGGTCACCGAGATTCAGTGAAGATGGGCCCCAACATGATCTGCGCCCCCTGCACCTACACTGGCAAATGCAAATAGTACAGACTGCACTATTTTAGTAATGTGGACCATTGTGTATCACTAGTGTATGCCTTATCCTTATCTTAATGATAATAAAATAATATAAATCCTATTATTTTTGTATTATACTCTATTTCCTGAAACCGCTCCCTATTATACTAATATTTGCGATGGGGGGGGTTAATAGTAACTTGTTGTATTGTGATAGGGCACTTACTGTTTCATGGGAAAAACTCATTTACTAAAGGTCCACAAGCGCATTTTCGCAGGGTTTCACGATGATTTTTCTGTTTTGGTGCGAATTCGGCCCCTGGTTTTGGTGCACGCGATGGATTTTTGGCGCAACGGCTGCTGACTTGCATCCAACAGGATTCGACCACGTCAAGATTTAGATTGTGTCGACAAGACACGCACTTACAACTCGGAAGGGTGAAATCCGGCAGACCTACTGCCACGGATTGCAGGAACCGCCCGCACGACCTTAGTGAATCGTGTTAGAGCCGAATCTCGCCGGACACGCACCACGGAGAGCGACAGGACAGGGTAAGTAAATCGCCCCACATTGCTAGTAACGATCTGGGTTAATAAAAAGTATCTTTTACTTTTGAAGGGGGTTTTTAAAAACGTTTCCAATTTCTTCATAAAGGCCAGATCAATTTGTAGTGAGGAATATATCAGAGAAATGTAAACATTGTTATTTTTTATGAAGAATCCTATGCATGTAGTAGGTATATAAGGCTGCACTGCTCCAGGGGAAGACTTGTATGCTTTGGACTGTGTATACTGGAGACTACTGTAAAAAGGAGAGCAAGTACATAATTTACTTTTTGTGAAGTAATCGAACATCAAACACGTATCTACTTGTACTAGCTTCATTTAGAATCGTAAGATACATGCTTTTTAGTTAAAGAACAATTTAATGATCATTTACATTAATGACATACAATATTTTTAGGTTCAATGTTCAACCATAGTTATATGACATATACCGCTTGGGGTTTGGGAACTAGATTAAGTAAACTAAATTTTGAACACAAAAATTACCTAAAATCACATTGAACATTTTTTAAAAAGCAAAACTTTGTATAAACTTTATTAAGAAAATATTTTTCTCTGTCCTTGTTTTTTGCCTATTTCTCTTCGTCTGCTGTAACGCAGTGTGCTATACACTCTTTCCCTCCGTCTGTCACATGACAACTAGCCAATAGTGGATAAATATACTGGTGACTACATGTCGCTTCACCCCCCCCCAACTCCTCGGGTGGTGTGTTAGCCCATGCCCAAACATTTCCGATTCGGGACTGAGCTAGGATGTTAAACTTGTAAATTGTGTCACAAGCGCAACACTTTAAGGCATCACCACTAAAAAATGTGAACTCATGGCGGAACTGAGTCGAAGAGGAAGTGACACATGCAGATATGGCGGCACCCATGCTTGTGAATCGCGGCACACTGCATTTCGTCGGACAATGCCTTCTGGAACTCCGCAGGAATGTAAGTAAAGAGCCCCCATATGTCAGTGCAATAATGTATTGGAGAATACAATATATTGCCTATACTCGAACAGAACATATTATTGTGAATTGGGGGGGCACACTGGTGGGGCTGGTCAAATACTAATAGTGTTACATCGATTTGCTTGCACTAGTGGCACTATGACACATTTCACTAAGGTGCTTGCGGACAGTTTTCTGTCAGATTTTGCACGTTCTTTTCCATCCACACTGCCTGAATAGTATGCCTGGTAGGTGGCGACATCACGTATGTCAATTGCTGCACTAACGCTTCATGCACACAAATTTCTGCAATGATGAAATGGCATGTTCGGTTGACTCAGTCGACCATACGCCAAATATAAGTTGTTGCGCACCCCCCTGGTAAAAGGGCACCCAAAAAAAACAAAAATGGTTTTGCCCTCTGTTCAGAGCAGTGCAGGGGGGACAAGATTCATGAAGGATGGGCGCCACAAATCATGGGATTGTAGCCCTCTGCACTCTACACCTCTAGTTAATGGGGTCCCCATGTGTTACACAAGGGTGCACTTAAAGTTGTGGCATTTGTATTTTCACAGGGCTATCTTTATAGTCACTGTTAAAGTATTTGGGGACAAGTTAGTATACCAAAGACCAGAGAGTCCCATGGCAAAAAATAAAACATATGGATCTGGTCTTCGTGTATAGATTTTTGAAGTTCCGAATTGAGGTTCCTGGTTGAGGGATGACCTTCCCACAGTCTTCCTTCCTCATGACCTACCCATCGGTTTTCTCTGCATCCTTTTGCCATGAAATGTTTATGCCTGAGGCATAGGAAGTGCGGTTCTTCAAGAAAATAGGTAATGGAAACGCAGGTGAGCAGCTTGCTGAAGGCTTAAAGCCCCATTCCCAAACAAAGTTCAAAGATATTCACAAGCTGATGAAAACATCAAGACAGTTCCAATCTACAAATGGAGAACATCACAGGAATTCCACCCCAAGCACTAGAAACTGCAAAAAATAGAGCAAGATCTCAGGCTTGACAGACTTCAGTTGGCCTGTAAAATATTCATGATAGGGGGCATCCCTAGTAGCATTCACCTTACCGTATGGGGGACATATGTACAGCCGCAAGCTTGCGTCAGGTGAATGGCGTATTAACTGAAGGTCCAACAGTAGTAGAGGTAAGGCTCCACAGTAAAGATTTAATTTTGGATACACAAGGACCATTCTAACTGTGCCTCAGAATCCCCAAATGTTATCCGTTTCATGTTTTTTATTGGAGATAATAATTGACCCTTGGTTTACTGTTTACCTTGTGGGTGGTCTAAGACACGTATCATAAAACATTGGCAGTCTAATGAGTATATACTTACTTGTGGGAATGTAATAGTGTGTGGTACAAAGTGCATTATGACCAGAAACACCAGGATCAAGGTCTTACCACGTGGTCGGGGTCTACCAGCATCAACAATCAGGGCAGACGCCCCTGTGTGTTCTGCTTGTGTAGTCCAAAGTTCATGTTTATGGAGGGCTAACCGATTTCTGCAAGAATTTCCTGTACCAGGGAGGGAGAACTGCCCCAAAGCTACCACTGTAGTTACAGGTCTAAAACATAACCCAGACACTATAATACCCGCGTCATGATTACTTTCTTGAACAACATTTCCTCTAAATTAAAAAAGGAAAAACAGTATCCAGTAAAGACAATTGCTCTTGGTCAAATTCACTACATATATAGATAAATTGCTTTCCATGTTATAAACTACAAATTATGTTTCGTAATGCAATTACAGAATATTTCCTAACATTGACAACATTCACTGCAGATATCATTACCTAATGTATTACTTCATCATTATCACTTTATAAAATATTAAGTGAACTTTCCAGTATAAAAATAAGGTAAGCTACAAACAATATCTCCACACCATGATAAATTGAAAATTCTTAATTTCAATCCATTAAATGCAGAATAACAAAGTCAATCTGACGCGTTTCAGGCTACACACCGTTGTGCCCTTAGTCATCATGCATTGTACATGCTTACTTAAATGCTCAGAGTGCTTTGTATTTTTGCACATACAGTATAACACTTATGAGTGATTCTAGTGTGTTCTACAACGATATAATTTTTTGGAATAACAATAAAAGTTAAGTTTTAGTGCACCCTCAACTTCTCATTCTTACCCTTTTCTTTTTTTGGTTTATACTTCACAAATGCAGTCAATACAACCAATATTGGCTGATCACCACAGAGTGCGCAACATGTACAGAAGAGTCTTGCATATACTGCATGTGATGCAAGGACTTATTCCAGCGGGGGATTTAGACTACCGTTGGTCCTGGACTGTATGAGTATATAGCTCCTACAAGTCCGGAATTCACTTCCTACATATGATACTAGAATCCAGCTTCTAGGGTATGGAGGATTGTTCTTTCTGCAGTTTCAGGACCTTGGGAGGACCTCAAATGAAATGACTCATTACATGTGTAAGAGAGCATGAACAGATGTCGGAGGATTTCAGGGTTCAAGTCCTTATCAGTATAAGATGGTGGATCATCGAATGGCCATGAGCCCCTATAGGCTTTGGCCCGGGCTACCACCCAAACCACCTATATTATAATCCAATGATGTGAACATGAATACGTGAATGAGACCTTACTTGACAAGACACAAGTGCAATGTGAGGCTAGATAATCTATGATGCACCAAATTTAAAGGAAATATATCATCAAAATTGAGCATGATAAACCAGGGACACTTACTCAAGAGTAGGCTTATTGGGGCTTATCAGCAGGAGCTGAAGGAGATATAGATGAGTGTGGCATGGGGCATGCTCGACTGGCTGCTTCAGTCATCTAGCTGCAACGGCGATATAACAGACCCCGTTATGCGATCCAGGGGTGCCATCACTGAGACCACCAACAATCGCAAATCCAGAGGCAACTTGCTATCACCAGGACACCCCTTTACAGCTCCTGGATACCAGATCGTATTAAGTTCTTAAATGACAAAGAATCTGTTGATTGCTTTTAGGGGCCAGGTTCATAGTGTTGACTCAAAAACTGTTACCCCTATAGTTCCCCACTACAGCTGGAAAGATAGCACAATGTAACGTACAGTATAGTTAATTTTTGCCATTGGTCTGCTTTTGGCTTATGCTGGAATCAAAACAAAGTAATTTATATTTTCAACACATTTATCCTTTTGTAGAACTGTTTCAGTTTTTTTTCTGTATTTTTTTAATATACATACAAAAAATGGCACTGAATAGCCCCTCCAAACTCATCCAAAGGGAGAGGAGAAAAAGCTTAAAATCAGAAGGAAAAGTCAAATAGAATAGAGAGGAATAGCAGCAATTAAGCGAGTGCGATGGCAGTGAGAGCACAGTATACAGTATATAACGTAATATAGTCACACAAAGCAGAAACAAAGTCAGGAACCACTATACTGAAGTAGAGCCTGAAAATGGATACAAAAAGAATCAAATGAAAAGTCAGTCACAATACCCATCAAATACGATATTTACAACCACAGTATACAATTAGACCCACTGGCCCATATTATTCATGGCCTCCCTTTAAAGGGAACCTGTCAGTCGTAACCACTACCAGTATAGTGTGAAGCAGCTGAACACACTTCCAGATCAGGTTTCTTTATGACCCAGTGTGGGGATTAGTCAGAAAATCAAATTTGAAGTGATATGTAAATTGGCTGTATAAAGTCAGGAGGCAGAAATTCAACACTGAAGTCCAGCTCTCTTTTCTCAGAAAGCCCTCTTCTCTGTAATTATAGTCCAGTATCCAGAGAATCAATACAAGATCTCCTGAAGTCTGATGATGCATGATGTCACAGAGGAGGAGGCGTTCAGAGCTCCCCATCTTGTGAGTCGGTGTGAATCTCTCCTCCTTGACTCTTATACAACCAATTTATAAACTCACTTCAAAGTATATTTCTGGATGATGCCACGACACTGAGTCAAAAAAGAAACAAAAACTAGAAGGTGTTACTCGCTCACGTATTAGGGTATGGGGGGTAGTGGTGTTAGGCCAATGCTGATGACAGGTTCCCTTTAAAGGGGTATTCCAGGAAATCAGCATAATTCATATACAAGTGGGCACTCAAAATATAAGCTAATGTGTAATTAGTTGTTATTACAAAAATTTGCTCCCCTAGCAGAAAATGCTGATACATAGACTGTAATAAGAGAAAATAAAATGTTACGGCCTTTAATCAGTCCGTTAGAATTTTTTTTTTTTTTTTCCTCCGCGCGGTCCGTTGCAGAGCATAACAGGACAGACAGAAGATGGCCGCTGCCTGGTACATGTCACATCACATGTCCGCACTGCCTGGGCAGGTCATGTGATCACCATACGTTTGGCTGTAGTCGGTTGGTTGCAGTGCAGCCAGTATGGTCAGTGTTGTTGGTGATGGCAGTTGCACATCATTACCATGGTAACAGAGCAAGAAAACTATTACATCAGCATGGGAGCAGAGCATAAGAGGTAGGAGGAGTTACTGAGAATAAAGGATCATGGACTTGTAGTTATACAGTGGCAGCCATCTTAATGATAACTCACTTACTTTAGAGAGGCCTAAATTTTGTTAATCAGAAAATCCAAAACTATTGAAGCTCCATTTTGTGACTAATGACATGTGAGTATGTTGTATTCATTTATTTAATCATCACGGGTTTTTGTGTCAGACGTTCATATTCCGGAATACCCCTTTAAGTTGACTACTTATGGAGATCTTTCCTTTGAAAATATATCTAATCCACAGCAGACGAGTTATAGAGCAAGCAAGAGAGTGGGATTTCAAGCAGCTTTGACTATCTGAGTTCAGTCTGTGAAACAGGGACTGTTACTGGGTCCTGCTTCATGGACCGAACCCATTACTGTGGACAGGAATCTCAGCACCAGTTGATATGTAATGCACAGTTACTGATTCCCCAATATTCAGCCGAGCGGCACCAAACATTTCAGTATTGGCACCTCTATTTAGCAGGGAAGCAGGACGTCTGGTGCATTCATATTTAATACCCCCCAGTCCATGGTGCATGTACCAAACTTGCAGGAGTGAAGCTGCCCAAATAGTTTTGCATTGGAAAAGTCATTCTAAAGCTCAGTTCATTCTACCCTTCAAATCTACAGAATGGACGTTAACTATCAGTTAAAAATCCCATTGACATCAATGTAAATTGATGTAATGCGTTATGGTGAGGTTAGGCAGGTATCCGCCACAGTAAGTGATGTAATTGATGGGTCATGCAAGTGATAAGAGGTCAGAGTACAGGAAAGGGAGGAGATAAGCTGTGACATCATCTATTGTCAGTAGTGATGTAATGAGGGTCAGTGTTATCTATATAGAAGTCATTGTACAGAAAGAGGAGGAGGATTAGCTGGGACATCATCTATTGTCACTAGTGATGTACTGATGGGTCAGTGTTATCTATATAGAGGTCATTGTACAGAGCGGGAGGAGATAAGCTGTGACATCATCTATTGTCAGTAGTGATGTAATGATGGGTCAGGTTATCTATATAGAGGTCATTGTACAGGGAGGAGGAGGGGACAGGCGGTGTGACATCATCTATGTCAGTAGTGATGTAATGATTGGTCAGTGTTATCTATATAGAGTCATATGTACAGGAGGGGGAGAGATAACTGTGACATCATCTATTGTCAGTCGGAGAGGAGGGTAGGATCCTCATCCGACCCCACCTATAAGCCCCCCTTGGGGCTGCAACATTCGTAACAAATAAATTATGCATTCTATCTTACACGTCCGTGAGTAATTAATCACCCTGCGCTTGTACTTTCTTCTTGTCCTCATATCTAAATTCCTGTCTCTTAAACTAACTTGCCCCTAGGGTGCAACAACTCGGTGGCATCAGAGCACTACTTTTTGGCCACCCAAGGCACTCAACATGAGAATTAAAAAGAATCATGAGGACCAGTCCAGGAGACTGAGAATGCTCCATAGGTGCATTACTGATTGCTTGAAATGCAGGAAGGAGAAACATTGTAATAAAGGGCAGAATTACTTCAGAGCTCCTTAGGGCCCCTTGTTTCTTCCTGTACAGGTGGACCATACAAGATGCTACATTATCCAAATTGCCCTTTTTCTTTCAACTGTTTTGTTGCCTCAAGAGGCCGATATGATTGAAGTGTGTACAGGCATTACTATTAATTGTGTCACTTGAACTCGATTGGTGGGGGGATGACCTGGAATATGAATGGAGTTAATCTTAGTAAGCAATGCACGTTGGGCATGGTTCACGTAGATGGATCTAGAGAACGGTGGGGTGACTGTATCCAACCCCCCCAGGGGCAGGATGCTAAACTCTTTTTTCTTTCGGCCACTCAGTCTCTAAAAGGCGCTACGGTAACTAGGGACAGGATAATTATACTGCCGGTGCAGGTCTTCGGGCCAGAGAAAAGCTGATGACATCAATCATGTCATGGGAATGCAGTGGTTGTGTTATTATAATAGAGGTCATTGTACAGGGGCAGGTAGGAGGAGATAAGACTGGGACATCATCTAGTGGTCTTAGTGATGTAAGAGCGTCAGTGTTATTGGTATAGAGGTCCACTATACAGCGGAGGGGGAGGAGATACTGTGACCATATCTATGTCAGTAGTGTGAAATGATGGGTCAGCGTTATCTATAAGAGGTCATTGAACAGGGATGGGGGAGGAGATAGATAAGCTGTACATATCTATTGTCAGTAGTGATGGAAGATGGGGAGGGTCGTAGTTGATTTAGGATGAGGTAATGAATTAAAGGGAGGCGGGAGGAGAGATGAGCTGGGAATCATTCAGGATGTCAGTAGTGATGTAATGATGGGGTCAATGTTATC
Source organism: Engystomops pustulosus (assembly GCA_019512145.1). Classification (NCBI taxonomy): domain Eukaryota; kingdom Metazoa; phylum Chordata; class Amphibia; order Anura; family Leptodactylidae; genus Engystomops; species Engystomops pustulosus. Next base: position 244,581,600 of record CM033642.1, on the reverse strand, counting down.
TATTAGAGGGCTTTATACATAAAAATCGCACATATACAAGGCACCTGCCCGTTAAGGCGGAACAAGCACAGGCATAGTGAGGCGCCAAGCTGGAGAAATAATTGCAATTCCTGGCATGTGTTCGCAAAAAGTCAATTGCATCATTTCAGGAGCTTGTGTGTCGAGAAAACTGGCATTATAAGTCTGATGTCCCCCATTTGAGGAAGAAAGTTCATGATATGGCCCCCTGATTTCAACATCAAATAGGTTTGAGCGTACAGTGGTTAGGTAGCAAGGTTGCCTTGAACACACACTGCCGTAAACACTTTTGCACAGTACATAGATATAAAGGACTAAAAATAAGACCTGGCAGTTAGAGAGTTAAACTCGTGTTGGCCTATGGTCTACACTTAGTGTCTGTATTTGTTGCTGCACTGCGCCAGTCATGATTGGTTTGCAAATTATGACACATTTTTTTAATCTTCGCATCTTTACTTTGTTATTTAAGGTTAAGGGAGAGAATGGCACGAGTGGATGTTCGTCCGGAGACTGGTCACACGACATTCAAACCAAAGCGTGTGTGGGGATAAGGTGTCGAAGAGGGTGACCATTATTAACTTATTGAGAGTAGAAGAAATAGTAAACAAGTACTGGATACGTAGTGAAGGGTCTATAGGGTCAAAGGAGATTATAGGGCAAACCAGTTATATGGAAGGGACCAGTATTGATGAATATCTTTTTTTTAACTTACATATTTATTACATATATAAGGAGGCCTTATCATTTTTTTACCATATAGACGCCAACATATCCTCAGATCATAGGGACATATACACACAAAATGAGACTCAGAAGCAATAAAATGGCAGAGTAATACAATAGGGGATGAGGGGCCTACCACAAGAGCTTACAATTAAACTGAGCAAAGTTTAGTTTCTAACTAACTTTGACAGTTTTGGCTTGACGAGAGAACGTTCATTACAAGGTTGGGTCAGGTTTTGGCTAACTAACAAACACGGATTCCCAGGCCGTGTGTGTAGCTTCAGTTGTGGTTTGACGCCAGTTTTTGATGCAGGTTAAAGTAAATGGGGCACATTTACTTACCCGGGTTCCTGGCGGATACCCGAGGGGATGTCTGACGAGGATTGCAGTCGGCCGCGATTCAACAGATTGGTGCCCGACTCCTGCATGTGTCGCTTTCCCGCTACAGGTCCACCGGAGTTCACCTTCGTTTTCCCGCTGGAGTGAGTGCCTTGTCGTCTTGCGACACAATTTGGATTTTTAAATCCTGTGTTTAGTCCGAATAGGTAACAGTTCATTTATAAACCCCCCGACCTTTATATTGTCTCCCACAGTGACCCATACAAAGTATCTTCTCCTTTCATTTAACCCACTTAACCCCCCCCCCCCCCCTGCTGCTTCTTTTCTTCTCTGCAAATGAATGGTTGGTTCCTGGATACTTTGATTAACAACTGAGGGTACCCACTAATGTAAGCTGGTTCTGTTTCTTTACCATATTTTCTTTCTTCTTTAGGGTAGATCCGGACAGGATGTGTCTCTAGTTACCGTTGCAGGAAAATGACACTGAATTTTCATGAATCTGAAGCAGCCAAAAATGCTAAACGTGTGATTTTTTTAACCAGCGATATGGGTCCGGGTCGTGATGGGCATCCTACGTTTTTAACATGTTATGTGTCATTACTGTGTACCCTGTTGCGGTTAAGAGGGGTGGCAAGATTTCCCCCAAACACACTTATGCCCTATACTGATATACAGGGGCCCCCCTGTACCCCCATATCAGAGAGCATGAATGGCACATTAGTGATTCCTTGGGGTCCCTGCAGGCATAAGTTGTCCCTCCTCCATAGAACTGCAGCTCTGACATTTCTGCGGAAGAAGGACATGCGCTGCCGGCTCCTGGATGTGCCCGGCCTCTCAGCGCAACTGGGCGCGGTCCCCTCACCCCGGCACACGGGACGCCGGGGACGCGCTGCCCGAGATCTGCCGGTGAAGGAAAGACCCCTCCCGGCCGGTCCCTAGCTGAAATGACATTCCTCCTCCTTCTCCGGCCGAGCTCCAAGCCCCCGCCATATTGTCAACCAGCACAGTCTCCGGGCAGAGCAAGGGATTCTGGGGAACACCGGAAGCCGCTGACGCAAGGAGGCCATCTTTACTGCGGGCAGCGGGTAATGGATTCTCCCTGACTAATGAGGGATGCGGAGGGTTTTATAACCTGTACTGCGCTGGACTAATCCGTGTATTTATATCCTTTATTTAGTACATTATTAGGCCTTTGAAGTCATATCATGTGTGATTGTTGTGTTCACGGACCCAAAAAATTAAGCTTGGATGGGTGTCCAATTATTATACCGGTTCACTTTTATTACTAACATTTGAAAAAAGAATGCTCAAGTACATTTTTTCCAGGCAAAAGTTTCAAAATCCTTAAAGGACATCTATCACAAGATTAGGATTGTAAACAAGCACACTTGAATACTGGTGTATACCCACCCTGCAGGATCAACTCTTCCTTTAGCTTCTTATGCACTGGTTTTAAAAAAAAAAAACAACATAATTTCACCATAATTGCAGCAGTGCTTAAACACGCCGCAGTGTTAGAAGGATATCGTTATCGGGAAACTCGGTAAGGCTATCTAACACTGGTGAGGAGTACAATGCGGCTTTGTGAGCGCTCCGAGGTATTCATGAGGGGGGCTGCACCGCCCTAACCACGCCCCAACCCCCTGAATACAGTGAGTGACGTATGCGAGCGGTGCAGACAATTAGATTGGTACTCCGCCGCAGTGTTAGATTGCGTTACCGGAGGTTTCGGTTATGCTATCACTCTAACACTGCGGAGTTGTTCTAAGCACGTTAGTAGTAGCAGCTCCTGTGCCGAAATTATGGGTGACGGTCTCTTTAAGAACATGGCATGCCTACTTCCCCTAAAAAGGGACAACCCTTCAAACATTAGGAATTCCGTATGAAGGATCAGTTTCAGGAAGCGGTGCTCTGAAAGTAATTTTGGGATATCCATGCACTTGACTAAATCCTGCTCCAGAACCTCCAACTTTAGGGTGCGGCCACACGAAGCACTTGTGCTGCACTTACAAGCACAGCGCTAGCGCAATGGCAAGCTTAGGCCAAGCACTATGCGTTTGCAGGGAAATGTGCAGATCGGCAAACTAATGAAATGGGTCGGGTTCTAGCGCTGCCTAGCGATTAGTGTGACCGTACCCTTAGGTGGTAAAAGAAGAACAAAAATTGAAAGACCTTTTTTTATTTTTAACGCCACATGAGCCCTGCCCTAATGAGAGCGCAAATAGTGGCCCTTTCTTATAAACCCCCCGACCTTTATGTCTTCCAACAGTGACCAGTACAAAGTATCTTCTCTAGAGATGAGCGAGCACTAAAATGCTCGGGTGCTAGTTATCGAGACAACACTTTTCCAGATGCGCGGAGGCTCGTCTTCGAATAACGAGCCCCATGAAGTCAATGGGATGACCCGAGCATTTTGTATAAAACTGAACAGTAAAAGACAGTTGCCAAAAAAAAAAATTCCAGATGTTGAGATGTTTTATTGTAAGAAACAACATTGAAATAACACTATTCTCACTTCCAGGTGTTCGAGCGTGTCTCCGCTAAGGTTAGGAGGTGTGCACGAACATCTGGAATGTGAAGAATATGTCTTTCAATGTTGTTCTGACTTAAATGCCTCCTGTGTTCACTGTTTTTAATGTTTTAATTCGATTCTTTCCCCCCAACCTTTTTTTTGGGGGGGGCCCCCAAGGGGGGGGGGGGTTGGTAGCGCGAGTGTCTCACGATAGGGTTCGGGAGCTACGGCGCCCAAGCTTGCAAAGTGAAAGAATAGAATTATTAAACATTTAAAACAGTGAATTACGAACATTTAGTGCAGAACACATTGAAATAACACTATTCTTCACATTCAGATGTCCCAGAACATCCTCCGACCTACGGGAGCCACGCGCGAACACCTGGAAAGTGAGATAGTGTTATTTCAATGTGTTCTTACAAGTAAAACATATGGCAAACATGTGTATATTTTTTTTACAATAAAAATACTTTTATTCAATTTATTTTATTATGTTACTGCTCGATCCGAGCCGGCGGCGAGATTACTCGTACGAGTAACGAGCGGTCCGAGTATGCTAATACTCGACCCGAGCAGTTATACTGGGACGAGGTATACTCGCTCAATCTCTAATCTTCTCATTTCATTAACCAACTAAACCCACCCCCTCCCCCCTGCTGCGTCTTTTCTTCTCTGCAAACCCTAATGCAAATGAATGGTGGTTCCTGGATACTTTGATTAACACTGAGGGTACCCACTAATGTAAGCTGGTCTGTTCTTTACCATTTTTATTTTAAAATACAAAAAACCACTACTGCTTATATACGGTTGCATGATGTTTGTAACTTTGCATACAGTATATATAATGTAATGGCTTATATCTAATATATAAAAGCTGAGTGTATGTGTGTGATGTATGTTGGTATGTTTTCCACTAAAGGAATCTGTACCGTAGGGTTACAATCACCAAATTTGCAAAGCCCTCTCGTAAATTTTTATAAACAGAGGGAAAAATGGAAACTTGAACTCTGATTGGTTTCTGATGGGCAGCTAGAGCCACCCTCTGCTCTCAGAGACTTCTGATAAATCTCCCCCATAGACAAAGTGACCAGTCTGAGACAAAGACAGTCACTGGAATCAGAGTTTCAGAGACAGTCACTGGAATGAGAGGGTCTGCGACAGTCACTGGATGAGGGATATCAGTGACAGTCACGGAATGAGAGCGTTCAAAGACAGTCACTGGAATAAGAGCGTCAGAAACAGTCACTCGAATGAGAGCTGTAGAAACAGTCACTCGATGAGAGCAGCAGGACACAGTCACTTCAAGAGATTTTCAGGAGGACAGTTCACTGCCAGAGACAGTCACTCGAATGAGAGTGTTGGAGACAGTCACTGACAGAGATGTCAGAGACAGTCACTGGAATGAGAGCGGTCAACGACATCACGGAATGAGAGCTGCAGGAGACAGTCACTCGAATGAGAGCGTCAGGACACCGTCACTCAAATGAGAGCTCAGAGGACAGTCACTGAATGAGAGTGGTCAGAGGACAGTCACTCGAATGATAGTGTCACACGACAGTCACTCAATGAGGGCAACAGAGATAGTCACTGCAGATTAGAGCTTCAGAGACAGTCACTCGAAGAGCTGTCAGCAGAGGACAGTCACTCGAATTAGAGAGCAGAGACAGTCACTGAATTAGAGTGCAGAGACAGTCACTCGAATGAGAGCGTCAGAGACCCAGTCATCGATTGAGAGCGTCAGAGACAGTCACTCGAATTAGAGGTCAAAGACAGTCACTAGAATGACTGTCAGAGACAGTCAGTGAAAGAGACTGCCAGAGACAGTCACTATAAAAGCGACTGCCGAGACAGGACAGTCACTGAAAGAGGCGGTCAAAGTTGGAGAAAGTCAGAGACAGAAAAGGTCAACAAAGGTTTATTAAAAAAGGGATGGTCAGTGGACAGCAGAACAGTCCATAGGATACATATTAAAATATTTTTGTTAACCCATTATATTTTGTTTGAGTAAGAGCAGTTATTTAACTATCCCGGGCAACGCCAGGAGAACAGCTAGTAAAGTATAAGAGTAAGATTATTACCACTCATAGTATCAAAGAAAGTATATAGGGCCGGAAAAGACGAAAGTCCAAGTCCCAACTTTACGCATTAAATAAATGTTATCCCATGCCCACGTGATAATTTTTTCTACAGAAAAGGCATCCAGGCCTTCTCTTAACAGTACATAGAGTCCGCCATAACACCCTCTTGCGGCAGAGGTTCCATAGTTCACTGCTCGCACAGTTAAAGAACCTTTGTCTATGGTTATGGTTAGAATCGCCTCTCATCTAGGCGTAATAATAATAATAAATACTAATATTCTTTTATTTATATAGCACACACAGATTTAAGCAGCGCTGCACCAAAGCATGTCAAAGGGGTCCCTGTACCATGGGCTCACAAATCTAAACCAACCTAACAGTATGTTTTGGAGTGTGGCAGGAATGGAAAGCGGATACCCGAGGAAACCCACGCAAAAACACGGAGAGGAGAACATGTAGAGGATGCCCCCTTGTCCTGGTCAAGGCCTAGGTATAAAAAGATCTTTGGAGAGATCCTTGTACTGTCCGTTCAGATTGTACATTGTAATGAGGTCTCCCCTCAGCCGTCTTTTTCTTAAAAATGAATAACCCAAATTTTGTAATTGTCATTGTATATAATCCCCCCATTTCCTTAATAATTTGGTGCTCTCCTTGCACCGTTCCAAGCTCTAATAATCTTTTATACAAGGTGCCCAAACAGAAACTGTACACAATATTCATGTGTGGCCTGACCAGGGATTTGTTAAGGGCCAAAACTATGTCTTATCATGAGAATCATTCCTCTCTTGAACATCCATAATCTTATTTGCTTTAGCAGCAGCTGACTGGCTCTGGTCACTAAAAGTAAGTTACCATCCACCAATACCCCCAAGTCTTTTCTGCTCCAGCTTACCAAGTAATTGACTGTTTAGAACATAATATACTTTTTGTTCCAACCCAAGTGCATAACTTTACCTTTATCTAAATTAAACCTCATCAACCATTTTCTCTGCCCACTACTCAAGCTTCCACAGATCCCTCTGTAACATGACAACTATTGACCTCAGTATTTATTACTTTACACAGCTTAGAATCATCTTCAAATATTGAAACTTGACTGTGTAAACCCGCTACAGGTCATTAATAAAAAAATTAAAAAGAAGTGGCCCAATACTGACCCCTGTGGCACTCAATGTGTAACGTCAACCCCAATCTGAGAATGTGCCATTAAAGAGAACCCGTCAGGCAAAAATAACCCCCCTAAACTAAATATATTTTCATAAAATGTATTAGAGAGCATTGCCTCTATCCCTTCATTGTCCCTCTACATGCCTGTAAAACTAAGCAATGAGTGTCCGGCTTATTATGCAGTGGGAGGTACAAGCCACCCCCAGTGCTGACTGACAGCCGTGTATAATGGTGTAATGGCTGCTCCATGTGCTTGCTGGTGGCCACGCCCCCTGCAGCCTGTGGTGTATATGGGAGATACAACAGCTCCAGGCAGCCATGTATACAGAACATGTCAGGTACATGTGATAGCTGATGTCTGTGCTCTCTAGTATTGGAGGAGGCAGCACCACTTACCGTGCTTTACTATACCTTACACACAGAACTGAGCAAGGAAGGAAGGGGTAGGGGGAACAGGGGTGACATCACTGCCTCTGACATGGACCAGCCTCATTTACATAATAAAGATGATTTTGCAATGAATAATGTATGAAATAACTAGGTAAAGGCGGAGATCGGGATCCTGTGAGCTGCTCTCCAACAGGTAGAGGTGGACAGGCACCAGTGACACAGACCTGATGACAGGTGTCCTTTAATGACGACCTCTGGTTCTATCATAAGCCAATTACTTCCAAATACACAGATTCCACCTAGTCCCAGCAGTTCATTTTATATACCAACCTTTTATGCGACACGGTGTCAAATTCCTTTGAAAAGTCCAGATAAACACATCCACAGTCCGAAGGCTGATTATCTCTGTAGAAACATTAGTCTGACAGGACGATCTCTCATAAACCCATGCTGACACTGGGTTATAAGGTGATGCACAGTGAGAATTCCAGGATAGCATCTCTAATAAACCCTCCAAAGATCTTCCCCACCACAGAAGTTAGACTCACAGGTCTGTAGTTCCTGGATCGCTTTTTGATCCTTTTTGTATGTTGTGGACCACATTTGCTATGGACGCCATTCCTGTGGAACATAACCAGTCTCAGTGAATCTTCAAATATTAAAAAATAACGGTCTGTCTATCACGGTACATAGTTCTGCAGAACCCAGGGGTATTAGCCACTGGCCCGGTGATTCTATGAAAGTTTCTCCAGTGCGCAAGGAATTGCAATTATATTTGCGACTACGCCACGTTGGCCTTGGAGGCTGATGCCCGCAAGGCAGGCAATGGGCTCGTACTTTCTGAAAAAACTGCCATCTTTTACTGGTGGCGCGCCTCCCAACATGCTTACGCCTCTCAATGTATCTGGCGGGACTGGGGTTGTGTGTGCCTCTAAACTAAGCACTAAATCTCCCCCATAGTACTTACCCCCTGCTCATAGAGTAGTTTAGTGCTAATACCATTGTTTATAACAGTATAGGAGGGACATTTACTAGGGCTTCTTATGCCAGAAAACTAGCCTTAGCATCTCTGAAAAACCAGAAATTGAGGTTATTTTCCAATACGTGCCATCTCCACACCAAGTGTGTATAGAGGGAGTGTAAAAAGGGGGTGGCAGCCAGAGGCAGAACACACCATCCACCTGAGTATGGTGCCATGGAAATTAATGGCCAGAAGATGGCAACATTTCACTAGAACTGGAAGGAGCATGATTTGAGTTCACATTCAGTTGCTCAGTGGAAATATTTCTTCTGTCTTGTGTCTCTTGTTTTATGGAGAACTGTTCACAGAATTGATCAATCCATCTGCCTTGCCAATCACTCCCCTACTAGATGGAAGTACAGTCTGTATTTCATGCTGTATATATTGCAATATGGTAACTATTAACTCTTGGTGCACCACATTGCTCTATGGTTGTTATCCATGCGTGTTGGTGTATTTATTTACATATGTAGGGTGCGCACGGTGGCTGAAGTGAGTAGCATATCTGCCTTGCAGCGCTCAGGTCCTGGGTTTGATCCCAGCCAGGTCAACATCTGCAAAGAATTGTATGTTCTCTCTGTGTTTGCGTGGATTTCCTCCGGGTACTCAGTTTCTCCCACACTCCAAACATAAGTTAGGTTGTTTAGATTATGAGCCCATGGGGACAGGGACCAAAATTGACTGCTTTGTGCAGGGTGTAATCTGTGTGCGCTATATAAGAAGAGATTATTATATATGTGCCATTACTGCTGTACTGTCATTGCAGGCCAAGTCTCACTTTAATCAATAATAGCATAGCAGCATTTATCTCTGCAATTTTTTTTATATAATTTATTCTACAGGTGGTCCCTACTTAAGAACACCGGCATACAGACGACCCCTAGTTACAAACGGACCTTGGATGTTAGTATTAACTGTATTTAAGCCTTAGGCTACAATTAAGAGCTATAACAGTATCAGTGGTGTCTGTAATTAAGCTCTAATATTAATCCTGGTTCTTACAACAACCGAAAACAATTTTTAATCCAATTGACAAATAGACCAAAAACATTTGGTCTGGAGCTACAATTATAAAATATACAATTCCGACTTACATACAAATTCTACTTAAGAACAACCTACAGAACCTAATCTTGAAGTAACTCGGAGACTGCCTGTAATCTCACATAATTGATTCTATTTATATGTTCTCTACATTCATCTCTATGTATATAAATGTACATGTGCCCTGCCTATACATATGTTACTATATACTGTACAGCACCCGTTTTCTGTCAGAAGTTTTCTGTCATTCTTTATGAGCAAACTGTTTGCACAAGGTATTTAAAGGGCACCTACCACCACACAATCTACCTATAAAGGTAGATCGGGTGGTAGATGGATCAATAGGACGTGAGGATAGTCCTTTTAAGGTCTAATCTTCACGGTACACACGGTTTTGATAACTTTTATTATCTTTATATTCAAATTTCCTTATGCGGCTACTGGGGCGTGGAGTAGCCGTTCTGAGGTTACACGAGGCGGACTCCACGCCCCAGTAGACTCCTTTCCCCCTCCTACTCCACCACATCGTCGGCGATCCTGACATCTGTGCAAGGAGGAGAAAAGAAGCTACAGGGTGTGGAGTAGCCGCCCGTAGTAGACCTCAGAAGCGGCTACTCCAGCCCCAGTAGCCGCTATAAAGGAAATTTGAATATAAAGATAATAAAAAGTATCGAAACCGGGTGTGGCGTGAAGATTAGACCTTAAAAGGGCTATCCTCACGTCCTATTGATCCACCTACCACCCGATCTACCTTTATAGGTAGATTCGTGGTGGTAGGTTCCCTTTAAGAAGTGTCTGCACCACATTTGTGTCGCATGCGACAACACGCCACACAACTTTCTGCACTAAAATGGGCGTTCCTGGCTCGGTCCAACCAAGCCCGACATTTATCATGAAAAGTCCGACAGAAATGCGTTACAAACCCCATGTTAAAGGTGCACTAAATATTATTGGTGCACTCTGACGGAGCAGTACAGGGGGCACCAGATTCATGAAGATAGGGCGCCACAAATCATGAATCTGGCGCCCCCTGCACACTACACTGGCAAACTGCACATAGTACAGACCACTATTTTAGTAAATGTGGACCATTGTGTATCACTACGTTGTATGTACATTATCCTTATCTTAATGATAATAAATAATAATAAATCCTATTTATTTTTGTATTATCACTCTATTTCCTGAAACGCTGCCCTATTATACTAAATTTGGGATTGTTAATAGTCCCTTGTTGTCCTGTGGATAGGGCCTTACTGGTTTCATGGGAAAACTCATTTAATAAGGGTCCGCGGAGCGCATTTTCGTTTTGCGGCGAATTTCCCCGGGATTTTGGTGCACGCGATCGGATTTTGGCGCAACGGCGCCGACTTGCATGCGAAAAAAATGGGGGGGCGGGCCGTCGGACAACCCACCGAATTCGGACAACGTGCAAGATTTAACATTTAGAATTGTGTCGCAAGACACGCACTTACAAGCAATGGGAAAGTGAACTCCGGCGGACCTCTGCACGGATGCAGGAACTCGCCCGCACGGCCTTAGTGAATCGTGGCAGAGCCGAATCCTCGCCGGACAACGCACCACGGGATCGCGACAGGACCGGGTAAGTAAATCTGCCCCACATTGCTAGTAATGATCATGGGTATTAATAACAGGTATCTTTTACATTTTGAAGGGGTTTTAACGGTTTCCAATTTATTCATAAAGGCACTGATACATTTGTAGGAGGAATATCAGAGAAATGTAACATTGTTATGCTATTTTATGAAGAATCATATGTCATGTAGTAAGGTTATAAGGCTGCACTGCCTCCAGGGGGTAGACTTGCACTGCTTATGACTTGTATACTGAGACTACATGTAAAAAGTAGAGCAACTACATAATCTTACTTTTTGTGAAAGTTATCGAGCAATCAGACACTTATCTACTGTACTAGCTTCATTTATAGAAGATACATGCTTTTTAGTTGAAGAAAGCACTTTTAAATGAAAGCATTACACTATATGAATACAAATATTTTGAGGTTCAAATGTCAACCAATAGTTATATGAATATACACATTGGGGTTTGGGACCAGATAAGTAACTAAACTTTTGAAACAAATCACATAAATCAACATTGAAAATTTTTAAAAAGCAAACTTTGTAATAAACTTTATTAAAGAAAATAGTTTCTCTGTCCTGTTTTTTTGCCTTCTCTTTCTTTCTGCTGTAAGCAGTGTGTATACAGCTGCTTTCCCTCCCGTGTTCACATTGACAACTAAAGCCAATAGTGGATTATAATATACACTCACCGGCCACTTTATTAGGTACACCATGCTAGTGACGGGTTGGACCCCCTTTTGCCTTCAGAACTGCCTCAATTCTTAGTGGCATAGATTCAACAAGGTGCTGGAAGCATTCCTCAGAGATTTTGGTCCATATTGACATGATGGCATCACACAGTTGCCGCAGATTTGTCGGCTGCACATCCATGATGTGAATCTCCCGTTCCACCACATCCCAAAGATGCTCTATTGGATTGAGATCTGGTGACTATGGAGGCCATTTGAGTACAGTGACCTCATTGTCATGTTCAAGAAACCAGTCTGAGATGATTCCAGCTTTATGACATAGCGCATTATCCTGCTGAAAGTAGCCATCAGATGTTGGGTACATTGTGGTCATAAAGTGATGGACATGGTCAGCAACAATACTCAGGTAGGCTGTGGCGTTGCAACGATGCTCAATTGGTACCAAGGGGCTCAAAGAGTGCCAAGAAAATATTCCCCACACCATGACACCACCACCACCAGCCTGAACCCTTGATACAAGGCAGGATGGATCCATGCTTTCATGTTGTTGACGCCAAATTCTGACCTTACCATCCGAATGTCGCAGCAGAAATCGAGACTCATCAGACCAGGCAACGTTTTTTCCAATCTTCTACTGCCCAATTTCCATGAGCTTGTGCAAATTGTAGCCTCAGTTTCCTGTTCTTAGCTGAAAGGAGTGGCACCCGGTGTGGTCTTCTGCTGCTGTAGCCCATCTGCCTCAAAGTTCGACGTACTGTGCATTCAGAGATGCTCTTCTGCCTACCTTGGTTGTAACGGGTGGTGATTTGAGTCACTGTTGCCTTTCTATCAGCTCGAACCAGTCTGCCCATTCTCCTCTGACCTCTGCATCAACAAGGCATTTCCGCCCACAGAACTGCCGCTCACTGGATGTTTTTTCTTTTCGGACCATTCTCTGTAAACCCTAGAGATGGTTGTGCGTGGAAAATCCCAGTAGATCAGCAGTTTCTGAAATACTCAGACCAGCCCTCTGGCACCAACAACACCTGGCCACGTTCAAAGCACTCAAATCACCTTTGTTCCCCATACTGAGCTCGGTTTTGAACTGCAGGAGATTGTCTTGACCACGTCTACATGCCTAAATCCACTGAGTTGCCGCCATGTGATTGGCTGATTAGAAATTAAGTGTTCACGAACAGTTGGACAGGCGTACCTAATAAAGTGGGCGGTGAGTGTAGGTGGGTTGGGTGGTAGCCCATTGCCCAAGCTTTCCGATTTGGACTGAGCGCGGGATTTAACTTGTAAATTGTGTCGCAAGCCAAGCACTTACATGCACCACTGAAAAGAAGGTGAACTCCGGCGGACCTGAGCGGGGAGGAGACACATGCAGGAAATCAGGCTCACGATCTTAGTGAATTGCGGCACAATGCATTATCGTCGGACAATGCACTTTCTGTGAACTCCTGCAGGAATGTAAGTAAATGAGCCCCATTATGTCAGTGCAATAATGTATTGGGGGCCTAGAGAAATACAATATAGTGGGGGTCATTTACTAAGGACCCGAATCACGTTTTTCCGGTTTACCCAAATTTTCCCGCTTTGCACCAATTTTCCCTGAATTGTCCCCTGGTTTTGGCGCATGCGATCGGATTGTGGCGCATCGGTGCCGGCATGCACGCGACGGAAATCGGGGGGTGTGGCCATGCGAAAACCGGACGGATTCGGAAAAACCGCCGCATTTAAAAAAAAAAGTGTTGCTTGACACGCAATTACCTGCACCCGGCCTGGCTTGGTGAACTTCAGTGCATTCCGATGTAATTCAGCGCAGCAGCGACACCTAGTGGACATCGGGGGAACTACCTTAGTGAATCGCCGGAAGGCCCGAATCATCCACTGAGAGCGCGCCGCTAGATCGCGACAGGACCGGGTAAGTAAATCTGCCCCATTGCATTACTATTGGAAATCTACAGAAATAGTATTGTGAATTGGGCACACTGTGGGGCTGTCAATAGTAATAGGTTACACTATTTGCTTGCTACTAGGGGTACTATGAGACACATTTACTAAGGTGCTCGCGCCAGTTTTTTGTCAGATTTTGCATGTTCTTTACCATGCAAACTGCTTGGAAATGTATTGCAACAAAAATTTCTGCAATGAAATAGGCGTTACTGTGCTCAGTAACCCCATAGTACAGGGGCACCAAAAAAAAAATGGTGCCCTCTGTAAGAGCAGTGCAGGGGGGCGCCAGATTCATGAAGAATGGGCACCACAAATCAGGAATTTGGCGCACTCTGCACACTACACATCTTAGTAAATGTACCTCTATGTGTTACACAAGGGTGCACTAAATGTGTGGCATTAGTATTTTCAGAGGGCTATCTTTATAGCACTGTTATAGTATTTGGGGACATAGAATACAAAGGACCAGAGGACCAAAACTGAGGGGAGGATGGAAAAGTGGCAATTTTTACAACAAAGACTTCTGTCTGGAAGAAGACAGACTGATCTAGTCATGCAAAAAATGAAACATTCTGGATCTGGTCTTCGTAGATAGATTTTTGAAGTTCCAGAATTGAGGTCCTGGGTAGAGGGATGACCTACCCGCAGTCTTCCTTCCTCCTAAGTGACCTACTCCTCGGTGCCTCTGCATCCTTTTGCCATGAATGTTTATGCCTGATTTTCTTTTTCTTGTCCAGTTTTCTTCCCTTACAAATCCTGGTGTTACTCCCTCAATGTATACTTTACCACACTTGTTGTATTCCCTTGTCTGTCAGTTTTGAGGGTTTTTTTTCTATCTTCTATCCCCTCTTGTTGGGCTTTAACGTGTTTTGTTCTTACTACATCTTTTTAATCTTTTCTGATGCGAGTCATGCTATATACTATGGCCCAGATTTATTATAGCGTTTGCACCAGTTTTCTGTCTTAAAAGAAAGTGCAAACTGCTTGCACATGTATGGTATTTATAAAGTGTCTGCGCCAGTTTTGTGTCGTGGCGGTGCTCTGCATGACAAGACAGAAAAATGTGCACCTAAAGGGGCTGGTACTGCTTAGTCGGACAATGCACCGTAATTCTGTAGCATGAACAAAGTACACCAAACAAAAATAGGTGCACACTTTCCGAGCCATGCAGGGGGCTCCTGATTCAAGAAGACCGTGCACCACAATTCACGAATCTGGTGCACTCTGCACACCCCACAGGCCACACTCCACATAGTACAGACTGCAGTGTTTTTGATATATGTGGGCCTATGTCTGTGCTTCCATTGTACTTTCTGAATGACCTTGATCCAATTGTCACAATTATGTTGCTATTCAATTTGCTGTTGATATTGATATTTTTTTCTCCAATAAAGCTTATTGAACATAGAAATAGACATCTTATACAGCACTGTACAAGCATATAAAAGTTGTGGAAAATCCCAAAATGTTGTCCCACAGAAAACAAGCACTCAAAACAAAGTTTTTGTCTTGTACAAATTCTATTTCTGTTTAGACCACACCATCAGAAACTCCATGGATATGCAGCAGAATTATTCTTCCTGAAAATATCGAGCATTATACAGCCATTCCCAAACAAATACACCCATATCCACAAAATTGATTTCTAAACTCAGATTCACACGACGTGTGCCCGCCATACCACGGCACAACAGGCATATGTCAGCGCCAGGGAGAGGAGGCGCTGCTGATCCCGCCCCTCAACATAGCGATGCACGGCGCCGTATTCCGGAGAAAGATAGGACATGTATTGGGCCATGCGCCCATTGCCGTCTATGGGGGACGTATATACGGGGTATATACATCGGCCATATATACGTCCTCCATACGGTAGTGTAGAAAATAATAGAGAAAAACTTTCGCTAGAGTGATGTAGGTGCATAAAACATAACTTTTATTTCAATCACATAAAAGAGCACAAAAATTGTATGTGATGATACGTTTTAAAGTTTGCAGGCATATACTGTTGAAGAGTAAAGTGCAATATGGACATAGTACAGTTAAGATTACCAAATATCCATCATCACAGAAAGACACCATCCACCATCCACAGAAAGCCTGGAACATTGTCCAAATATATCTCTTACCGTGATTCAGACGTGTGATGGATTTAATAGGAGGACACCAGGGGTTTCCGGGCAATTCTCTATCCCTAATGCACCCCAACAGCTCCCGCCCTTACAAGGGCAGTCCCATAATTTATCCTACAAGCAAGAAATTGCCCCCATGCATACACCAATATTTCTGACGCGTTTTCTCTTCAATCTGATTCATCAGAGGGATTTATGTGTTGAGGCTACATAAACAAGTAGAAGGCGGTTCATTGAAATTAGGTAATGAAACGCTAGGTGGAGCTTGCTGAAGACTTAAGGCCCATTCCCAAACAAAGTTCAAAGATATTCACAAGCTGAAAACATTCAAGACAGTTCCAATCTACAAATTGGAGAACATCACAGGAAATTCCACCCCGAGAACTGCACTAGAAACTGCAAAAAATAGAGCAAGATCTCAGGCTGTACAGACTTCAGTTGGCATGTAAAATATTCATGATAGGTGGCATCCTCTATTATGCATTCACCTTACCGTATGGGGGACATATGTACAGCCGCAAGCTTGCGTCAGTGTGAATGCGGCGTTAAACAGAAGGTACAACAGTAGTAGAGGTAAAGGCTCCACAGTAAAGAATTTAATTTTTGGATACACAAGGACATTCTAACCTGTGCCTCCAGAATCCCTAAATGTTATCCCTGTTCATAGTTTTTTTATTGGAGATAATAATTGACCCTTGGTTTTACTGTTTCACTTGTGGGTGGTCTAAGACACGTATCATAAAACATTGGCAGTCTACTGATTATATACTTACTTGGGGAATGTAATAGTGTGTGGTATAAAGTGCATATGACCAGAAACACCAGGATCAAGGTCTTACCACGTGGTCAGGGGTCTACCAGCATCAACAATCAGTGCAGACGCCCCCATGTGTTCTGCTGTGTGGTCCAAAGTTCATGTTTATGGAGGGCTAACCGATTTCTGCAAGAATTTCCCTGAGTACCAGGGAGAACTGCCCAAAGCTAACACTGTAATTGCAGGTCTAAAACATAACCCAGACACCATAATACCCGCGTCATGATTACTTTCTTGAACAACATTTCCTCTAAATTAAAACAAGGAAAACAGTATCCAGTAAAGACAATTGCTCTATGGTCAAATTCTCTACATTATATTAGATAAATCTGCTTTCCATGTATATAAACTACAAATTATGTTTCGTAATGCAATTACGGAATATTTCACCTAACATTGACAACATTCACTGCAGTATCATACCTAATAGTATTACTTCATCATTATCACTTTATAAAATATTAAAGTGACTTTCCAGTATAAAAATAAAGGTAAGCTACAAACATTATCTCCCACACCATGATAAATTGAAAATTCTTAATTTCAATCCATTAAATGCAGAATAACAAAGTCAATCTGACGCATTTCAGGCTACACCACAGTGCCCTTAGTCATCATGCTATTGTACATGCTACTAAACTGCTCAGAGTGCTTTGTATTTTAGCACATACAGTATAACACTTATGAGTGTATTCTAGTGTTGTTCTACACATGATATAATTTTTTAGGAATACAATAAAAGTTAAGTTTTACTGCACCCTCAACTTCTCTCCATTCTTACCTCTTTCCTTTTTTTGGTTTATACTTCACAAATGCAGTCAATACACACCCATATCTTGGCCTGATCCCACAGAGTGCGCAACATGTACAGAAGAGTCCTTGCATTATACTGCAATGTGATGCAAGGACTTACGATTTAGACTACCGTGGGTCCTGGACTGTATGAGTATTATAGCTCCTACAAGTCTGGAATTCACTTCCTACATATGATACTAGAATCCAGCTTCTAGGGTAATGGAGGATTTGTTCTTTCTGCAGTTTCAGGACCTTGGGAGGACCTTCAAATGAAATGACTCATTACATGTGTAATGAGAGCATGAACAGATGTCGGAGGATTTCATGGGTTAAGGTCCTTCTCAGTATAAGATTTGGTTGATCATCGAAATGGCCATGAGCCCCCTATACGGCTTTGGCCCGGGCTACCACCCAAACCACCTATATTATAATCCACTGATGTGAACATGAATTACGTGAATGAGACCTTACTTGACAAGACACAAAGTGCAATGTGAGGCTAGATAATCCTATGATGCACCAAATTTAAAGGAAATCTATCATCAAAATTGAGCATGATAAACCAGGGACACTTACTCATAGAGTAGGCTTATTTGGGGCTTATTCAGACAGGAGCTGAAGGAGATAGATGAGTGTGGCATGGGGCATGCTCGACTGGCTGCTTCAGTCATCTCAGCTGCAACGGGCGATATAACAGACCCCTGTTATCGCGATCCAGAGGGTTCCCATCACTGAGACCACCACCAATCAGCAAATCCACAGGCAACTTGCTATCACCAGACAACCCCTTTACAGCTCCTGGATACCAGATCTGTATTAAGTTCTTAAATGACAAAGAATCTGTTGATTGCTTTTAGGGGCCAGGTTCATAGTGTGACTCAAAACTTTGTACCCCTATAGTTCCCAACTACAGCTGGAAAGATAGCACAATGTACACGTACAGTATAGTTAAATTTTTGCCATGGTCTTGCTTTTGGCTTATGCTGGAATCAAACAACGTAATTTCTCATTTCAACACATTTATCCTTTTGTAATAGAACTGTTTTCAGTTTTTTTTCTGTATTTTTTTTAATATAACATACAAAAAATGGCACTGAATAGCCCCTCCAACTCATCCAAAGGGAGAGAGAAAAGCTTAAAATCAGAAAGGAAAAGTCACAATAGAAATAGAGAGAAATAGCAGCAATTAAGCGATGTGCGATGGCAGTGAGAGCACAGTATACAGTATACCGTAATAGTCACACAAAAGCAGAAACAAAGTAGGAACCACTATACTGAAGTAGAGCCTGAAAATGGATACAAAAAAAGAATCAAATGAAAGGTCAGTCTCAATACCTATCACATACGATATTTACAACCACAGTATACAATTAGACCCACTGGCCAGTATTATTCATGGCCTCCCTTTAAAGAGAACCTGTCAGTAGTAACCACTACTAGTATGCTGTGAAGCAGCTGAACACCTTCCAGATCATGTTTCTTTCATGACCCAGTGTGGTGGCATTAGTCAGAAAATCAACTTTGAAGTGAGATGTAAATTGGCTGTATAAAGTCAAGGAGGCAGAAATTTCAACACTGAAGTCCAGCTCTCTTTTCCTCAGAAAGCCCCTTCTCTGTAATTCATAGTCCAGTATCCAGAGACATCACTAACCAGATCTCCTGAAGTCTGATGCATGATGTCACAGAGGAGGAGGCGTTCAGAGCTCCCCATCTTGAAGTCGGTGTTGAACTCTCCTCCTCCTTGACTTTATACAACCAATTTATAACTCACTTCAAAGTATATTTTCTGGATGATGCCACGACACTGAGTCAAAAAAGAAACAAAAACTAGAAGGTGTTACTCTGCTTCACGATATTCGGGTAGTGGTTTATTAGGCCAATTGCTGATGACAGGTTCCCTTTAAAGGGGTATTCCAGGAATCAGCATAATTCATATACAAATGGGCACTCAGAATATAAGCTAATGTGTAATTAGTTGTTATTACAAATTTTGCTCCCCTTAGCAGAAAATGCTGATGACATAGACTGTAATGAAGAAATAAAATGTTACCGGCCCTTTAATCAGTCCGTAGATTTCCTCCGCGCGGTCCGTTGCAGAGCATACACAGGACAGAAGATGGCCGCTGGTCACATGTCCACATCACATGTCCTGCACCTGCCTGGGCAGGTCATGTGATCACCACTACGTTTGGCTGTAGTCGGTTGGTTGCAGTGCAGCCAGTATGGTCAGTGTTGTGGTGATGGCAGTTGCACATCATTACCATGGTAACAGAGCAAGAAAACCTATTACATCAGCACTGGGAGCAGAGCATAAGAGGTAGGAGGAGTTACTGAGAACTAAAGGATCATGGAACTTGTAGTTTACAGTGGCAGCCATCTTAATGATAACTCCACTTACTTTAGAGAGGCCATAAATTTTGTAAATCAGAAAATCAAACTATTGAAGCTCCATTTTGTGACTAATGACATTGAGTATTGTTGTATTCATTTATTTATATCATCACGGGTTTTTGTGTCAGACGTTCATATTCCCGGAATACCCCTTTAAGTTTGCTCCATTATGGAGATCTTTCCCTTTGAAAATCATATCTAATCCACAGACAGCATGTTATAGAGCAAGCAAGAGAAGGTGGATTTCAAGCAGCTTTAGACTATCTGAGTTCAGTCTGTGAAACAGGGACTGTACTGGGTCCTGCTTCATGGACCGAACCCATTACTGTGGACAGGACTCTCAGCACCAAGTTGATATGTAATGCACAGTTCCTGATTCCCCAATATTCAGCAGAGCGGCACCAAACATTTCAGTATTGGCACCTCTATTTAGCAGGGAAGCAGGACGTCTGTGCATCATATATTAATACCCTCCCCAGTCCATGGTGCATGTACCAAACTCTGCAGGAGTGAAGCTGCCCAAATAGTTTTGCATTGGAAAAGTCATTCTAAAGCTCAGTTCATCCTACCCTTCAAATCTACAGAATGGACGTTTAACTTATCAGTTAAAAATCCCATTGACATCAATGTAAATTTGATGTAATGCGTTATGGTGAGTTAGGCAGGTATCCGCCACAGTAGTGATGTAATTGATGGGTCATTGCAATTGATATAGAGGTCAGAGTACAGGAAAGGGAGGAGATAAGCTGTGACATCATCTATTGTCAGTAGTGATGTAATGATGGGTCAGTGTTATCTATATAGAGGTCATTGTACAGAAAGAGGGAGGAGATTAGCTGTGACCATCATCTGTCAGTAGTGATGTAATGATGGGTCAGTGTTATCTATATAGAGGTCATTGTACAGAAAGAGGGAGGAGATTAGCTGTGACATCATCTATTGTCACTAGTGATGTAATGATGGGTCAGTGTTATCTATATAGAGGTCATTGTACAGAGCGGGAGGAGATAAGCTGTGACATCATCTATTGTCAGTAGTGATGTAATGATGGGTCAGTGTTATCTATATAGAGGTCATTGTACAGGGAGGGGGAGGAGATAAGCTGTGACATCATCTATTGTCAGTAGTGATGTAATAATGCAGTGGTGGCGAACCTATGGCACGGGTGCCAAAGGTGGCACTCAGAGCACTCTTTTTGGCCACCCAAGCACTCAACATAGAATTAAAAGAATCATCCGGCAGTCCCAGGAGACTTGAGAAATGCTGCTCAGTGCTATTCTTGATTGCTTTGAACTGCAGGAAGGAGAACATGTGTAAAGGGGCAGATTATCTTCAGAGCTCCTCTAGGCCCCTTGTTTCTTCCTGTACAGGTGGACCATACCAAGATGCTACATTAGTCCAAATTTGCCTTTCTTCTTTCAACTGTTTTGTTGTCCTCAAGAGGCCGATATGATTGAATGTTGTGGTAGAACAGGGAGCAATAAATTACTACTTAAATTGCCGTGCTGGCACTTTGCAATAAATCAGTGATTTTTTTGTTGTAGTTCGGGCACCAGGTCTCTAAAAGGTCCGCCATCACTGTAATAATGGGTCAGTGTTATCTATATAGAGGTCATTGTACAGGGAGGAAGAGGAGATAAGCTGTGACATCATCTATTGTCAGTAGTGATGTAATGATAGGTCGGTGTTATCTATATAGAGGTCATTGTACAGGAAGGGGGGGATAAGCTGTGACATCATCTATTGTCAGTAGTGATGTAATGATGGGTCAGTGTTATCTATATAGAGGTCATTGTACAGGGAGGAGGAGGAGATAAGCTGTGACATCATCTATTGTCAGTAGTGATGTAATGATGGGTCAGTGTTATCTATATAGAGGTCATTGAACAGGGAGGGGGAGGAGATAAGCTGTGACATCATCTATTGTCAGTAGTCTTTCTTCTTTAGGGTAGATCCGGACAGGATGTGTCTCTAGTTACCGTTGCAGGAAAATGACACTGAATTTTCATGAATCTGAAGCAGCCAAAAATGCTAAACGTGTGATTTTTTTAACCAGCGATATGGGTCCGGGTCGTGATGGGCATCCTACGTTTTTAACATGTTATGTGTCATTACTGTGTACCCTGTTGCGGTTAAGAGGGGTGGCAAGATTTCCCCCAAACACACTTATGCCCTATACTGATATACAGGGGCCCCCCTGTACCCCCATATCAGAGAGCATGAATGGCACATTAGTGATTCCTTGGGGTCCCTGCAGGCATAAGTTGTCCCTCCTCCATAGAACTGCAGCTCTGACATTTCTGCGGAAGAAGGACATGCGCTGCCGGCTCCTGGATGTGCCCGGCCTCTCAGCGCAACTGGGCGCGGTCCCCTCACCCCGGCACACGGGACGCCGGGGACGCGCTGCCCGAGATCTGCCGGTGAAGGAAAGACCCCTCCCGGCCGGTCCCTAGCTGAAATGACATTCCTCCTCCTTCTCCGGCCGAGCTCCAAGCCCCCGCCATATTGTCAACCAGCACAGTCTCCGGGCAGAGCAAGGGATTCTGGGGAACACCGGAAGCCGCTGACGCAAGGAGGCCATCTTTACTGCGGGCAGCGGGTAATGGATTCTCCCTGACTAATGAGGGATGCGGAGGGTTTTATAACCTGTACTGCGCTGGACTAATCCGTGTATTTATATCCTTTATTTAGTACATTATTAGGCCTTTGAAGTCATATCATGTGTGATTGTTGTGTTCACGGACCCAAAAAATTAAGCTTGGATGGGTGTCCAATTATTATACCGGTTCACTTTTATTACTAACATTTGAAAAAAGAATGCTCAAGTACATTTTTTCCAGGCAAAAGTTTCAAAATCCTTAAAGGACATCTATCACAAGATTAGGATTGTAAACAAGCACACTTGAATACTGGTGTATACCCACCCTGCAGGATCAACTCTTCCTTTAGCTTCTTATGCACTGGTTTTAAAAAAAAAAAACAACATAATTTCACCATAATTGCAGCAGTGCTTAAACACGCCGCAGTGTTAGAAGGATATCGTTATCGGGAAACTCGGTAAGGCTATCTAACACTGGTGAGGAGTACAATGCGGCTTTGTGAGCGCTCCGAGGTATTCATGAGGGGGGCTGCACCGCCCTAACCACGCCCCAACCCCCTGAATACAGTGAGTGACGTATGCGAGCGGTGCAGACAATTAGATTGGTACTCCGCCGCAGTGTTAGATTGCGTTACCGGAGGTTTCGGTTATGCTATCACTCTAACACTGCGGAGTTGTTCTAAGCACGTTAGTAGTAGCAGCTCCTGTGCCGAAATTATGGGTGACGGTCTCTTTAAGAACATGGCATGCCTACTTCCCCTAAAAAGGGACAACCCTTCAAACATTAGGAATTCCGTATGAAGGATCAGTTTCAGGAAGCGGTGCTCTGAAAGTAATTTTGGGATATCCATGCACTTGACTAAATCCTGCTCCAGAACCTCCAACTTTAGGGTGCGGCCACACGAAGCACTTGTGCTGCACTTACAAGCACAGCGCTAGCGCAATGGCAAGCTTAGGCCAAGCACTATGCGTTTGCAGGGAAATGTGCAGATCGGCAAACTAATGAAATGGGTCGGGTTCTAGCGCTGCCTAGCGATTAGTGTGACCGTACCCTTAGGTGGTAAAAGAAGAACAAAAATTGAAAGACCTTTTTTTATTTTTAACGCCACATGAGCCCTGCCCTAATGAGAGCGCAAATAGTGGCCCTTTCTTATAAACCCCCCGACCTTTATGTCTTCCAACAGTGACCAGTACAAAGTATCTTCTCTAGAGATGAGCGAGCACTAAAATGCTCGGGTGCTAGTTATCGAGACAACACTTTTCCAGATGCGCGGAGGCTCGTCTTCGAATAACGAGCCCCATGAAGTCAATGGGATGACCCGAGCATTTTGTATAAAACTGAACAGTAAAAGACAGTTGCCAAAAAAAAAAATTCCAGATGTTGAGATGTTTTATTGTAAGAAACAACATTGAAATAACACTATTCTCACTTCCAGGTGTTCGAGCGTGTCTCCGCTAAGGTTAGGAGGTGTGCACGAACATCTGGAATGTGAAGAATATGTCTTTCAATGTTGTTCTGACTTAAATGCCTCCTGTGTTCACTGTTTTTAATGTTTTAATTCGATTCTTTCCCCCCAACCTTTTTTTTGGGGGGGGCCCCCAAGGGGGGGGGGGGTTGGTAGCGCGAGTGTCTCACGATAGGGTTCGGGAGCTACGGCGCCCAAGCTTGCAAAGTGAAAGAATAGAATTATTAAACATTTAAAACAGTGAATTACGAACATTTAGTGCAGAACACATTGAAATAACACTATTCTTCACATTCAGATGTCCCAGAACATCCTCCGACCTACGGGAGCCACGCGCGAACACCTGGAAAGTGAGATAGTGTTATTTCAATGTGTTCTTACAAGTAAAACATATGGCAAACATGTGTATATTTTTTTTACAATAAAAATACTTTTATTCAATTTATTTTATTATGTTACTGCTCGATCCGAGCCGGCGGCGAGATTACTCGTACGAGTAACGAGCGGTCCGAGTATGCTAATACTCGACCCGAGCAGTTATACTGGGACGAGGTATACTCGCTCAATCTCTAATCTTCTCATTTCATTAACCAACTAAACCCACCCCCTCCCCCCTGCTGCGTCTTTTCTTCTCTGCAAACCCTAATGCAAATGAATGGTGGTTCCTGGATACTTTGATTAACACTGAGGGTACCCACTAATGTAAGCTGGTCTGTTCTTTACCATTTTTATTTTAAAATACAAAAAACCACTACTGCTTATATACGGTTGCATGATGTTTGTAACTTTGCATACAGTATATATAATGTAATGGCTTATATCTAATATATAAAAGCTGAGTGTATGTGTGTGATGTATGTTGGTATGTTTTCCACTAAAGGAATCTGTACCGTAGGGTTACAATCACCAAATTTGCAAAGCCCTCTCGTAAATTTTTATAAACAGAGGGAAAAATGGAAACTTGAACTCTGATTGGTTTCTGATGGGCAGCTAGAGCCACCCTCTGCTCTCAGAGACTTCTGATAAATCTCCCCCATAGACAAAGTGACCAGTCTGAGACAAAGACAGTCACTGGAATCAGAGTTTCAGAGACAGTCACTGGAATGAGAGGGTCTGCGACAGTCACTGGATGAGGGATATCAGTGACAGTCACGGAATGAGAGCGTTCAAAGACAGTCACTGGAATAAGAGCGTCAGAAACAGTCACTCGAATGAGAGCTGTAGAAACAGTCACTCGATGAGAGCAGCAGGACACAGTCACTTCAAGAGATTTTCAGGAGGACAGTTCACTGCCAGAGACAGTCACTCGAATGAGAGTGTTGGAGACAGTCACTGACAGAGATGTCAGAGACAGTCACTGGAATGAGAGCGGTCAACGACATCACGGAATGAGAGCTGCAGGAGACAGTCACTCGAATGAGAGCGTCAGGACACCGTCACTCAAATGAGAGCTCAGAGGACAGTCACTGAATGAGAGTGGTCAGAGGACAGTCACTCGAATGATAGTGTCACACGACAGTCACTCAATGAGGGCAACAGAGATAGTCACTGCAGATTAGAGCTTCAGAGACAGTCACTCGAAGAGCTGTCAGCAGAGGACAGTCACTCGAATTAGAGAGCAGAGACAGTCACTGAATTAGAGTGCAGAGACAGTCACTCGAATGAGAGCGTCAGAGACCCAGTCATCGATTGAGAGCGTCAGAGACAGTCACTCGAATTAGAGGTCAAAGACAGTCACTAGAATGACTGTCAGAGACAGTCAGTGAAAGAGACTGCCAGAGACAGTCACTATAAAAGCGACTGCCGAGACAGGACAGTCACTGAAAGAGGCGGTCAAAGTTGGAGAAAGTCAGAGACAGAAAAGGTCAACAAAGGTTTATTAAAAAAGGGATGGTCAGTGGACAGCAGAACAGTCCATAGGATACATATTAAAATATTTTTGTTAACCCATTATATTTTGTTTGAGTAAGAGCAGTTATTTAACTATCCCGGGCAACGCCAGGAGAACAGCTAGTAAAGTATAAGAGTAAGATTATTACCACTCATAGTATCAAAGAAAGTATATAGGGCCGGAAAAGACGAAAGTCCAAGTCCCAACTTTACGCATTAAATAAATGTTATCCCATGCCCACCGTGATAATTTTTTCTCAGACAAAGGTCATCCAGGCCTTCTCTTAACATGTACATAGAGTCCCGCCATAACACCTTCTGCGGCAGAGAGTTTCCACAGTCCACCTTGCTCCTACACCGTAAGAACCTTTTGTCTAGTGTTTTATGTGGTTAGCAAAATTCGCCTCTCTCTAGGCGTAATAACTAATATATAAATACAAATAATATTCTTTTTATTTATATAGCACACACAGATTAACAGCGCGCACCAAGCAGTCACAAGGGGTCCCTTATCCCATGGGCTCACAAATCTAACACAACCTAACAGTATGTTTTGGAGTGTGGCAGAATGGAAACCAGGAGTACCCGAGGAAACCACGCACACACGGATGAGGAGAACATGTAGAGGATGCCCCCTTGTCTGGTCAGAGGCTAGGTATAAAAAGATCTTTGAGAGATCCTGGACTGTCCGTTCAGTATTTGTACATTGTAATGCAGGTCTCCCCTCACCGTCTTTTTCTGAAAATGAATAACCCAAATTTTTGTAATTCATCATTGTATATATCTCGTCCCCATATCCCTAATATTTGGTTGCTCTCCTCTGCACCTTCCAGCCTAACTATTCCTTTTATACAATGTGCAAACAAAACTTACCCAATATTCATGTGTGGCCTGACCAGGGATTTGTTAAGGGCAAACTATGTCTTATCATGAGAATCAATTCCTCTCTTGATACATCCCATAATCTTATTTGCTTTAGCAGCAGCTGACTGGCTCTGGTCACTAAAAGTAAGTTTACCATCCACCAATACCCCCAAGTCCTTTTCTGCTCCAGCTTTACCAAGTAATTGACTGTTTAGAACATAATTATACTTTTTGTTTCCAGACCCAAGTGCATAACTTTACATTTATCTACATTAAACCTCATCAACCATTTCTCTGCCCACTACTCAAGCTTCCACAGATCCCTCTGTAATGACAAACTATTGACCTCAGTATTTATTACTTTACACAGCTTAGTATCATCTTCAAATATTGAAACTTGACTGTGTAAACCCGCTACAAGGTCATTAATAAAAAAATTAAAAAGAAGTGGCCCCAATACTGACCCCTGTGGCACTCCACTGGTAACGTCAACCCAATCTGAGAATGTGCCATTAAAGAGAACCCGTCAGGCAAAATAACCCCCCTAAACTAAATATATTTTCATAAAATGCTATTAGAGAGCATTGCCTCTATCCCTCATTGTCCCTCTACATGCCTGTAAAACAAGCAATGAGTGTCCGGCTTATTTATGGTGGGAGTACAGCCACCCCCAGTGCATGGACTGACACCTGTATAATGGTGTAATGGCTGCTCCATGTGCTTGCTGGGGCCACGCCCCCTGCAGCCTGTGTGTGTATATACAGGAGATAACACAGCTCCAGGCAGCCATGGTATACAGAACATGTCAGGTACATGTGTAGCTGATGTCTGTGCTCTCTAGTATTAGGAGGAGGCAGCACCACTTACCGTGCTTTACTATACATACACACAGACATGAGCAGGAAGGAGAGGGGTAGGGGGAACAGGGGTGACCATCACTGCCTCTGACCATGGACCAGCCTCATTTACATAATAAAAGATGATTTTTGCATGAATAATGTATGAAATAACTAGGTAAAGGCGGATGGATCCTTTGAGCTGCTCCAACAGGTAGAGGTGACAGGACAGTGACACAGACCTGATGACAGGTGTCCTTTAATGGACGACCTTGTTCTATCATAAGCCAATTACTTACCCAAAATACACAGATTCCCCTAGTCCCAGCAGTCTCATTTTATATACCAACCTTTTATGCGACACGGTGTCAAATTCCTTTGAAAAGTCCAGATAAACACATCCACAGTCCGAAGGCTGAAAACTTATCTCCTGTAGGAAACATTAGTCTGACAGGACCGATCCTATTAAACCCATGCTGACACTGGGTTATAAGGTATGCACAGTGAGAATATCCAGGATAGCATCTCTAATAAACCCCTCAAAGATCTTCCCCACCACAGAAGTTAGACTCACAGGTCTGTAGTTCCTGGATCGCTTTTTGATCCTTTTTGTATGTTTGGACCACATTTGCTATGCGCCATTCCTGTGGAACATAACCAGTCTCAGTGAATCTTCAAATATTAAAAATAACGGTCTGTCTATCACGGTACATAGTTCATGCAGAACCCAGGGTATATGCCTCTGGCCCGGTGATTCTATGAAAGTTTCTCCAGTGCGCAAGGAATTGCAATTATATTTGCGACTACGCCACGTTGGCCTTGGAGGCTGTGCCCGCAAGGCAGGCAATGGGCTCGTACTTTCTGAAAAACTGCCATTTTTTACTGGTGGCGCCCTCCCAACATGCTACGCCTCTCAATGTATCTGGCGGGACTGGGGTTGTGTGTGTGCTCTAACTAAGCACTAAATCTCCCCCATAGTACTTACCCCCTGCCTCATAGAGTAGTTTAGTGCTAATACCATTGTTATATACAGTATAGGAGGGACATTTACTAGGGCTTCTATGCCAGAAAACTAGCTTAGCATCTCTGAAAAACCAGAAATTGAGGTTATTTTCCAATACGTGCCATCTCCACACCAAGTGTGTATAGAGGGAGTGTAAAAAGGGGTGCAGCCAGAGGCAGAACACACCATCCACCTGAGTGATGGTGCCATGAAATTAATGGCCAGAAGATGGCAACTTTCACTGAACTGGAAGGAGCATGATTTTGAGTTCACATTCAGGTTGCTCAGTGGAATATTTACTTCTTGTCTTGTGTCTCTTGTTTTATGGAGAACTGTTCACAGAATTGATATCCATCTGCCTTGCCAATCCACTCCCCTACTAGATGGAAGTACAGTTCTGTATTTCATGCTGTATATATCTGAATATGGTAACTATTAACTCTTGGTGCACCACATTGCTCTATGGTTGTTATCCACGTAGTTGGTGTATTATTTACATATGTAGGGTGCCACGGTGGCTGAGTGAGTAGCAATTGCCTGCAGCGCTCAGTCCTCGGGTTTGATTCCCAGCCAGGTCAACATCTGCAGAATTTATGTTTCTCTGTGTTTGCGTGGATTTCCTCCGGGTACTCAGTTTCCTCCCACACTCCAAACATAAGTTAGGTTGTTTAGATTATGAGCCCATGGGGACAGGGACCAAAATTGACTGCTTGTGCAGGGTGTAATTGTGTGCGCTATATAAAAGAGAATTATTATATTATGGCCATTACTTGTTTTCTTTACTGTCATTGCAGGCCAAGTCTCACTTTAATAATAATACTAGCAGCATTTACTCTCAATTTTTTTTATATAATTTATTCTACAGGTGGTCCCTACTTAAGAACACCGGCAATACAGCACGACCCCTAGTTACAAACGGACCATTGGATGTTAGTATTAACTGTATTTAAGCCTAGGCTACAATTAAGAGCTATAACAGTATCAGTGGTGTCTGTAAGTAAGTCTAATATTAATCCTGGTTTCTTACAACAACCGAAAACAATTTTTACATCCAATTGACAAATAGACCAAAAACATTTGGTCTGGAGCTACAATTATTAAAATATACAATTCCGACTTACATACAAATTCTACTTAAGAACAAACCTACAGAACCTATCGAATGTAACTGGAGACTGCCTGTAACTTCTTCACATAATTGATTCTATTTATATGTTCTCTACATTCATCTCTATGTATATAAATGTACATGTGCCCTGCCTATACATATGTTACTATATAACTGTACCATGCACCGTTTTCTGTCGAAGTTTTCTGTCATTCTTTATGAGCAAACTGTTTGCAAGGTATTTAAAGGGCAACCTACCACCACAATCTACCTATAAAGGTAGATCGGGTGGTAGATGGATCAATAGGAGTGAGGATAGTCCTTTTAAGGTCTAATCTTCACGTGTACACACGTTTTGATACTTTTATTATCTTTATATTCAAATTTCCTTATGCGGCTATGGGGCGTGGAGTAGCCGTTCTGAGGTTACACGAGGCGGCTACTCCACGCCCCAGTAGCCTCTTTTCCCCTCCTACTCACCATCCTCGTCCGGCGATCCTGCAATCTGTGCATAGGAGGAGAAAAGAAGCTACCTGGGTGTGGAGTAGCCGCCTCGTGTAACCTCAGAAGCGGCTACTCCACGCCCCAGTAGCCGCATAAGGAAATTTGAATATAAAGAAATAAAAAGTATCGAAACCGTGTGGACGTGAAGATTAGACCTTAAAAGGGCTATCCTCACGTCCTATTGATCCACCTACCACCCGATCTACCTTTATAGGTAGATTCGTGGTGGTAGGTTCCTTTAAGAAGTGTCTGCACCACATTTGTCGCATGCGACACACGCCACACAACTTCTGCACTAAAATGGGCGCGTTCCTGGCTCGGTCCAACCAAGCCCGACATTATCATGAAAAGTCAGACAGAATGCGTTGCAAACCCCATTTTAAAGGTGCACTAAATATTATTGGTGCACTCGACGGAGCAGTACAGGGGCACCAGATTCATGAGATAGGGGCCCAAATCATGAATTGGCGCCCCCTGCACACTACACTGGCAAACTGCACATAGTACAGACACTCTATTTTAGTAAATGTGGACCATTGTGATCAACTACGTTGTTGTACATTATCCTTATCTTAATGATAATAAATAATAATAAATCCTATTTATTTGTATTATCACTCTATTTCCTGAAACGCTGCCCTATTATACTAAATTGGGATTTTTGTTAATATCACTTGTGTCCTGTGGATAGGGCTTACTGTTTCATGGGAAAACTCATTAATAAGGTCAGCGGAGCGCATTTTCGTTTTGCGGCGAATTTCCCGGATTTTGGTGCACGCGATCGGATTTTGGCGCAACGGCGCCGAACTTGCATGCCGAAAAAATGGGGGGCGGGCCGTCGGACAACCACGAATTCGGACAAGTGCAAGATTAACATTTAGAATTGTGTCGCAAGACACGATTACAAGCAATGGAAGGTGAACTGGCGGACCCTTGCACGGATGCGGGAACTCGCCCGCACGACCTTAGTGAATCGTGGCAGAGCCGAATCCTCGCCGACAACGCACCACGGGATCGCGACAGGACCGGGTAAGTAAATCTGCCCCACATTGCTAGTAAGATGCATGGGTATTATAACAGGTATCTTTTACTTTGAAGGGGTTTAACGGTTTCCAATTTATTCATAAAGGCACTGATACATTTGTAGGAGGAATATCAGAGAAATGTAACATTGTTTGCTATTTTATGAAGAATCATATGTCATGTAGTAAGGTATAAGGCTGCACTGCCTCCAGGGGAAGACTTGTAGTGCTTATGACTTGTGTACTGAGAACATGTAACAAGGAGAGAACTACATAATCTTACTTTTGTGAAAGTATCGAGCAATCAGACACCTATCTACTGTACTAGCTTCATTATGAGAGATACATGCTTTTTAGTTGAAGAAAGCACTTTTAAATGAAAGCATTACACTATATGAATACAAATATTTTGAGGTTCAATGTCAACCAATAGTTATATGAATATACACATTGGGTTTGGGACCAGATAAGTAACTAAATTTTGAAACAAATCACATAAATCAACATTGAAAAATTTTAAAAGCAAACTTGTATAAACTTATTAAAGAAAATAGTTTCTCTGTCCTGTTTTTTTGCCTTCTCTTTCTTTCTGCTGTAAGCAGTGTGTATACAGCTGCTTTCCCTCCCGTGTTCACATTGACAACTAAAGCCAATAGTGGATTATAATATACACTCACCGGCCACTTTATTAGGTACACCATGTAGTGACGGGTTGGACCCCCTTTTGCTTCAGAACTGCCCAATCTTAGTGGCATAGATTTCAACAAGGTGCTGGAGCATTCCTCAGAGATTTGGTCCATATTGACATGATGGCATCACACAGTTGCCGCCGATTTGTCGGTGCACATCCATGATGTGAATCTCCCGTTCCACCACATCCCAAGATGCTCTATGGATTGAGATCTGGTGACTATGGAGGCCATTGAGTACAGTGACCGCATTTGTCATGTTCAAGAAACCAGTCTGAGATGATTCCAGCTTTATGACATAGCGCATATCCTGCTGAAAGTAGCATCAGATGTTGGGTACATTGTGGTCATAAGTGATGGAATGGTCAGCAACAATACTCAGGTAGGCTGTGGCGTTGTGCAACGATGCTATTGGTACCAAGGGCTCAGAGTGCCAAGAAATATTCCCACACACCATGAACCACCACCACCAGCCTGAACCCTTGATACAAGGCAGGATGGATCCATGCTTTCATGTGTTTGACGCCAAATTCTGACCTTACCATCCGAAGTGTCGCGCAGCAATCGAGACTCATCAGACCAGGCAAGTTTTTCCAATCTTTCTACTGCCCAATTCCATGAGCTTGTGCCAATTGTAGCCTCAGTTCCTGTTCTTAGCTGAAAAGGAGTGGCACCCGGTGTGGTCTTCTGCTGCTGTAGCCCATTGCCTCAAAGTTCGACGTACTGTGCATTCAGAGATGCTCTTCTGCCTACCTTGT
Source organism: Engystomops pustulosus (assembly GCA_019512145.1). NCBI lineage: Eukaryota > Metazoa > Chordata > Amphibia > Anura > Leptodactylidae > Engystomops > Engystomops pustulosus. Next base: position 244,549,209 of record CM033642.1, on the reverse strand, counting down.
TGTAACGGGTGGTGATTGAGTCACTGTTGCCTTTCTATCAGCTCGAAACCAGTTGCCCATTCTCCTCTGACTCTCGGCATCAACAAGGCATTTCCGCCACCAGAACTGCCGCTCACTGGTGTTTTTTTCTTTTCGGACCATTCTCTGTAAACTAGGAGATGGTTTGCGGTGAAAATCCCAGTAGATCAGCAGTTTCTGAAATACTCAGACCAGCCCTTCTGGCCACAACACCATGGCCAGTTCAAAGGCACTCAAATCACCTTTGTTTCCCCATACTGATGCTCGGTTTGAAATGCAGGAGATTGTCTTGACCACGTCTACATGCCTAAATCCCATGATGAGTTGCCGCATGTGATTGGCTGATTAGGAATTAAGTGTTCACGAACAGTTGGACAGGCGTACCTAATAAAGTGGGCGGTGAGTAGTGTAGGTGTGGTGGTGGTAGCCCATTGCCCAAGCTTTCCGATTTGGACTGAGCGCGTGGATTTAACTTGTAAATTGTGTCGCAAGCCAAGCCTACATGCACCACTGAAGAAGGTGAACTCCGGCGGACCTGAGCGGGGAGAGACAATGCAAGGAAATAGGCTCACGATCTTAGGAATTGCGGCACAAGCATATCGTCGGACAATGCACTTTCTGTGAATCCTCTGCGAATGTAAGAAATGACCCCATTATGTCAGTGCATAATGTATGGGGGCCTAGAGAAATACAATATAGTGGGGGGTCATTTACTAAGAGACCCGAAATCACGTTTTCGGTTTACCCAATTTCCCGCTTGCACCAATTTTCCCTGAATTGTCCCTGGTTTTGGCGCATGCGATCGGATTGTGGCGCATCGGTGCCGGATGCACGCGACGGGAAATCGGGGGGTGTGGCCATGCGAAAAACGGACGGATTCGGAAAAAAAAACGCCGCATTTAAAAAAAAAAGTGTTGCTTGACACGCAATTACCTGCACCCGGCTGGCTTGGTGAACTTCAGTGCATTCCGATGTAATCAGCGCAGCAGCGACCCACCTAGTGGACATCGGGGGAACTAACCTTAGTGAATCGCCGGAAGGCCACGAATCATCCACTGAGAGCGCGCCGCTAGATCGCGACAGGACGGGTAAGTAAATCTGCCCCATTGCATTACTATTGGAAATTACAGAATAGTATTGTGAATTGGGCACACTGTGGGGCTGTCAATAGTAATAGGTTACACTATTTGCTTGCTACTAGGGGTACTATGAGACACATTTACTAGGTGCTCGCGCCAGTTTTTTGTCAATTTTGCATTTCTTACCATGCAAACTGCTTGGAAATGTATTGCAAAAAATTTCTGCAATGAAATAGGCGTTACTGTGCCAGTACCCCTAGACAGGGGCCACCAAAAAAAAAAATGTGCCCTCTGTAAGAGACAGTGCAGGGGGGCGCCAGATTCATGAAGAAGGGCACCACAATCAGGAATTTGGCGCACTCTGCACACTACACATCTTGTAAATGTACTCTATGTGTTACACAAGGGTGCACTAAATGTGTGGCATGTATTTTCAGAGCGGGCTACTTTTTATAGCATGTTTAGTATTTGGGGACATAGAATACAAAGGACCAGAGGACCAAAACTGAGGGAGGATGGAAAAGTGGCAATTTTTACAACAAAGACTTCTGTCTGGGAAGAGACAGACGATCTAGGATGCAAAAAATGAAACATTCCGGATCTGGTCTTCGTAGATAGTTTTCGAAGTTACAGATTGAGGTCCTGGGTAGAGGGATGACCTTCCGCAGTCTTCTTCTCCTAAGTGACATATACCTCGGTGGCCTCTGCATCCTTTGCCATGAATTTTATGCCTGATTTCTCTTTTTTTGTCCAGTTTCTTCCCTTACAAATCCTGGTGTTACTCCTCAATGATACTTTACCACACTCTGTTGTATTCCCTGTCTGTCAGTTTGAGGGTTTTTTTCTATCTTCTATCCCCTCTTGTGGGCTTTAACGTGTTTTGTTCTTACTACATTCTTTTAATCTTTTCGGATGCGAGTCATGCTATAACTATGCCCAGATTGTATATAGCGTTTGCACCAGTTTCGTCTTTAAAGAAAGTGCAAACGCTTGCACTGTATGGTATTTATAAAGTGTCTGCGCAGTTTTGTGTCGTGGCGGTGCTCTGCATGACAAGACAGAAAAAATGTGCACCTAAAGGGGCTGTACTGCTTAGTCGGACAATCACCGTAATTTGTAGCAGAACAAAGTCACCAAACAAAATAGGTGCACACTTTCCGAGCCATGCAGGGGGCTCCTGATTCAGAAGACCGTGCACCACAATGTCCGAATCTGGTGCACTCTGCACACCCCACCAGGCCACACTCCACATAGTACAGACTGCCGTGTTTTTGATATATGTGGGCCTATGTTCTGGCTTCCATTGTACTTTCTGAATGAACTGATCCAATTGTCACAATTATGTTGCTATCAATTTGCTGTGAATATTGAATTTTTTCTCCCAATAAAGCTATTGAACATAGAAATAGACATCTTATACAGCATGTACACGAATATAAAAGTTGTGGAAAATCCCAAAATGTTGTCCACAGAAAACAAGCACTCAAACAAAGTTTTTGTCTTGTTACAAATTCTATTTCGTTTTAGACCACACCATCAGAAACTCCATGGATATGAAGCCAGAATTTCTTCCTGAAAATATCGAGCATTATACAGCCATTCCCAAACAAATACACCATATCCACAAAATTGATTCTAAATCAGATCACACGACGTGTGCCCGCCATACCACGGCACAACAGGCATATGTCGCGCCAGGGAGAGGAGGCGCTGCGATCCGCCCCTCAACATAGCGATGCACGGCGCCGTATTCGGAAAAGATAGGACTGTATTGGGCCATGCGCCCATTGCCGTCTATGGGGGACGTATATAGGGTATATACACGGCCATATATACGTCCTCCATACGGTAGTGTAGAAATATAGAAAAAACTTTCGCTAGAGTGATGTAGGTGCATAAAACATAACTTTTATTTCAATCACATAAAGAGCACAAAAATTGTATGTGATGATACGTTTTTAAAGTTTGCAGGCATAGACTGTTGAAGAGTTAAAGTGCAAATGGACATAGTACAGTTAAGATTACAAAAATATCCATCATCAAAAAAGACACCATCACCATCCACAGAAAGCCTGGAACATTGTCCAAATATCTCTTACCGTGATTCGACGTGTGATGGATTCATAGGAGGACAACAGGGGTTCCGGGCAATTCTCTATCCCTAAGCAACCCAACAGCTCCCGCCCTTACAAGGGCAGTCCCATAATTTATCCTACAAGCAAGAATTGCCCCCATGCATACACCAATATTTTGACGCGTTTTCTCTTCATCTGTTCATCGAGGGATTTATGGGTTGAGGCTACATAAAAAAGTAGAAGGCGGTTCATTGAATTAGGTAATGAAACGCTAGGTGGAGCTTGCTGAAGATTAAGCCCATTCCCAAACAAAGGTCAAAGATATTCACAAGCTGAAAACATCAAGACAGTTCCAATCTACAAATTGGAGAACATCACAGGAAATTCACACGAGAACTGCACTAGAAACTGCAAAAAAAATAGAGCAAGATCTCAGGTGTACAGACTTCAGTTGGCATGTAAAATATTCATGATAGGTGGCATCCTCAATGCATTCACCTTACCGTATGGGGGACATATGTACAGCCGCAAGCTTGCGTCAGGGTGAATGCGGCGTTAACAGAAGGTACAACAGTAGTAGAGGTAAAGGCTCCACAGTAAAGAATTAATTTTTGGATACACAAGGACATTCTAACCTGTGCCTCAGAATCCCTAAATGTTATCCCTGTTCATAGTTTTTTATTGGAGATATAATTGACCCTTGGTTTACTGTTTTACTTGTGGGTGGTGCTAAGACACGTATCATAAAACATTGGCAGTCTACTGATTATATACTTATTGGGGAATGTAATAGTGGTGGTATAAAGTGCATATGACCAGAAACACCAGGATCAAGGTCTACCACGTGGTCAGGGGTCTACCAGCATCAACAATCAGTGCAGACGCCCCCATTGTGTTCTGCTGTGTGGTCCAAAGTTCATGTTTATGGAGGGCTAACCGATTTCGCTCTAGAATTTCCCTTTGGCCAGGGGAACTGCCCAAAGCTAACACTGTAATTGCAGGTCTAAAACATAACCCAGACACCATAATACCGCCGTCATGATTACTTTCTTGAACAACATTTCTCTAAATTAAAACAAGGAAAACAGTATCAGTAAAGACAATTGCTCTATGGTCAAATCTCACATTATATTAGATAAATCTGCTTTCCATGTTTAAAACTACAAAATATGTTCGTAATGCAATTACGGATATTTCCCTAACATTGAAAACATTCACTGCAGTATCATACCTAATAGTATTACTTCATCATTATCACTTTATAAAATATTAAAGTGACTTTCCAGTATAAAATAAAGGTAAGTACAAACATTATCTCCCACACCATGATAAATTGAAATTCTTAATTTCAATCCATTAAATGCAGAATAACAAAGTCAATCTGACGCATTTCAGGCTACACCACAGTGCCCTTAGTCATCATGCTATTGTACATGCTACTAAACTGCTCAGAGTGCTTTGTATTTTAGCACATACAGTATAACACTTATGAGTGTATTCTAGTGTTGTTCTACACATGATATAATTTTTTAGGAATACAATAAAAGGTAAGTTTTACTGACCCTCAACTTCTCCATTCTTACTTCTTCTTTTTTTGGTTTATACTTCACAAATGCAGTCAATACACACCAAATCTTGGCCTGATCCCACAGAGTGCGCAACATGTACAGAAGAGTCCTGCATTATACTGCAATGTGATGCAGGACTTACGATTTAGACTACCGTTGGTCCTGGACTGTATGAGTATTATAGCTCCTACAAGTCCGGAATCATTCCTACATATGATACTAGAATCCAGCTTCTAGGGTAATGGAGGATTTGTTCTTTCTGCAGTTCAGACCTTGGGAGGACCTTCAAATGAAATGACTCATTACATGTGTAATGAGAGCATGAACAGATGTCGGAGGATTTCTGGGTTAAGGTCCTTCAGTATAAGATTTGGTGGATCATCGAAATGGCATGAGCCCCCTATACGGCTTTGGCCCGGGCTACACCCAAACCACCTATATTATAATCCACTGATGTGAACATGAATACGTGAATGAGACCTTACTTGACAAGACACAAGTGCAATGTGAGGCTAGATAATCCTATGATGCACCAAATTTAAAGGAAATCTATCATCAAAATTGAGCATGATAAACAGGGACACTTACTCATAGAGTAGGCTTATTTGGGTTATTCAGACAGGAGCTGAAGAGAGATAGAGAGTGTGGCATGGGGCATGCTCGACTGGCGCTCAGTCATCTCAGCTGCAAAGGCGATATAACAGACCCCTGTTATCGCGATCCAGAGGGTTCCCATCACTGAGACCACCACAATCAGCAAATCCACACGGCAACTTGCTATCACCAGACAACCCCTTTACAGCTCCTGGATACCAGATCTGTATTAAGTTCTTAAATGACAAAGAATCTTGTTGATTGCTTTTAGGGGCCAGGTTCATAGTGTGACTCAAAACTTGTGTACCCCTATAGTTCCCAACTACAGCTGGAAAGATAGCACAATGTAACGTACAGTATAGTTAAATTTTTGCCATGGTCTTGCTTTGGTTATGCTGGAATCAAACAACGTAATTTATCATTTCAACACATTATCCTTTTGTAATAGAACTGTTTTCAGTTTTTTTTCTGTATTTTTTTTAATATAACATACAAAAAATGGCACTGAATAGCCCCTCCAACTCATCCAAAGGGAGAGAGAAAGCTTAAAATCAGAAGGAAAAGTCACAATAGAAATAGAGAGAAATGCAGCAATTAAGCGATGTGCGATGGCAGTGAGAGACAGTATACAGTATACCGTAATAGTCACACAAAAGCAGAAACAAAGTAGGAACCACAACTGAAGTAGAGCCTGAAAATGGATACAAAAAAAGAATCAAATGAAAGGTCAGTCACAATACCTATCACATACGATTATTACAACCACAGTATACAATTAGACCCACTGGCCCATATTATTATGGCCTCCCTTAAAGGGAACCTGTCAGTAGTAACCACTACCAGTATATTGTGAAGCAGCTGAACACCTTCCAGATCATGTTTCATGACCCAGTGTGGTGGCATTAGTCAGAAAATCAACTTTGAAGTGATATGTAAATTGGCTGTATAAAGTCAGGAGGCAGAGAAATTTCAACACTGAAGTCCAGCTCTCTTCCTCAGAAAGCCCTTCTCTGTAATTCATAGTCCAGTATCCAGAGACATCACTAACCAGATCTCTAAGTCTGATGCATGTGTCACAGAGGAGGAGGCGTTCAGAGCTCCCCATCTTGAAGTCGGTGTGTGAACTCTCTCCTCCTTGACTTTATACAACCAATTTATAAACTCACTTCAAAGTATATTTTCTGGATGATGCCACGACACTGAGTCAAAAAAGAAACAAAAACTAGAAGGTGTACTCTGCTTCACGATATCGGGTAGTGGTTTAGGCCAATTGCTGATGACAGGTTCCCTTTAAAGGGGTATTCCAGGAATCAGCATAATTCATATACAAATGGGCACTCAGAATATAAGCTAATGTGTAATTAGTTGTTATTACAAATTTTGCTCCCCTTAGCAGAAAATGCTGAGACATAGACGTAATGAGAAATAAAATGTTACCGGCCCTTTAATCAGTCCGTAGATTTCCTCCGGCGGTCCGTTGCAGAGCATACACAGGACAGAAGATGGCCGCTGGTCACATGTCACATCACATGTCCTGCACCTGCCTGGGCAGGTCATGTGATCACCACTACGTTTGGCTGTAGTCGGTTGGTTGCAGTGCAGCCAGTATGGTCAGTGTTGTTGGTGATGGCAGTTGCACATCATACCATGGTAACAGAGCAAGAAAACCTATTACATCAGATTGGGAGCAGAGCATAAGAGGTAGGAGGAGTTACTGAGAACTAAAGGATCATGGAACTTGTGAGTTACAAGTGGCAGCCATCTTAATGATAACTCCACTTATTTAGAGAGGCCATAAATTTTGTAAATCAGAAAATCAAAACTATTGAAGCTCCATTTTGTGACTAATGACATTGAGTATTTGTATTCATTTATTTATATCATCACGGGTTTTTGTGTCAGACGTTCATATTCCCGGAATACCCCTTTAAGTTTGCTCCATTATGGAGATCTTTCCCTTTGAAAATCAATTAATCCACAGACAGACTGTTATAGAGCAAGCAAGAGAAGGTGGATTTCAAGCAGCTTTAGACTATCTGAGTTCAGTCTGTGAAACAGGGACTGTACTGGGTCCTGCTTCATGGACCGAACCCATTACTGTGGACAGGACTCTCAGCACCAAGTTGATATGTAATGCACAGTCTTGATTCCCCAATATTCAGCAGAGCGGCACCAAACATTCAGTATTGGCACCTCTATTTAGCAGGGAAGCAGGACGTCTGTGCATCATATATTAATACCCTCCCCAGTCCATGGTGCATGTACCAAACTCTGCAGGAGTGAAGCTGCCCAAATAGTTTTGCATTGGAAAAGTCATTCTAAAGCTCAGTTCATCCTACCCTTCAAATCTACAGAATGGACGTTTAACTTATCAGTTAAAAATCCCATTGACATCAATGTAAATTTGATGTAATGCGTTTATGGTGGAGTTAGGCAGGTATCCGCCACAGTAGTGATGTAATTGATGGGTCATTGCAATTGATATAGAGGTCAGAGTACAGGAAAGGGAGGAGATAAGCTGTGACATCATCTATTGTCAGTAGTGATGTATGATGGGTCAGTGTTATCTATATAGAGGTCATTGTACAGAAAGAGGAGGAGAGATTAGCTGTGACATCATCTATTGTCACTAGTGATGAATGATGGGTCAGTGTTATCTATATAGAGGTCATTGTACAGAGCGGGAGGAGATAAGCTGTGACATCATCTATTGTCAGTAGTGATGTAATGATGGGTCAGTGTTATCTATATAGAGTCATTGTACAGGGGAGGAGGGGACAAGGTGTGACATCATCTATTGTCAGTAGTGATGTAATGATTGGTCAGTGTTATCTATATAGAGGTCATTGTACAGGGAGGGGGAGGAGATAAGCTGTGAACATCATCTATTGTCAGTAGTGATGTAATAATGCATGGTGGGAACCTATGGCCGGGTGCCAAAGGTGGCACTCAGAGCACTCTTTTTGGCCACCCAAGCACTCAACATAGAATTAAAAGAATCATCCGGCAGTCCCAGGAGACTTGAGAATGCTGCTCAGTGCTATTCTTGATTGCTTTGAACTGCAGGAAGGAGAACATGTGTAAAAGGGCAGATTATCTTCAGAGCTCCTTAGGCCCCTTGTTTCTTCCTGTACAGGTGGACCATACCAAGATGCTACATTAGTCCAAATTTGCCTTTCTTCTTTCAACTGTTTTGTTGTCCTCAGAGGCCGATAGATTGAATGTTGTGGTAGAACAGGGAGCAATAAATTTACTTAAATTGCCGTGCTGGCACTTTGCAAAATCAGTGATTTTTTTGTTGTAGTTCGGGCACCAGGTCTCTAAAAGGTCCGCCATCACTGTAATAATGGGTCAGTGTTATCTATATAGAGGTCATTGTACAGGGAGGGGGAGGAGATAAGCTGTGACATCATCTATTGTCAGTAGTGATGTAATGAGTGGGTTCATGGGTCAGTGTTATCTATATAGAGGTCATTGTACAGGGAGGAGGAGGAGATAAGCTGTGACATCATCTATTGTCATTAGTGATGTAATGATGGGTCAGTGTTATCTGTATAGAGGTCACTATACAGGGAGGGGGAGGAGATAAGCTGTGACATCATCTATTGTCAGTAGTGATGGAATGATGGGTCAGTGTTATCTATATAGAGGTCATTGAACAGGGAGGGGGAGGAGATAAGCTGTGACATCATCTATTGTCAGTAGTGATGGAATGATGGGTCTATGTTATTTATATAGAGGTCATTGTACAGGGAGGGGGAGGAGATAAGCTGTGACACACTGCTATCTTTGTCCGTCGTGATGTAATGAGTTCAATGTTTTCTAGATGGGTCTTTATACTAAAACTGCACTTTCCCTGCGCCGTTCAAGCTGGAACAAGCCACAGCCATAGTGAGTGCGCAGACTTGGAGAAATAATTGCAATTCCTGGCGGTTCGCAAAGTAATTGCAATCATTTCAGGGCTTGTGTGTCAAAATGCATATAAGTCCTGATGTCCCCCATTGAGGAAGGAAGTTATGATATGGCCCCCTGATCTCAACATCAATAGGTTTGAGCGTACATTTAGGTCTGCAGGTGCCTTGAACACACCTGCCTAAACTTTTGCCCAGTACCATAGATATAAAGGACTAAAATATAAGACCTGGCAGTTAGAGAGTAACTCGCTGTTGGCCTCTGGTCTCACCTTAGTGTCTGTATTTGTGCCTGCACTGCGCCATTGATTTGTTGCTTATCACTGCCATTGTTTTTAATCTTCGACATTTTACTTTTTGTTATTAAGGTTAATGGAGAGAATGGCCGAGTGACTGTAGTCCTGGAGACTGTCACACTGACATTCAACAAAGCCGTGTGGTATAAGTGTTGTCAGAGGGTGACCCTATTTACTTATATGACGTAGAAGAAATAGTCAACAATTCTGGTAGTAGTGAAGGTTATAGGGTCAAAGGGATTAGGAGGGCAACCAGTTATATGGGGAACCATATTATGTATCTTTAACTTACTATTTATACAGTATATGGAGCCTTTTTTTTTCATATAGCGCCATCATATTCCTCAGATCATACGGGACTATACCACACAAATGAACTTACAGACATAAAATGGCCAGATAATACAATAGGATGAGGGCCTACTCACAGAGCTTACAATCTAAACTCAAAGTTTAAGTTTCACTAACTTTGCAGCTTTGGCTTGACGAAGAACTTCATTACAAGGTTGGGTCCAGGTTTGGCTCAACCTAACCACGTGATTCCCAGGCCGGTGTAGCTTTCAGTTGTGTCTTGCGCCAGTTTTCTGATGCAGGTTAAGTAAATGGGGCACATTTACTTACCCGTTCCTGCGCGATCCCGAGGTCTTTGTCTGACGGTGCAGTCTCCCGCGATTAACAAGATTGTGCCCGATATCCTGCATGTGTCGCTTTCCCCGCTCAGTCCACCGGAGTTCACCTTCGTCTTCCCGCTGTATGTGAGTGCATTGTCTTGCGACACAATTTGGATTTTAAATCCTGTGCTTAGTCCGATCAGTCGTGTTGTCCGCCGGACCACCCCCCGATTTGTGTCGCATGAAAGTCAGCGCGATTGCAAAATTCAATCGCATGCACCAAAAATCCCTTTAAATGTGAGCAAAAGTTAATGTCGGGAAAACTGATGGAAATGTGTTCCGTGGACCCTTAGTAAACGTGCCTCAATGTGTCTGGTATGGATTTGGAAATTATTTGCTGCCGCGATTTGATGTGTTTAGATTAAAATAGGTGTTCAAGGTTGGCCTTCAAGCCCAAGAAAAAGTTTCCTTGAGGGAAATCAACACAAAAAATCAAAACACAAAAAACCCTAACCTAGAAATACTCACCTCTGTTCGTTTTTACCTGTATCCCACCGCTAGTCTGGACACAACGGGATAACCTATGTCGGGCGGGGACAATATGTCAGCACGCAGGGCTGCTATTATGCACAAGACCGTATATCACTAATATTCCCCCAGCAATATTTATTAAAGCATTACTCTGTTCCTTTTCAGATTTGCTTTGCCCCTGCACCATTTTCTGTCAGACTTGCACATTCTGTGCAAACTGTTGGCAAGTGTATTTAGGGAACCTACCACCATGATTCTCCCTGTAAGTAGAACAGGTGATAGGTGGATGTTTGGGATTTGAGGATAGCCCTTTTTAGAGCTAATCCCACGTCTCTGCTATCTTTTGAAATCTTTATTGCCCTAATATAAATTTTGTAAAGCGGCTATGGTAGGTAGTGGTGGTAGGTTCCCTTTAAAGTGTCCGAGACACATTTGTGTGACACGTAACACAACTGTGGTGAACGGGACCTATACCACCAACGCGACCAAAATTCTACACTGAAATGGGCGCTCCATGCTCAGTCAGACTGTGTGCCACATTTACCGTGCAAGTCCACAGTATTGTATCACACGCGCAATATTAAGAGGTGCACAAAAAAATGGTGCACTGTGGTGGAGCAGTGCAGGAACGCCGGATTCATGAAGAACGTGTACCACAAGAATCCTGTCTGGTGGCCCCTGCACACTACACAGCCAAACTGCACCTAGTACATACATTTTACTGTTTTTAGTAAATGTGGGTCATAAAAACTAATTAAATTTAGTACTCCATAAATGTTGACCCAAAAAATAAGAATATATGTCATTTGGAAATGCAAGGAAAGCTGTAAAAATCATTTAGAAAATGGTCAAAAGTTGTCAGTTGCACCACCCTTTGACATTTTTTTTCCCAGCTTCTCAGTCAATGTACAATCCTAAATGGTACCACTTGAAAGTCAATTTGTTCAGCAGAAAGCAAGCCCTCATACATATCTGTAAAAGGAAACAAAAAAATTTTATAGCTGGAAAGTCAAAAACAGACATGAAAATGGAGCACAGTCCTGAACTCTACTGCTTCTTATTTGGGTTTTAATTTTTTTCTTGAAGGTTCCGCATCTGGAACAGAATTACTTTTCAATGTGAGGTGTTACATTTTGAGGTTTTACCTACTTCCTCTTATAAATCTTATGTTTTGTAAACCCATTCTTTTTCAGATAATTTCCTTAGAGTGAGTCACACATGCGAGCATTGTCTTCAAGGTCATAGGATGGATTATACGGTAGGCACAGTTAGTGTATCTTTTGCGCAGTCGTCTTCCCTTTTATCACTCCTCTGTAGCTTTGTTATGGGGTAGAGATGGCTATTATTCCCGATCGCAGTAACAAACTGCACAGTTTTATTTCTTTTTCAAAGATTGAATGTATCTGGCGTGTATCCGGGGAGCCCTCTGTCACACAATATAAAGACAAAAGTTGTTTGTTACCGCGATGAATGTTTACAAAATTGAGGTTTAGGGTGAAAAAAAAACAAGATGTCAGAAAGCGGCTCTGCGTTTCATCTGGTATGATGTGTGCTTTAAGGCGCTGATGAGAATGTCTTACTGTGGCGGGATGAATGAATCAAAACTGTAACAAGACGGCTGTGATTACTTTGTTCTCTCTTGGTGAGACTGGTGCTATGAAAAGCCCTCCGCTGCCGCTCGCTGCTTCTATTCAGGAGACTACGTGACATCCTTCTCAGGCGATGTTCACCTTCATTCAGATATAAAAGATAAAAAAAGACTATAAAAGTTGAACAAAAAAAAGCAATATGTTATTTCTTACCAGTCCTGCTTGTCCTTATTGTAGGTGGTCAGGATCACAAGGCAGTTTAGTCTCTTAAAGGGAGCCTTCAGCAGATATTGATCTAATAAACCACTACCAGTATGTTGTGTAGTAGATAAGTCCCTTACAGCTCATGTTTCTTGTGTGGCATTATCTAGAAAATTAACTTCAAATTGAATGTAAAATAGTTGTATAAAGTCATGGAGGCGGAGAGTTAGGCACAAGTCAACTCTCCCTCCTCAGAATGCCCCCTCTGCTGTGAGTGACATCATCAACTAGTTTCAGGAGAGGTGGAACTATAGATACAGCGAAAAAGGGTTATAAGGCAAGTGAGCTGACTTTAGCGCTAATTCCCACTCCCTCACTTTATACAACTATTTTACATCTCTTAAAAGAAGATTTTGTGGATATGCCACTACACTGGGTCATGAAAGAAACATGATCTGTAACTGTTTATCTGCTTGACAACACATTGGCAGTAGTTTATCAACATGTTCGTGCTGACAAGTTCCCTTTAAATACAGTACTATTTGTAACCTAAAGGAGATCTATCACCAATATAGGATTGTAAACCCAGCACACTGACATACTGGTGTGTGCTCCCTCTGGCATGACTACTCTTTTTTAGCTTCTTATGCCCTGGGTTTTGCAAAAAAGGCTTTAAAAATTCTGCATATTAACCTCAGGGGCTCAGGCTCCATGGGTGTTAATGGAGCCTTGAGTCCCTCTACTATTAGCATAAATGTAAAGTCTTTTTTCTCTGAAAAAAAGGAAATATGAAGCTAAAATAGTGGATCCTGCAAGAGGGGGCATAAAACATGCATGTCTGTGTGTTTGGTTTACAATCCATGACCTGGTGGTAGTGTCCTTTAACGAGTTCAGACCTCTCACTATATTTTTTACATGTATCTATGTAGATACCCCTGAGCATTTTCTTGTATATGCAACTGAATCTCACGTATCAGCTTAATAAGGGCAGTATCACAATAATCTCTCTATGCCCTTTCAGTCGCTCCCTGAGACCTCTGTAGACCAGGTGAAGTTATCCAGGTAGATTCACTGTGTTTAGAGAGGGATGGAAGAAGGGGACTCCTGGAATTCTGGGCACCAAAACAGAAATTTTTGGCTTCAACTGGTCTTGTTTGCATTGTGCAACTTGCACAACTTTTAGTGGGGTCAGCAGAGTATCAATACATCTATGTCACAGATGAAGTCACACGGGCCACGGGCTATGTTATAATGCTGCCACCCACCCGATGCCACACACCTGCGGCCATCTGTTACTACCTTCATCTGCCAGACTGCTGCCAATTGGTCTTGTTACTGCTGCTGGTGCCTCCCATTGCACCATGACTCCGCCTGAAGTCACCACCGTCAACTCTCCGGTCTGTTATCATCTGCACTAGACCTTCCCTTGAATAGCTCTTTACTGAGCCCTAGATCCAAACCCCTTCGCTCTTTGATATTTCTGGAAAGAGTACAGTCCAGCACTCTTGTTTAAGCAGTCTAAAACTCTTCTTTTATTCATGTTACAGTAATAATAAAAAAAACTGCATGTTGTAATCATAGCAAACATTCTGGGGGTCATTTACTAAGGACCCGAATCGCGTTTTACCGGCGGGTTACGCGAATTTATCTATTCTGCGCCGATTTTCCCTGCATTGCCCTGGGATTTTGGCGCACGCGATCGGATTGCAAGCGAAGGAAATCGGGGGGCGTGGCCGAACGAAAACCCGACGGATGCGGAGAAACCGCCGCATTCTTTTAAAAAAAACGGGTCGCGGGACACGCGCTTACCTTCACCAAGTATAGGAACTGCCTTAGTGAATCGCCAGAAGACCCGAATCCACCGCAGAGAACGTGCCGCTCGGATCGCGAATGGACCGGGTAAGTAAATGTGCCACTCTGTTCCCAAAGTGCATTGGGGGGGGGGGGGCATGTATGAATTGCTCAATTTGGGGTCAGCTCTTCAAACCTGACACTTTTCCCGCAGTTTTATTTTCCCGACACTTTTTTGGAACAAAATTAGACCAACAAAAAGCAAGTCTAACAAATTCTAAACCCCTTTATAAATGTGTTTTAACATTTCTGGCACTTAATCATCCTTCTATGGTGTGCGAAATATATAAGTAACAACTGTAGTATAGTATAAAAACTTTTTGCCTAACTCTGCACTAAGCAAAAATAGGCAATTCTCTAATTTACTCTAATTAGCTATCTACAGGTGTTTAGCAGCTAGCAGAGGTTCAACCTCTACCCCCAGGCTAACTCTATTTGCCACGCTTTCTGGTTGTGATGGGAACTGTATAGTAAAGCTAGAGAAGCAGGAGGCTTGTTGTTATCTATATAGAGGTCATTGAACAGGAGGGGGAGGAGATAAGCTGTGACATCACTATTGTCAGTAGTGATGGAATGATGGGTCATGTTATTTATATAGAGGTCATTGTACAGGGAGGGGGAGGAGATAAGCTGTGACATCATCTATTGTCAGTAGTGATGTAATGATGGGTCAATGTTATCTATATAGAGGTCTTTATACATAAAACTGCACTATTACCTGCGCCCGTTCAAGCTGGAACAAGCACAGGCCATAGTGAGTGCGCAAGCTTGGAGAAATAATTGCAATTCCTGGCGGTTCGCAAAGTAATTGCAATCATTTCAGGGCTTGTGTGTCAGAAAACTTGCATATAAGTCCTGATGTCCCCCATTGAGGAAGGAAGTTATGATATGGCCCCCTGATCTCAACATCAATAGGTTTGAGCGTACATGGTTAGGTCTGCAAGGTGCCTTGAACACACCTGCCTAAAACTTTTGCACAGTACCATAGATATAAAGGACTAAAATATAAGACCTGGCAGTTAGAGAGTTAACTCGCTGTTGGCCTCTGGTCTCACCTTAGTGTCTGTATTTGTGCTGCACTGCGCCATTGATTTGTTTGCTATCACTGCCATTGTTTTTAATCTTCGCATCTTTACTTTTTGTTATTAAGGTTAATGGAGAGAATGGCCGAGTGACTGTAGTCCTGGAGACTGGTCACACTGACATTCAACAAAGCCGTGTGGGGTATAAGTGTTGTCAGAGGGTGACCCTATTTAACTTATATGACGTAGAAGAAATAGTCAACAAGTACTGGATAGTAGTGAAGGGTTATAGGGTCAAAGGGATTATGAGGGCAAACCAGTTATATGGAAGGAGACCATATTATGATATATCTTTAACTTACATATTTATACAGTATATAAGGAGCCTTATCTTTTTTTCATATAGCGCCATCATATTCCTCAGATCATACGGGACATATACACACAAAATGAGACATTACAGAGCAATAAAATGGCCAGATAATACAATAGGGATGAGGGGCCTACTCACAAGAGCTTACAATCTAAACTGCAAAGTTTAAGTTTCTAACTAACTTTGCAGCTTTGGCTTGACGAAGAACTTCATTACAAGGTTGGGTCCAGGTTTGGCTCAACCTAACCACGTGATTCCCAGGCCGGTGTAGCTTTCAGTTGTGTCTTGCGCCAGTTTTCTGATGCAGGTTAAAGTAAATGGGGCACATTTACTTACCCGGTTCCTGCGCGATCCCCGAGGTGCGTTGTCTGACGAGGATGCAGTCTGCCGCGATTCAACAAGATTGTGCCCGATATCCTGCATGTGTCGCTTTCCCGCTCAGGTCCACCGGAGTTCACCTTCGTCTTCCCGCTGTATGTGAGTGCATTGTCTTGCGACACAATTTGGATTTTAAATCCTGTGCTTAGTCCGAATCAGTCGTGTTGTCCGCCGGACCACCCCCCGATTTGTGTCGCATGAAAGTCAGCGCGATTGCAAAATTCAATCGCATGCACCAAAAATCCCTTTAAATGTGGAGCAAAATGTTAATTGTCGGGAAAACTGATGGAAATGTGTTCTGTGGACCCTTAGTAAACGTGCCTCAATGTGTCTGGTAATGGATTTGGAAATTAATTTGCTGCCCGAATTTTGATGTGTTTAGATTAAAAATAGGTGTTCAAGGTTGGGCCTTCAAGCACAAGAAAAAGTTTCCTTGAGGGAAATCAACACAAAAAATCAAAACACAAAAAAACCCTAACCTAGAAATACTCACCTCTGCTCGTTTTTACCTTGATCCCACCGCTAGTCTGGACACAACGGGATAACCTATGTCGGTGCGGGGACAATATGTCAAGCACGCAGGGCTGCTAATTATGCACAAGACCGTATATCACATAATATTCCCCCAGCAATATTTATTAAAGCATTAACTCTGTTCCTTTTTCAGATTTGCTTATGCCCCTGCACCAGTTTTCTGTCAGACTTTGCACATTCTGTGCAAACTGTTGGCAAGTGTATTTAAAGGGAACCTACCACCATGATTCTACCTGTAAAGGTAGAACAGGTGATAGGTGGATGTTTGGGATGTGAGGATAGCCCTTTTTAGAGCTAATCCTCACGTCTCTGCTATCTTTTTGAAATCTTTATTGCCCTAATAAGTAAATTTTGTAAAGCGGCTATGGTAGGTAGTGGTGGTAGGTTCCCTTTAAGAAGTGTCCGAGACACATTTGTGTGACACGTAACACAACTGTGGTGAACGGGACACTATACCCAACGCGACACAAAATTCTACACTGAAATGGGCGCTCCGATGCTCAGTCAGACTGTGTGCCACATTTAACGTGCAAAGTCCAACAGTAGTGTATCACACGCGCAATATTACAGGTGCACAAAAAAAATGGTGCACTGTGGTTGGAGCAGTGCAGGAAGCGCCGGATTCATGAAGAACGTGTACCACAAGAATCCTGAATCTAGTGGCCCCTGCACACTACACAGGCAAACTGCACCTAGTACATACAGTTTACTGTTTTTAGTAAATGTGGGTCAATAAAACTAATTAAATTTAGTATCTCCATAAATGTATTGACCCAAAAAATAATGAATATATGTCATTTGGAAACTGCAAGGAAAGCTGTAAAAAGCATTTTAGAAAATGATTGTCAAAAGAGAATGTCAGTTGCACCACCTTTGACATTTTTTTCCCAGCTTCTCAGTACAATGTACAGAATCCTAAATGGTACCACTTGAAAGTACAATTTGTTCAGCAGAAAGCAAGCCCTCATACATATCTGTAAAAGGAAAAACAAAAAAAGTTATAGCTGGGAATGTGGGAAGTCAAAAACAGACATGAAAAATGGAGCACAGTCCTGAACTCTACTGCTTCTTATTTGGGTTTTAATTTTTTTCTTGAAGGTTCCGCATCTGGAACAGAATTACTTTTCAATGTGAGGTGTTACATTTTGAGGTTTTACCTACCTTCTCTTATAAATCTTATGTTTTGGTAAACCCATTCTTTTTCAGATAATTTCCCTTAGAGTGAGTCACACATGCGAGCATTGTCTTCAAGGTCATATGGATGGATTATACGGTAGGCACAGTTAGTGTATCTTTTGCGCAGTCGTCTTCCCTTTTATCACTCCTCTGTAGCTTTGTTATGGGGTAGAGGATGGCTATTATTCCCGATGCAGGTAACAAACTGCACAGTTTTATTTCTTTTTTCAAAGATTGAATGTATCTGAGCGTGTATCCGGGGAGCCCTCTGTCACACAATATAAAGACAAAAGTTGTTGTGTACCGCGGATGAATGTTTACTAAAATTGAGGTTTAGGGTGAAAAAAAAAACAAGATGTCAGGAAATGCGGCTCTGCAGTTTCATCTGGTATGATGTGTGCTTTAAGGCGCTGAGTGAGAATGTCTTACTGTGGCGGGATGAATGAATCAAAACTGTAACAAGACGGCTGTGATTACTTTGTTCTCTCTTGTGAGACTGGTGCTATGAAAAGCCCTCCGCTGCCGCTCGCTGCTTCTATTCAGGAGACTACGTGACATCCTTCTCAGGCGATGTTCACCTTCATTCAGATATAAAAGATAAAAAAAGACATATAAAAGTTGAACAAAAAAAAGCAATATGTTATCTCTTACCAGTCCTGCTTGTCCTTATTGTAGGTGGTCAGGATACAAGGCAGTTTAGTCTCTTAAAGGGAGCCTATCAGCAGATATTGATCTAATAAACCACTACCAGTATGTTGTGTAGTAGATAAGTACCTTACAGCTCATGTTTCTTGTGGTGGCATTATCTAGAAAATTAACTTCAAAGTGAGATGTAAAATAGTTGTATAATGTCATGGAGGCGGAGAGTTAGGCACAAGTCAAGCTCTCCCCTCCTCAGAATGCCCCCTCTGCTGTGAGTGACATCATCAACTAGTTTCAGGAGAGGTGGAACTATGAGATACAGCGAAGAAAGGGTTATAAGGCAAGGTGAGCTTGACTTTAGCGCTAAATTTTCCACCTCCCTCACTTTATACAACTATTTTACATCTCATTTAAAAGAAGATTTTGTAGATGATGCCACTACACTGGGTCATGAAAGAAACATGATCTGTAACATGTTTATCTGCTTGACAACACACTGGCAGTAGTTTATCAAACCATGTTCTGCTGACAAGTTCCCTTTAAATACAGTACTATTTGTAACCTTAAAGGAGATCTATCACCAGATCAAGGATTGTAAACCCAGCACACTGACATACTGGTGTGTGCTCCCTCTGGCATGAACTACTCTTTTTTTAGCCTCTTATGCCCTGGGTTTTGCAAAAAAAGGCTTTAAAAATTCTGCATATTAACCTCAGGGGCTCCAGGCTCCATTGGTGTTAATGGAGCCTTGAGTCCCTCAGTCTAATTAGCATAAATTTAAAGTCTTTTTTTCTGAAAAAAAGGGAATATGAAGCTAAAAGAATAGTGGATCCTGCAAGAGGGGGCATAAAACTGCATGTCTGTGTGTTTGGTTTACAATCCATGACCTGGTGGTAGTTGTCCTTTAACTAGTTCAGACCCTCACTATATTTGAGATATACTAACTGTATACAACTATAATACAAAGGGGCAGTCCTTTCTCATATGCCCTATTCAGTCGCTCCCTAGACCTCTGTAAGACCAGGTGAAGTTATCCAGGGTAGAATTCACTGGGTGTTAGAGAGGGATGGAAGAAGGGGACTCCTGGAATTCTGTGCACCAAAACTGAAATTTTTGGCTTCAACTGGTTTCAATATAGAGTTTCAATACACAGATGTCACAGATTAAGTCATTCTGGCACTTCAAATAGCCTGTTACTTCTGGCCACGGGCTATGTTATAATGCTGCCACACACCCGATGCCACACACCTGCGGCCATCTGTTTCTACCTACATCTGCCAGACTGCTACCAATTGGTCTTGTTACTGCTGCTGGTGCCTCCCATTGCACCATGGCCACTGTGACGGGGCCACTTCTGTCACTCTGCCTGAAGTCACCACCGTCAACACTCCAGTCTGTTATCATCCGCACTAGACCTGCCCTTGAATAGCTCTTTACTGAGCCCTAAATCCAAACCCCTTATATTCTTTTCCAACACTCAATGCTTTTTTGTTGCTCAATTTGGGGGCAGCTCTTCAAATCTGACACTTTTCCCGCAATTCTATTTTCACAACACTTTTTTGGCACAAAATTAGACCAACAAAAAGCAAGTCTAACAACTTCTAAACCTAAACCTTTATGAATGTGTTTTAACATTTCTGACGCTTGTCCTTCTTATAGTGTGCCAAATATATTAAAGTACAACTGTAGTATAGTATAAAAACTTTTGCCTAACTCTGCACTAAGCAAAAATAGGCAATTCTCTAATTTACTCTATCTACAGGTGTTTAGCAGCTAGCAGAGGCTCAACCTCTACCCCTAGGCTAATCTCTATTTGCCACACTTTCTGGTTCTGATGGGAAACTGTGTAGTAAAGCTAGAGAAGACAGGAGGCTTGTTGAGAGGGGTTGTAGGACCTGTAGTAATGTCATAAGCATGTGACTTATCACATGATGTTCTGCATGATTTGAAAGTCCTTAGTTTTCTGGCAAAAGACATTCAGTGATGTCACAAGACTGTGACTCTTCACATGCTTCACATTGACCAACTACAAGCATGCTGTCCTGTTCTGGCCTCATTGCCCTGGGCTGATGTCACAACTTGGAAGTGCCAACCCACATCAGGAATAGCTGAATATGAATCTAATGTGAAATACCGTATATACTCAAGTATAAGCTGAGTTTTTCAGCACCAAAAATGTGCTGAAAAACTCACACTCGACTTATACTCGAGTAAAAATAAAATACAAAGTTAAAACTCACCTTTCCAGCGCCCCCCCGCAGGACTTCTGTTTGATCCGTCTGTGCGGCGGCGCCAGGTCTGTGCGATGTCACAGGCTCTGATGTCAGCTGCAATAGTATTGTGGGGTCTGCTGGCTGCTATATACTATGTGGGCTGCTATATACTGTGGGGGCTGCTATATAGTGTGGGGGCTGGCTGCTATATAATGGGGAGGCATTTTCCACCTTCGCCTTCGGCTTGAATCGAGTCAATAGGTTTTCCTAGTTTTTAGTGGTAACATTGGGGGCCTCGGCTTATATTCGTGTCGGCTTATATTCGAGTATATACGGATATATACTTGAGTATATATCAGATATATCTCAGGCTAGGAAGAAGTCAACGGATGTGCTAAAACTATTTTTTGTCAGTAACTTTACAGTCACGCTACAATATACAATCAAAGTGCAAATCTCTGCTAAAATCAGACGCCTAAAAAAACAACACCTAGCGCCAAACATAATGAATGCCCCCCCTTTGTTTTCATACCTTTCTGCCAATATAAGTCCTTGGATTCAGAAGATTGAGAGGACTTTGTGACTGTGTGACTTTGAGAGGTCCTTACTGTAGGTTTTTACTATTACTTATAATGAGATCTTTAGAGCTCTACTAAAACAACCAAAGCTTTATTTCTTCGTTTTGTTCTGCTATTCTTGCATAGAATAATAAAAGAAAACCTGGATCTGCCATTGGATCTCTTTATTTTTGTATAATACTAGTTATGATATTACATTTATAATAATTTTCTTTATACTTCCTGGAATCTGTTAATAAGTCATCGCTCTCCGAGTAGGGCGTTACATTCCAGGGGATATATGACATACCAACTTTATTAAAATTGTTTGAATTAGATAAACAAAGTCCAAAACAAATATTATTTGACGCATTTACCTAATGCATTGTTCCCAAACTTTCATGGATCGATTCTACTACATGTGATAAATCATACAGTAAATTATACAAACAGTACAGGAAGGACAATGCTCATACTGGAAGCCAATACTGGACCAGTCATGTTCTTAATGGACTGACCTGTTCCCAACCTGCCAGGGGCTAAATAATCAGTGCATTAGTCATGTAAATAGCCCAGGCCGTGACTGCAGCTATGCACAAACATGACAAAACAACTACACACATTCAGACACTCTCATTTTTTACCATAAATTTTATGCACTTGGATTGCTTTGTCCTTGAGCGAACATTCATTTCCCAGCCTTTTTATTCACTGATTAACTTTTTTTCCCTCTTACGCTGACTTCTTCTGGGATAATTCATTACAAGATTACAGACATCCATCACTGCGCCGGATTTGATTGGTGGAAGGCGACTGATAACGTTACATTCTGCAAAACAAAATATGTGTTGTCTGAAGGCAACATGGAGCTTAGTTTTATACTGTTTATAAAGTATTTATTATTAAGCTGGAAAATATATATACACACAGTGATGTCACAGTACAGGGATAATACACACAGTGATGTCACAGTACAGGGATATTACACACAGTGATGTCACAGTACAGGGATAATACACACAGTGATGTCACAGTACAGGGATTCATACAAACAGTAAGGTCACAAGTACAGGAATAATACCACAGTGATGTCACAGTACAGGGATAATCACACAGTGATGTCACCAGTAACAGGAATAATACACACAGTGATGTCACAGTACAGGGATAATACACACAGTGATGTCCACAGTACAGGGTTAATAACACAGAGTGAGTCACAGTATAAGGGATAATACACACAGTGATGTCACAGTATAGGGATAATACACACAGTGATGTCACAGTATAGGGATAATACACCCATACTATATGCTGAAATGTTGTACCACGTTCCCAGTTTGTCTTTAAACAGTATTTATGTCGGTGCCCCAAAAATATTAGAAACATTGGTGCCCCAAAGGCACTGCTTCCCCCATTAATAATATAGTGCTCCCCAATAAAAAGTATTGTAGATACTTGTCTTAAGACTCAGTACATTCTGGCACTGACCCCGACAGACTCCTCCATCCTTTAAGGAAGGGTGCACATATATAAATATGCATACAAAATATAAAGGAAGATCTTTCCTCGTAGGGGCCACATTTTTTCTCAAAAAAATTTGTGATTTATGTATGAGAGATAACACTCCCCTCCTCCATATTGTCTGAATTGAGTGACTATTTTAACTTGCCACATGAAAAGGTTAACTAATATCACTTGGTAACATTAACCTTAAAAAAAATGGCCTCACGAGCAGATGATTTCCATCAGCCTCATCTTTGTGACAGATTATAGACTTGACCGAAGGCAGATGAACTTATGCATGACAATCAGATCTGAGCAAATGCTGTAAATTATACGGAGAC
The DNA here is from genome assembly GCA_019512145.1 of Engystomops pustulosus. Taxonomy (NCBI): domain Eukaryota; kingdom Metazoa; phylum Chordata; class Amphibia; order Anura; family Leptodactylidae; genus Engystomops; species Engystomops pustulosus. The sequence goes on along the minus strand of CM033642.1, from coordinate 244,526,143 downwards.
GTCACCTTCTCGTGACTTGTGATTATCATATTGTATATTAGATTTCAGCCAAAATGATATCCCTATCCAAGAGTGTGTTCACACAATGCAGTCAACCATGCTGCATCATAAAGAACTGCATTCAGTTTAGATGCTGCCTTTAGTGCCATAATTTTCGCTCATCAAATTAAATAACTTCACCAAAAGGCACATAAAAATGAATGTAGTTCCTGACAACGGAGCTTATTTACTAAGGGTCCGCGGACGCACTTTCTCCGGACTTCATGACATTTTTGGTATTTGCGCCACTGTGACAGGTATTTAACTGGGGATTTGGCATTTGGCACAGCTGCGCAGCGTTCATGCAACAGAAATCGGGATGGGGGGGGGGGCATGTCTGCTGCAGGCGAATCGACGGATTCGGACTGAGCGCCGGATTTAACTTTCAAATTGTGTCGCAAGACAATGCACTCACATGCACCAGGAAGAAGAAGGTGATCTCTGTCGGACCTGAGCGGGGAAGCAACACATGCAGGATATCGGGCGCACGATCTTAGTGAATCGCGGCACAGTGCATTATCGTCGGACAATGCACTTTTTGTGAACTCCTCCGGACGGGTAAGTAAATGTGCCCCAATGTGTGAATGCACCCAAAGGTTACTTTCATTCCAGTGATCTCAGACTCTTGTCTAGGGTAAGGATTGTGACCAGTTTCGGACTAGACTAGCACAATAAACAAAGCCACAAAACTGATGTAAGATACCTGGATGGTAATGGTGCCCCACCGTTTTTTTAACAACATGACATTATAGGATTTAGTTTTCCCCTGAAAATAAGACCTAGTAAAAATGTTTTCAAGCTTAGAAATATAAGGCCTCCCCTGAAAATAAGACCTGGTGGCGGCCATTGGTCGAGCTCCCCCCATGCTGTACATTGACATTAGTAGAACATATAGATACTGCAAGGGGTTGTGACATGGGGGGAGAATTCATGATAAAATCACTGACAGTTACATTGCAAATGCTATGATCAGCTGCCCGGACATGAAGGGCTCATCTAAGGAAACATGAACAATCCATGAAGACCGTATCAGCCGTGTGTTGATGCTATGTGATTAAATGTACAAGGAAAGACATCACAGGACACATAAACATGACATTCATTTCTTTAAATCTTTAAATTAAATCATCTTTTTTTCAATCCTTTACACCACTGTTCTCCAACCACCGACTGACCAACAAAGACCAGGCCGTTGAGCACCTGATCCCAGGCCGCGGACGAAGTCTGTGAAAAAAAAATCCAATGCTCACCTTCCCTCTTCCCCTGCAGCTGCCTTCTCTTCTCTCACTTCTCTTCTGCCTTAATACAAAGCTTCATTGCCGACAAGCATGATGATGTCATCACATCGTAATTCATGACAATAGAGCCGGGCATTAACGTGGAAGAGAAGTCAAACTAGAGAAAGCAGCTGCAGGAGAAGGGGGAAGGTAAGTATTGCAATTTTTTTTTTAATTGGCTGGCAAAGTGCACATTGAGGGAGGGGGCATGCTGCAGGAAAAGGGCATTGAGTAAGGGAGCATTGAGTGAGGCGGCATGCTGCAGAAAAGGCGACATTGAGTAAGGGGGCATGCTGCAGAAAAGGGGACATTGAGGGAGGGGACATGCTGTAAGAAAGGGGACATTGGAGGAGGGGGCAGCTATAGGAAAGGGGATATTAAAGGAAGCGTGCTTGCTGCAGGAAAGAAGACACTGGTCACAGAGGGAGGAGACAGCTTCGGAAAGGGGATATGAGAGGGGGGCATGCTACGGGAAAGGGGACATGGGAGGGGGGCATGTTACATGAAAGGGGATATGAGAGGGGGGCATGCTACGGAAAGGGGACATGGGAGGGGGGCATGTTACGGGAAAGGGGACAATGGAAGTAAGGGAGGCATCAAAAAGAAAAGGGGACAATATAAACTAGGCGCACAGAGAGTTACGATGGGGTGTGCAAACATACATTTTTGACTACACAGTAGACCCCACCCATCGGCCCCTGCAAAAAATTTATTCTCACAACCGGCCCCCGGGCAAAAAAAGGTTGGGGACCCCTGCTTTAGACAATTCAGTATAAAAACATATAAAGAAGAATTTCCTTTTGAGCAATTATGCATAACACATCCCCCAAACAAATATATATACAAAGTCTTTGTAATAATACATAGAACATTTCCATTAAATAGACATACAAAATCAATATATAGGCACATATCTTCTTTTAACCAGAAGCATCAGCTGAGTGGATATCAAATATCTGTATAAAGTTTAGAAATTAAAAAACTAAGGATTGGATTTTTATCCTCATTGTGGACTCCCTCCCCCTCACTCTCCTCCCTAGAGGTCCAAAGTGTGGTGAGAAATGGAAGAAGAATAGCGCTCACAGGGTAGTTTCGTCTTTTGAAGGTGGAAAATTTATAGAATAAATAAATCTTGCTCACTTTTTTGGGTTGTGCAAATTCTGCTTTTTGGAGATAGTTGGGGTGCTTCCTACCTCCTCTTGAATCGGAACGTGGTTGGAAACGGAACGTGGGAGGAAATGAGGGCGCACACCTCAGATGGTATTTCTTACAATGGGATAGACTTTATTCAATTGTCCCTGGAAATGGATACAACGCGTTTCAGGACTCCAGGGTCCCTTTCTCAAGTAAAAATAGAGAAGTAATTAAGCCTAGCGTCCTGTGTATCTTAGGAGCGCGATCTACCTCAGGACGCTAGAATTAAAGGGGTCGTCCACTTTCAGCAAATATAAAATATGCTTTGTGTAAGTAAAAGTCATACAATTTTCCAATATACTTTCTTTATCAATTCCTCACACTTATCTAGATCTCTGCTTGCTGTCATTCTATAGGAAGCTTTTTTGTTTACTTCCAGTGCATAAAAATCTGTCCATGTGATGGACATGCAAGTGCACAAACCGTTATCACCACAGAAAGTAATGGGAGCTGTGTAATAATAATGGCTCCATCACATCACATGGACAGAATTCCATCCACTGGAAGTAAAAATAGAAGGACAGCAAGCAGAGATCTAGAAAACCGTGAGGAATTGATACAGAAAGTATATTTGAAAAGTGTATAACTTTTTCTTGTGCAAATCATATCAAATATTTGCTGAAAGTGGACAACCCCTTTAAGTCTCTATTTTTACTTGAAAAAGGGACACTGGAGTCCCGAAACGCGTTGTATCCATTTCCAGGGACAATTGAAGTCTATCCCTTTGTAAGAAATACCATCTGAGGAGTGGGTCCTCATTTCCTCCCACACTCTTATCCTCCCTAGAGGAACATTGGCGACCATAAAACATAGTGGTTAAGAATGGAACCTAATACATAGATCTTTTCTCTATTTTGTCTCTCTTCATATTTTATATAAACTCATATAATATGTCCGTTCATATATAGAAATAGAACAGAGAAGGGGGGCAGGGAATTGAATGAAAACATACTGATCAATATAAGTTACAAAAAGAAAATTAGACTTTTTTCAGTTTTTTAGCTTTCACCTGGAACTTCACTTTGTAGAATAATACAATGTAGTTATGAGAATGGAGCCAAATTTTCAAGTTTCATTATTGTCTTCTATTCCTCATTATCCCTCCTTGTCATCTGCAGATTGATCGCTGCTGCCATGATCCACTGATGAAGAAGTGACATTGGATGAAATGATTATACTGCCAATTGCTTCACTGCTCATAACATGTGTTGAATGAGTAAAATCGTAAAAAATGAAAAAAGTATCATATAAATATAGTTGAACATCAATCCTGTGTACATTATGTAGTGTATTCTTATGTTCATAGTTTAAAGCAGATCTACCACCAGGATGAAAGATTGTAAACTAAGCACACTGACATACTGTTGTGTGCTCCCTCTGGCAGGATCTTCTCTTTCTTTAGCTTCTTATGCTTTAAAAATTATGCAAATGAGCATATGCAAAGGGACTCCATGCTCAATTAACCCCTATGGAACCTGGAGCCCCTCAGGCTCATTTGCATAATTTTAAAAACCTTTTTAAAGAAAAAAAACAGGGCATAAGAAGATAAATGAAGAGCAGATCCTGTAGAGGGAGCACACACCAGCATGTCAGTGTGCTTTCTTTACCAACCTTCATCCTGATGGTAGATGTCCTTTAAATTCTTAAAGGAAATCTATCATCAAAATATAGATCTAGGCACTGTGACTATGGTACTTGTCTTATATGTGTTACCCATGGCCTCCTTCCTTCTAAAATCAACTTTTAAAATTATGCAAATGAGTCTAGCCCCTCTGTGATCTGGCTATACATGCTGTTACACTGTCTCCCTTCCCCCTGCTCCCTCAGCAGAAGAGGAAGTTTCAACACATAGTGGGAGGAGAAAATGTCCCTGCAAGGCGTAACAACCTGTAATGTTACAGAACAGAGGGGCTCAGGGGACATTAAAGGAATTGTCCACTTTCAGTAAATAATTGATATGGTTTGTGTAAGGAATAGTTATACAATTCTCCAATATACTTTCTGTATCAATTCCCCACAGTTTTCTAGATCTCAGCTAGATAACTGTTCTATGTTTACTTCCACATCTGTCCATGGTCTTGTGATGTCACACAGGTGCACAGATAGTTAGTATCACAAAGAGTAATTGGAGCTGTGTGGTATAACAAGCTGTGCACCTGTGGGACATCTCATGCCCACACTTTCTATAGTAAGACAGCAAGCAGAGATCTAGTAAACTGTGATGAATTGATACCGAAACTATATCTGAAAATTGTATAACGTTTCACTCCACAAACCATATCAATTATTTGCTGAAAGTGGACAACCCCATTAACTTTACCATGAATACATACACTCACCGGCCACTTTGTTAGGTACACCTGTCCAACTGCTCGTTAACACTTAATTTCTAATCAGCCAGACAGATTTTCCTATTCATTAGTCCATGTGGTTTATAAAAAAAATGTTCAATCCAAAAAAAAATGTAAAAAAAAGTACACTCACTGGCCACTTTGTTAGGTACACCTGTCCAACTGCTCGTTAACACTTAATTTCTAATCAGCCAATCACATGGCGGCAACTCAGTGCATTTAGGCATGTAGACATGGTCAAGACAATCTCCTGCATTTCAAACCGAGCATCTTATGGGGAAAGGTGATTTGAGGCCTTTGAACGTGGCATGGTTGTTGGTGCCAGAAGGGCTGGTCTGAGTATTTCAGAAACGGCTGATCTACTGGATTTTCACGCACAACCATCTCTGGGGTTTACGAGAATGGTCCGAAAAGAAAAACATCCGTGAGCGGCAGTTCTGTGGGCGGAAATGCCTTGTTGATGCCAGAGGTCAGAGGAGAATGGCAGACTGATTTGAGCTGATAGAAAGGCACAGTCACTCAAATCGCCATCCGTTACAACCAAGTAGGCAGAAGAGCATTCTGAACGCACAGTACGTCGAACTTTGAGGCAGTGGCTACAGCAGCAGAAGACCACACCGGGTGCCACTCATTTCAGCTAAGAACAGAACTGAGGCTACAATTTGCACAGCTCATCGAAATTGGACAATAGAAGATTGGAAAAACGTTGCCTGGTCGATGAGTCTCGATTTCTGCTGCGACATTCGGATGGTAGGGTCAGAATTTGTCGTCACAACATGAAGCATGGATCCATCCTGCCTTGTATCAACGGTTCAGGCTGGTGGTGGTGTCCATCCCTTTATGACCACAATGTACCCAACATCTGATGGCTACTTTCAGCAATAATGCGCCATGTCATAAAGCGGGAATCATCTCAGACTGGTTTCTTGAACATGACAATGAGGTCACTGGACACAAATGGCCTCCACAGTCACCAGATCTCAATCCAATAGAGCATCTTTGGGATGTGGTGGAACGATGAGTTCGCATCATGGATGTGCAGCCGACAAATCTGCGGCAACTGGTGATGCCATCATGTCAATATGGACCAACATCTCTGAGGAGCTTCCAGCACCTTGTTGAATCTATGCCACGAAGAATCGAGGCAGTTCTGAGCGCAAAGGGGGTCCACCCTTTACTAGCATGTGTACCTATAAATGTGGCCGGTGAGTGTATATAAGTAGATTACACACAGTGTCTGGATCTATGAGTAAGTGTCCCTGGTTTGTCATGATGGATTTTTATGCAGATTTCCTAACCCTAACCTTCTCTATTTATTGGGGATATCATGCAGCGTCATAGCACCCATTAAACAGCAGAATCCTTGCCAATGTGCTGGGTAATCTGGTTTTGATGAATGGCCATGGTTCTGGAATGAGATGTCCAATGTAGATGGCCACATACAGAATATTATAATATAATTTTAAAGCGTTAAAAAAATGTCATATATATATATAGGCAGGTCATTAATATGTTATCAGTGGAGGTTCAACTTCTTGGACTCCTGGCGATTGCATGATAGCAGACTGCTTGATTTATGGAGTATCTGGCTGTGCTCAGTTGTTCACTGACCTGGTGTCTAACCCTACTGCTCATCTATGCACACGTGGCGTTTACCTCAAAACGCAGTGGATCACTGAAGAGAGATGCCTAGATAAATGGCGGTAACATTTGCATTTAAAAACCCAACCATAAACGTATGTGTTAACGAATGCTACTTAACTTAAGGGAACCTGTCAGCAGAATTGACCCAATAAACCACTACCAGTATGTTTCAAGCACACCTTTTAGATCAGGGCCATGAGAAACATGATCTGGAAGGTTAAACTGCTAACACAGACTGGTAATCGTTTTTTAGGCCAATTTCTGATGACAGTTTCCCTTTAATTAGGCAAGTCTCTTTTACTATCCATTAGCCCTAAACTGATATTAGTCTCAGTACTGTGATATATTCAGTATGGTTGTACCTACAGAACCATTTTTGAATATTTAGGAACCATTAGGATTTTAGTGGCCTGCAGGTTCTTAGAAAGCAGTTTATATATATTTTTTGTGGTTGTAGACTTTTCCAGCGACCTATACATCAGCGCATTTAGCACATGTTTTTTCTCTCTACAAAGCAAGAACAGATTAACCACACAGATGTATGTGCAGTTATTGAGTTGTAGATAAAAGCGAGATTGGAATCAATAAAAGCTGCGCTCTGATATCTTCATGCCGTTCTCATGGTGTTAATGTTGAGCAGCTTCATTTTCCTTTACATGTCTCGGGTTAGGGATCGGTTGATGCTAGAACTTTATAGTACAAAGATGTAACGATCCGCTCGTGTAAGACGTCTGTTTTCCAGGAAGATATAGAATCTAATGGAAACCATTTACAGAGCTGAAAAAAATATATATCAGGTCCATATGATTTCAAAGTGAGCCGGACTTCACAGATGGGGAACACAGTATACTTCCAAAGGGAATCTTCTGGGTTAACTTTTAGCTGACCCAAACCCAGCTAGGCCCATTTCACACTTGCGTAGATCATGTCAGAGTCTGATCAGGTGCGATCAGGGTTTGGTCGGTGAAAACTGATATTTTTCATCAGAGTTCAATCAGTTTTCAGTCAAGTTTGTTTCACACACTTTTTTTTTGGTGTTTTCACTGCGTTCAACCCAGACGTGCGGGAAAGAGATCACATGTGTTTCAAAATGCAGACCACAAACCCAGGCATTTTTAAAACGCAATGAAACGCACCTCAAAAACAAGGACAAAAAAATTGCAAGGGAGAAAACCCAAGTTAAGACACTTGAACCTAAAACCCGTTGAAAGCCAATATGCAATATGACACATTTTACAGGATGCAAAACCAATAACAAAAACGCCGAGCGTGTCACCGGCATTAGGACTGTGGTCTATCTTTTCTATAGCAATTGATTAGTGAAAACGCATGCAGTCGAATGTGTCTCTGCGTTTGTTGTGTTTTTCACGCATATGACTTGCAAAAGTAAAGCATGCTTAGATTTTGATGTGCATTAAATAATGTGCATGTGTGCGTGAAAAATGTCAAGGGTGTACGAAACCATAATTACAATGGGTCAGAGTGCAATGCAAGTTCTGCACGTCAATATGCCCATGTGAAAAACTCAAATGTTAAAAACTCCTAAAATGCAGCTTTGTATTAAAATTGAGCAATTTATTGTATTTTAATAAATTTCCTGGATTCCATGAGTTGCTGATCAGTGTGCTTCCCCATCCCTAAAAAGACAAGTTTACGGTTGTTCTTGTGCGTCTGGGGGCCTCATTGCTTCCATCCAGACCACGGTTAAGTAAATGGGATAAAGTTCAGTCCTGCATGCACTAGATTCACAAAGGCACTGAGCAGATAATTTAGAAGATGCATTAGACATTTTAAACATTTGGTGCCAGAAGGGCTGGTCTGAGTATTTCAGAAACTGCTGATCTACTGGGATTTTCACGCACAACCATCTCTAGGGTTTACGGAGAATGGTCCGAAAAAGAAAAAACATCCAGTGAGCTGCAGTTCTGTGGGTGGAAATGCCTTGTTGATGCCAGAGGTCAGAGGAGAATGGGCAGACTGGGAAATGCCTTGTTGATGCCAGAGGTCAGAGGAGAATGGGCAGACTGATTTGAGCTGATAGAAAGGCAACAGTCACTCAAATCGCCATCCGTTACAACCAAGGTAGGCAGAAGAGCATCTCTGAACGCACAGTACGTCGAACTTTGAGGCAGATGGGCTACAGCAGCAGAAGACCACACCGGGTGCCACTCCTTTCAGCTAAGAACAGGAAACTGAGGCTACAATTTGCACAAGCTCATCGAAATTGGACAGTAGAAGATTGGAAAAACGTTGCCTGGTCTGATGAGTCTCGATTTCTGCACTGCGACATTCGGATGGTAGGGTCAGAATTTGTCGTCACAACATGAAAGCATGGATCCATCCTGCCTTGTATCAACGGTTCAGGTGGTGGTGGTGGTCCATCCCTTTATGACCACAATGTACCCAACATCTGATGGCTACTTTCAGCAGGATAATGCGCCATGTCATAAAGCTGGAATCATCTCAGACTGGTTTCTGACATGACAATGAGGTCACTGGACCCTGGCCTCCCACGTCACCAGATCTCAATCCAATAGAATCTTTGGGATGTGGTGGAACGGGAGATTCGCATCATGGATGTGCAGCCGAAAAATCTGCGGCAACTTGTGATGCCATCATGTCAATATGGACCAAAATCTCTGAGGAGTTCCAGCACCTTGTTGAATCTATGCCACGAAGATTGAGGCAGTTCTGAAGGCAAAAGGGGGTCCAAACCCGTACTAGCATGGTACCTAATAAAGTGGCCGGTGAGTGTATATAAGTAGATTACCACAGTGTCGGATCTATGAGTAAGTGTCCCTGGTTTGTCATGATGGATTTTTATGCTAGATTTCCTAACCCTAACCTTCTCTATTATTGGGGATATCATGCAGCGCTCATAGCACCCATTAAAGCAGCAGAATCCTTGCCAATGTGCTGGGTAAATCTGGTTTTGATAGATGGCCATGGTTCTGGAATGAGATGTCCAATGTAGATGGCCACAACAGAAATAATATATATATATATTTAAAGCGTTTAAAAAAATGTCATATATATATAGGGCAGGTCATTAATATGTTATCAGTGGAGGTTCAACTTCTTGGACTCCTGCGCTTCATGATAGCAGACTGCTTGATTTATGGAGTATCTGGCTGTGCTTCAGTGTTTCACTGACCTGGTGTCTAACCCTACTGCTCATCTATGCAAACGTGGACGTTTAACTCAAAAACGCAGTGGATCAGGGCATGAAAGAACATGATCTGGAAGGTGTAAAGCTGCTAGACAACAGACTGGTAATCGTTTATTAGGCCAATTTCTGATGACAGTTTCCCTTAATTAGGCAAGTCTTTTTTACTATCCATTAGCCCTAACCTGATATTAGCTCAGTAGCTGTGATATATTCAGTATGGTTGTACCTACAGAACCATTTGGATATTTAGGAACCATTAGGATTTTAGTGGCCTGCAGGTTCTTAGAAGCAGTTATATATATTTTTGTGGTTGTAGACTTTTCAGCGACTATACAGTCAGGCATTAGCACATGTTGTTTTCTCTCTACAAAGCAAGAACAGATTAACCACACAGATGATGTGCAGTTATTGAGTTGTAAGATAAAGCGAGATATGGAATCAATAAAAGCTGCGCTCTGATATCTTCATGCCGTTCTCATTGTGTTAATGTGAGCAGCTTCATTTTCCTTTACATGTCTCGGGTTAGGGATCGGTTGATGCTAGAACTTATAGTACAAAGATGTAAAATCCGGCTCGTTAAAGACGTCTGTTTATTGCAGGAAGATTATAGAATCTAATGGAAACCATTTACAGAGCTGAAAAAAATATATATCAGGTCCATATGATTTCAAAGTGAGCCGGACTTCACAGATGGGGAACCAGTATACTTCCAAAGGGGAATCTTCTGGGTTAACTTTTAGCTGACCCAAACCCAGCTAGGCCCATTTCACACTTGCGTTGTAGATCATGTCAGAGTCTGATCAGGTGCGATCAGGTTTGGTCGGTGAAAACTGATATTTTTCATCAGAGTTCAATCAGTTTTCAGTCAGAGTTTGTTTCACACACTTTTTTTTGGTGTTTTCACTGCGTTCACACCCAGACGTGCGTGAAAGAGACATCACATGTGTTCAAAATGCAGACCACAAACCCATGCATTTTTAAAAACGCAATGAAACGCACTCAAAAACAAGGACAAAAAAATTGCAAGGGAGAAAACACCAAGTTAAGACACTTGAACCTAAAACCCGTTGAAAAAGCCAATATGCAAATAGACACATTTTACAAGGATGCAAAAACGCAATAACAAAACGCCGAGCGTGTCACCGGCATTAGGACTGTGGTCTATCTTTTCTATAGCAATTGATTAGTGAAAACGCATTGCAGTCGAATGTGTCTCTGCGTTTGTGTGCTTTTTTCACGCATATGACTTGCAAAAGTAAAGCATGCTTAGATTTTGATGTGCATTAAATAATGTGCATGTGTGCGTGAAAAAAATGCAAGTGTGACGACCCATAATTACAATGGGTCAGAGTGCAATGCAAGTTCTGCACGTCAAATATGCGCATGTGAAAAAAATCAAATGTTAAAAACTCCTTAAAATGCAGCTTTGTATTAAAATTGTAGCAATTTATTGTATTTTAATACATTTCCTGGATATTCCATGAGTTGCTGATCAGTGTGACTTCCACCAGTCCCTAAAAAGACAAAGTTTACGGTTGTTCTTGTGCGTCTGGGGCCTCATTGCTTCCATCCAGACCACGGTAAGTAAATGGGATAAAGTTCAGTCCCTGCATAGCACTAGATTACAAAGGCACTGAGCAGGAATAATTTAGAAGATGCATTAGACATTTAACAATTGCAGAGATGCAAAGTGGTATTTTGATAGTTCTTCATGGTTGTGCTATATAATGTTCTAGAACCGGACGGAAAGCGGAATTTGCAATGTCTAGAAAAGTTCAACATTAGTTGAAATCTAAAGAGCATCTGTTACGCGCCTGACATGTCCACTATAGCAGCCACAGATCGTCAAATTTATTAAGGAACCCGGACCTCAACTCATATTCATAATACAGAAATAACTGAGGAACAGCACAATCACTTAGTGAAACTTTGATATGCACTCAGTCCAGAAATATCAGAGTGCCCCTAGTGGTGATAATTCAGATGGAACACACTTCAGAATAGAGCTGCAGATAGCTGGAGAAAATCAAAAACAGGATTTTGTTTTTGTCTTTTTTTAAACAAAAGTCAGGTACTGTATATACTGTATATGCTGGGGAAATCGACTACACATATATGAATAGCGGCTCAGTTTAGGGACCTCACAAAAATTCTAATAACAGGTGGCAAAGGTGGTTCTACCCTTGTAGTCCCTCATTCTGTTTATTAGCTGTACACAGGCATATATCATACAAAACTTTGGTTGTAGCAAGTCTCTGTATTGAAACCCTGGTAAGTTACATCTGGCATCCATTGGCAGCATAAGACTCCTTGTATTATAATTATTATGGTGCTTGTGAGTCCTGTCCTCTGTACTGTGGTTGTTCTGTGAAAAGAAGGCGCTAGTCCTTGCGCTAACAACACTTCTACTTTTGACAGGACATCAGGGCAGCAGTACCCTTGCTCGCTCTTAGCTAAACAGCTAGCACATAGGCTAGCTGTTTAAATATCGGGGTAAGAGCTCTACCCAGTGGGACACATTTACTTACCGTCCTGCGCGATCCCGACGAGAATGCACAGCTGCGTGATTCACTTACATAGTGTGCCCATATCCTGCATGTGCCGCTTCCTGCTCAGGTCTGAAAAAAAGTCCACCTTCTTTTCCTGGGGCATGTAAGTGCTTGGCTTGTGTCACAATTTTAAAGTTAAATCTGCGGTCTGTCCGAATCCATCGGCTTTTCCGACGGCACGCCCCATTGTGTCGCATGAAAGCAATCCCCTTTAAATCCCTGTCCCGGCAGCGTGATGCCCAAAAAGTTTGAAAACCTGACGGAACTGCGGCCACGGGACCTTAGTAAATAAGCTCCAGTGTGTACAATTGCATCCCTTCACTTTATTTCCTGCTCAGTTTCTTCTGGAAAGTGGATGTAGAGGATGGGATATAATATATGATGCAAGGAATCCTGAATGCAAGAATAATGGACTACTTGTATCATAAAGACTATGAAGTTGGATTTGTGCCACCTTCACTATGGGTGGTCATGAATCTGATTTTGCGCGGTCTGTGATTCACAGACCAATCACAGTCACTTATTTAAGGGTAACTCACTGTACTTTCGTCATATGTTTTCCGTTTTGGGACTTGCGCAGCTTTGACAGGATATACAGGTGTCTGCTCTGGCATTGTGCCGCACGCGATCGGTTTTTGGCGCAGCTACACTAGCTTTCATGCGACAGAAATTGGGGGGGGGGGGTGCGTTGGACGATCCAACTGATTCGGACTGAGTTTCAAATTGTCTCACAAGATCAGCACTTTCATCACCTGGAAGAAGGAGGTGAACTCTGTCGGACCTGAGCGGGGTAGGTGACACATGCAGGATATCGGGCGCATGACCTTAGTGAATCGCAGCACAGAGCATTATAGTGTACTCCATGGAAGGGTAAGTAAATGTGCCCCATTGAATATTGCCTTAAACTAAACTAAAGTGCAAAGTTAGACTAGACAGTCTTAAACTATGGCAGATTATCAAATCTGATTGATTTTGTATAAGACTAAATTACATTTCACTTATTATGCCCATTGAAAGGATAAATTAGGATTTCGACATAACTTTACAATGTAAGTGTGTATGTGGCAATGTATGCAGTGTGATATGTGTATATATGTGTTTGGGTGTATCCCAAGTGATGTAATTGTTCTTAATTTGGATAGTTACATCAAAGGGAAACACTCATATATATATAGGGCAGGTCATTAATATGTTATCAGTGGAGGTTCAACTTCTTGGACTCCTGGCGATTGCATGATAGCAGACTGCTTGATTTATGGAGTATCTGGCTGTGCTTCAGTTGTTCACTGACCTGGTGTCTAACCCTACTGCTCATCTATGCACACGTGGCGTTTAACTCAAAACGCAGTGGATCAGCTGAAGAGAGATTTGCCTAGATAAATGGCGGTTAACATTTGCATTTAAAAACCCAACCATAAACGTATGTGTTAACGAATGCTACTTAACTTAAAGGGAACCTGTCAGCAGAAATTGACCCAATAAACCACTACCAGTATGTTGTCAAGCAGCACCTTTTAGATCAGGGCCATGAAAGAAACATGATCTGGAAGGTGTAAAGCTGCTAGACAACAGACTGGTAATCGTTTATTAGGCCAATTTCTGATGACAGTTTCCCTTTAATTAGGCAAGTCTCTTTTTACTATCCATTAGCCCTAAACCTGATATTAGCTCAGTAGCTGTGATATATTCAGTATGGTTGTACCTACAGAACCAGTTTTGGATATTTAGGAACCATTAGGATTTTAGTGGCCTGCAGGTTCTTAGAAAGCAGTTAATATATATTTTTTGTGGTTGTAGACTTTTCCAGCGACCTATACAGTCAGCGCATTTAGCACATGTTGTTTTCTCTCTACAAAGCAAGAACAGATTAACCACACAGATGTATGTGCAGTTATTGAGGTTGTAAGATAAAAGCGAGATATGGAATCAATAAAAGCTGCGCTCTGATATCTTCATGCCGTTCTCATTGTGTTAATGTTGAGCAGCTTCATTTTCCTTTACATGTCTCGGGTTAGGGATCGGTTTGATGCTAGAACTTTATAGTACAAAGATGTAACGATCCGGCTCGTGTAAAGACGTCTGTTTATTCCAGGAAGATTTATAGAATCTAATGGAAACCATTTACAGAGCTGAAAAAAATATATATCAGGTCCATATGATTTCAAAGTGAGCCGGACTTCACAGATGGGGAACACAGTATACTTCCAAAGGGGAATCTTCTGGGTTAACTTTTTAGCTGACCCAAACCCAGCTAGGCCCATTTCACACTTGCGTTGTAGATCATGTCAGAGTCTGATCAGGGTGCGATCAGGGTTTGGTCGGTGAAAAACTGATATTTTTCATCAGAGTTCAATCAGTTTTCAGTCAGAGTTTGTTTCACACACTTTTTTTTTGGTGTTTTCACTGCGTTCACACCCAGACGTGCGTGAAAGAGACATCACATGTGTTTCAAAATGCAGACCACAAACCCATGCATTTTTAAAAACGCAATGAAAACGCACCTCAAAAAACAAGGACAAAAAAATTGCAAGGGAGAAAACACCAAGTTAAGACACTTGAACCTAAAACCCGTTGAAAAAGCCAATATGCAAATATGACACATTTTACAAGGATGCAAAAACGCAATAACAAAAACGCCGAGCGTGTCACCGGCATTAGGACTGTGGTCTATCTTTTCTATAGCAATTGATTAGTGAAAACGCATTGCAGTCGAATGTGTCTCTGCGTTTGTGTGCTTTTTTCACGCATATGACTTGCAAAAGTAAAGCATGCTTAGATTTTGATGTGCATTAAATAATGTGCATGTGTGCGTGAAAAAAAATGCAAGTGTGACGAAACCCATTAATTACAATGGGTCAGAGTGCAATGCAAGTTCTGCACGTCAAATATGCGCATGTGAAAAAACTCAAATGTTAAAAACTCCTTAAAATGCAGCTTTGTATTAAAATTGTAGCAATTTATTGTATTTTAATACATTTCCTGGATATTCCATGAGTTGCTGATCAGTGTGACTTCCACCAGTCCCTAAAAAGACAAGTTTACGGTTGTTCTTGTGCGTCTGGGGGCCTCATTGCTTCCATCCAGACCACGGTTAAGTAAATGGGATAAAGTTCAGTCCCTGCATAGCACTAGATTCACAAAGGCACTGAGCAGGAATAATTTAGAAGATGCATTAGACATTTTAACAATTGCAGAGATGCAAAGTGGTATTTTGATAGTTCTTCAATGGTTGTGCTATATAATGTTCTAGAACCCGGACAGGAAAGCGGAATTTGCAATGTCTAGAAAAGTTCAACATTCTTAAAGAGCATCTGTTACTGCGCCTGACATGTCCACTATAGCAGCACAGATACTGTCAAATTTATTAAGGAACCCGGACCTCAACTCATATTCATAATACAGAAATAACTGAGGAACAGCACAATCACTTAGTGAAACTTTGATATAGCACTCAGTCCAGAAATATCAAGAGTGCCCCTAGTGGTGATACTTCAGATGGAACCACACTTCAGAATAGAGCTGCAGATAGCTGGAGAAAATCAAAAACAGGATTTTGTTTTTGTCTTTTTTAAACAAAAGTCAGGTACTGTATATACTGTATATGCTGGGTGAAATCTGACTACACATATATGAATAGCGGCTCAGTTTAGGGACCTCACAAAAATTCTAATAACAGGTGGCAAAGGTGGTTCTACCCTTGTAGTACCCTCATTCTGTTTACTTAGCTGTACACAGGCATATATACTACAAAACTTTGGTTGTAGCAAGTCTCTGGTATTGAACACCCTGGTAAGTTACATCTGGCATCCATTGGCAGCATAAGACTCCTTGTATTATATATTATTATGGTGCTTGGAGTCCTGTCCTCTGTACTGTGGTTGTTCTGTGAAATGAAGGCGCTAGTCCTTGCGCTAACAACACTTCTATCTTTTGACAGGACATCAGGGCAGCAGTACCCTGTGCTCGCTCTTAGCTAAACAGCTAGCACATAGGCTAGCTGTTTAAATATCGGGGTAAGAGCTCTACCCAGTGGGACACATTTACTTACCTGTCCCTGCGCGATCCCGACGAGAATGCACAGCTGCCGTGATTCACTTACATCGTGTGCCCAATATCCTGCATGTGCCGCTTCCCTGCTCAGGTCTGAAAGAGTCCACCTTCTTTTTCCTGGGGCATGTAAGTGCTTGGCTTGTGTCACAATTTTAAAGTTAAATCCTGCGGTCTGTCCGAATCCATCGGCTTTTCCGACGGCACGCCCCATTTGTGTCGCATGAAAGCAATCCCCTTTTAAATCCCTGTCCCGGCAGCGTGATGCCCAAAAAGTTTGAAAACCTGACGGAACTGCGGCCACGGGACCCTTAGTAAATAAGCTCCAGTGTGTACAATTTGCATCCCTTCACTTTTATTTTCCTGCTCAGTTTCTTCTGGAAAGTGGATGTAGAGGATGGGATAATAATATATGATGCAAGGAATCCTGAATGCAAGGAATAATGGACTACTTGTATCATAAATGACTATGAAGCTTGGATTTGTGCCACCTTCACTATGGGTGGTCCATGAATCTGACTTTTGCGCGGTCTGTGATTCACAGACCAATCACAGTCACTTATTTACTAAGGGTAACTCACTGTACTTTCGTCATATTGTTTTCCGTTTTTGGGACTTGCGCAG
The DNA here is from genome assembly GCA_019512145.1 of Engystomops pustulosus. Classification (NCBI taxonomy): domain Eukaryota; kingdom Metazoa; phylum Chordata; class Amphibia; order Anura; family Leptodactylidae; genus Engystomops; species Engystomops pustulosus. The sequence continues at coordinate 244,509,249 of CM033642.1, read as the reverse complement.
CTTTGACAGGTATTTAACAGGTGTCTGCTCTGGCATTGTGCCGCACGCGATCGGTTTTTGGCGCAGCTACACTAGCTTTCATGCGACAGAAATTGGGGGGGGGGGTGCGTTGGACGATCCAACTGATTCGGACTGAGTTTCAAATTGTCTCACAAGATCATGCACTTTCATACACCTGGAAGAAGGAGGTGAACTCTGTCGGACCTGAGCGGGGTAGTGACACATGCAGGATATCGGGCGCATGACCTTAGTGAATCGCAGCACAGAGCATTATAGTTGTACTCCATGGAAAGGGTAAGTAAATGTGCCCCATTGAATATTGGCCTTAAACTAAACTAAAGTGCAAAGTTAGACTAGACAGTCTTAAACTATGGCAGATTTATCAAACTCTGATTGATTTGTATAAGACTAAATTCACATTTCACTTTATTATGCCCATTGAAAGGATAAATTAGGATTTCTGACATAACTTTACAATGTAAGTGTGTATGTGGCACTGTATGCAGTGTGATATGTGTATATATGTGTTTGGGTGTATCCCAAGTGATGTAATTGTCTTAATTTGGATAGTTACATCAACAGGGAAACACTCACAGCATATGCTCAGCAGAGGCAGGGGATGGATGCCATACAGTTGAATCTGTCCGCCTCAGGCTATTATGGTCTCCTCTGAGCGTCTATTGCATTTCCAGAAGGGAGAAGGAAGAAAAAACAGACTGCACTTTTTTCATTCAGTTTTTCCTGTTGGATGCAATGTTTACTGAGCAGAAGAAGGCAAAAAGGATGCCCTCACCTACCATCATAGTCTATAGACACATTTAGTGTGTATGTCGGGAGCTTATCTGGCATATAAGTTGAACGTGAAAAATATGAAACGAAAATTTAACCTAATACTGTTTGCTAAATATGCTAACTGTTCTATGCAAATAATTGCACCCCTGATCTTGTATGGATACGGCCTGGGTTATCCTATATATTAATAATTCTTTTATATAGCTTGCCAAATCAGTCCCCATGGGGCTCACAATCTAATCAACCTACCAGTATGTTTGGAGTGTGAGAGGAAACTGGAGGAAAACCACGCAAACACAGAGAGAACATACAAACTCCTTGCAGATGTTGACCTGGGACTTAAACTCAGGATCCCAGTGCTGCAAGGCTGTAGTGCTAACCACTAAGCCACCATGCTGCCCCTATATAACATAAGGGCGGTTTATCACGGCCTGTATGACTCAAAACAGGCATACAAACTATTACTCGCAATTCCTGGGAAATAGCCGGGAATTGCAACTTCTCCATCCTCTTTGCCAGTTGGCCTGAGAGAGGGCAGTGCCAGGGCGTGCAGTAGTTCATTGGCAGGCTATAGAGCAGTTCTATACCAGGCTGGACCTGCTGTGGAACTGAGCTGGCACACGAAATACCAGGCAGTTGCATCCAGCTATTTATCAGGAGGCCGGAGCATATAGATCAGTGATGGTGAACCTTTTAGCAACCGAGTGCCCAACCTGCAACCCAAAACCCCCCTTATTTGTAGCGAGGTGCCAACCAAAAATTAAAGTAGTAACTTATTGCTGCCTGTTCTTCAACAACTTTCAATTATACTGGCCTCCTGAGGACACCAACACCGTAGAAAGAAGGAAGGAAAATTTGCATCATTGTAGCTTCTTTCCAGTGTCCTTCGTACACAGAGAATCATGGGGCCAGCAACAGTTCCACCAAAGATAATTCGGCCCTGTCTACACATTCTCCCTCTTCCTACAGTCCCAAGTAGCGAAATAAGTATCAAAATATGACTGAAAGCAGCATCTTTTAAATTGCTTGGAACTGCAGGAAGATTCTTTGAGTCCTGTCTGTTGTGCTGGGTTGATGGTCCGGGTGCCCACAGAAAGAGCTTGGAGTGCCACCTGTGGCACTCATGCCATAGGTTCCCCACCCCTGCTATAGATAGTTCTGGTGGGTGATGGGGTTGGGGGGGGGGGGTTGTTTCATACTTTCCCCATAATGCAATATTACTTGCATTGGTAGCTGACTCCGTATGTAATAAAATCTTCTTCCCATGTGTCAGATAGTAAACTCATTGCAGAGTATACATCAAGCTTCACTATGAAAGAGACACTTCTGAAATTCACTGAATGAGGAAAGAAGAATAAAATGCTATTTTTATATACTTGCTGCTCCGCCACACTACAAATCTGCAGAACTGTGTGAATATAAGAAGTGTGATCGCAGGTGAGAATAAAAAAAAACATGAAAACTAGTTTATATTACGTTACAAGAAGGTCAAATAAGTCCAACCTTATAATGGCTTTATAATGCTCCACATAGGACGTGGTGTCAGCAGCCCATCACAGCCCCATATACGTATAAGAGTTTCCATCCTCCGTGAGGTGTGGTGAGCGCCAGTGCGTGGTGTATATTCAGCCGCTGCCAGCTCCTACAACCACCACTTTGTTTTACTGTGTAGATGGAAACATTTTCATCCTAATAATTTCTGAGACTGAGATTTCCATGCATGGTTATTAAACTTCAGCTCCTATACACAAGTTACTTTCTAAACTATAGATATTACACATATTCATGATCATCTCCTGAATTTACTTGTTAAACAGAGTCAAGGATCAAGGACAGAAATCCACATTTTGTGTGGGGGTCACAGCATCGTTATGTCTGTTTTACCAAAGAGTAATCTTTCACGAGATATCCCTGGTATAGGTCATATTAACAGATCAATAAAGGTCCAAAAAACGACACCTCATGATCAGCTGAAGTCTGGCGGATGAGGTTACAGCTCCGAACAATGTTTATTGGCCGTGTTAAGTTACTGCAGCTCAGTTCCCATTCATTTAAATGGGTCATTTGCTGCAGTAAATGGGAATGACCAATACACAGTGACTGGTGGTGTTTGCTTCTGGCTCTATACATTGGGGCACATTTACTAAGCTCCGTGCGCCAGTTTTCTTTTGGACTTTGCATGTTTTTTTATGTGCAAACTGCTTGTACAGGCATTTAAGAGGCCCTTTGTGTTGCGGCTGCACTATTCTTCATGCGACACAAGTTTCTGCACTGAAGGGGGTGTTCCGGTGCTCAGTCGGACCGTGCGCCAGATTTAACATGCAGAGGCCGATGTGTGTCGCATGCCCCATGTTAAAGGTGCAGAAAAAAAACAGTGCAGAAGGTGCCAGATTCATGAAGAACGGGCGGCACAAATCCTGAATGTGGCACCCCCTACACACTACACAGGCATAGTACAGACTGCACTGTTCTTAGTAAATGCGCCCCATTATGTAGTATCTAGTAACAGTCCTGTAACTCCAGGTCACCCAAAAATCCAAAATTGAAGATTTTGTCTCAGGATCCTCATCTTTATCTTGTGCCTGGAAAACACCTTAAAGAAAATACCAGCAGCATGCATCTCTGGTTTGGCTTAGAGCAGTGGTTCTCAACCTGCGGGTCGTGACACCTTTGGGGGTCGACAGCCTTGCACAGGGGTCGCCTAAGACCATTGTAAAACGCATATTTCCGATGTTCTTAAGAATTGGGACAACGCTCCAGAGTTGCAGTGAGCCAGGAGCAGCTTTCTCGTGCTGTCTCTTATGGTCCTTTTTCTATCTGTAGCACGGCGCAGTACCTCCCCTTACCCTATATCCGCTCCACCTCTAGTGTAAGGGTGCATTCACATGGGCATACATCAGGCGCGCTGGAGAAAAGGAGGGACGAGGGAATGGAGAATGTTTGGTGGCAGCCAGAGCCACACAGAGAAGGTAGGCAAGCTTGATAAAGAGAAGAATTTAGTAGAGAATAGTCAAGAATAGTAGTGGATTATAATATAGGTGGTTTGGGCTGTAACCTGTGGCCACCCAAACCACCCACCAAGTTATATACTGAAAAGGACCTTCGTCCTGCTCTCTGTAAACACTTACACAAGAGCCATTTCAGGACCTTTGAAGGACCTCCAAAACTGAACTGAAGAATGAAAGCAAGTACATCCACATACGGTATCAGAATCAAACTTTTTGGGGAATGGAGGAAGTTAATTACAAACTTGTGGGGGCTATAACATTCATACATCTCAGAGCCCATGGCAGTCCTTATCCGCATTCACATGATGCTTTGAAACATAATTCAAATTAAGTGGGAAGGATTTTTCCCCACAAATGAGTTTATAATTACGATCAGCAAAATTACAATTATGAAGCAGCAACAAAAATACTTTTATGGTCGGGGCTCACCACAACTTGAAGAACTGTATTAAAGGGTCGCAGTATTTGGAAGGTTGAGAACCGCTCACTTAGAGGATCCTGTTGGTAGATTTCCTAAAAAAAAAAGTCCAATTCTTAACCCTAGATTCCAAGTGTCAGTCATCACCTTTTCATAGATTTGGTTGGTTTGTGCCACTGTCAATTCTGCAGCTTGTCTATTATTCTGTGCACATACAGTACAGACAGTCCCCGGGTTACATACAAGATAGGGTCCATAGGATTGTTCTTAAGTCGAATTTGTATGTAAGTCGAAGTTGTATATTTTATCATTGTAGATCCAGACAATTTTTTTTTTTGCCCCAGTGACAATTGGAGTTTCACATTTTTTTGCTGTAGTTGGACCAAGGATTATCAATAAAACTTCATTACAGACACTTTACAGCTGATCAGTGCAGTCTGGGACTAAATGAAAGCATCCAGAGAACTTCACTAGAGGTCACATTGGGCAGAGGGGTCCGTCTTTAACTATGGGTTGTCTGTAAGTCGGGTGTCCTTAAGTAGGGGACCGCCTGTATTATCCTAATGTGATTGGGTTATCCATACTACACGTTACCTATTACCTGTACACAAACGGCCCGGGACTAGATGGCTGTGCCAATGCTGCCATATTTGTATGGGTGCTAGTAGTGATGACATTGTAGGATTTCACTGACCGTATTCCAGACCTCCCTCTAATGTCTGCTAGATATTTATTGAGCTGCACCTGCTCCTTGAAATGCTAATCCAATGCTAAACCAACCTGTGGTTTAGTGTCCCAAATCTCCCCATAACATATCAGTCCATGGGTAATTTAAAAACCTATAGATACCTAGTGACGGGTCAAACTCATCCCTGGTGCCCCTGGTGCCTGCATAAAATTTCAGTGAAGCCAGTATATATCCAGGCTTCATGGCTCCTGCACTGGACCTACACCACGTGTACTGACCTGTGTGTGGTTTAGTGTTCCAAATCGCCCTGATGGGTTTCCTTCAACCCTAAAAAAGCCTTTAGCAAGCCCATTATACACTATTATTAAGAAACTGATGCCTATATGTTTGTATGTTCTCTCCATGTTTGCGTGGGTTTCCTCTGGGTACTCCGGTTTCCTCCCACACTCCAAAAAAAACATACTGTTAGGTTGTTGATTGTGATGTGATTGTGACTGTCATGCTTTGTGCAGCGCTGCGTAATCTGTGTGCGCTATGTAGATAAAGATTTATTATTTTTATTATTATTATTCAACACTGACCCCTACACTGCACTCACTTCATATGCTGTATATATACATCCAAATATACTAGTATATTAAAAATGGATTCCAACTTTTACCTCTCATGTCCACCCCCCTCCTCTTCCTATCTCATGGCAGAGTGTAAGCTCTTGGGAGCAGGCTCTTACTTCCGCTGTTTGCATTGCTTGTTTGCCACTCTGTGATGTCTGATCTTGTCTGTACATGTTCTCATTGATCTGTAAAGGGTTGCATAATAAGAATAAGCCGGCTCTAAGATTATTACTATTATTATTATCTGTGGTTAGACATATAAATGTAATAAAAGGAGTGTAGAATACAATATGTAGTATGACATATGTGTGATACTGTGTCACATACTAGTGTCATAGGTGATGAGGTGACAGCAGAGGTAGGTGACAGTCTGCAGGTCACATGACCAGGCTGTGGGGACACCTGTGAGGGTGGTAGGTTATGGTGCAGCCCCCTCCCCATTCCTTCATCCTGTATACACAGGGAGGAGACAGAGGACCAGCCCTTCTTCCCCCGCTGTCATGTAGAGCAGCATCCTGCATCCTGCCCCGGACTCCTCTCACTCTCTGCCCGGGGAAGTTGTGTGCGCAGTCATTAGTGCACTGGAGTAACTGTGCTCCCCCCGCACTGGGGTAATAGTAGTGCCCCGGGTGCATCCTGATGTGAGGATAGGAGGACCCCATTGCACTGTAGAGGGGGGGAAGGAGGTGGGAGGATTGGGGATTATTTCTTGCCTCCCAGATGCGTTCGCTGCTGGACAGTAAGAAGAAGAGCGGCGCGGGGCTGGATGTCGCCTTGGGGCTGGCTCCCCAGCAGCAGCAGCAGCAGCACCCCAGGATGATGAGCTGTGTGTCCTGCTTCTGGGTGCTGCTCTCCGCCTGCCTGGTGGCGGTCTGCAGCTTCAGCTTCCTCTCCCCGGCTTGGATCGTCAGCTCCGGGGATCAGGAGGGGCAGGAGCCGGTCAGTTTTGGGCTTTTGTGGCACTGCTCTGACAGCCTGGAGCACATGTCCAGCTGCTACACCTTCGGGGGATTAGGCAGATTCAATGACATCCCTTCCAGCTCCTGGCAGGTGAGTGGCAAAGCAATTATTGTCGGGCGATGTGATTGGTGCGAGTGAAGTCTGTGCTAGGTGATAAGAAGCAGCAGTATATTGTATTCACGTGTCCGTGTATTGGGTTGTAAAATATACTTTAAACTATATTACATTTTAAAATATACTATATACTCATGTACATGTACTATGATCAGCTCTATACTATATACTCCTGTACATGTACTATGATCAGTATTATACTGTATACTCCTGTACATGTACTATGATCAGCTCTATACTATATACTCCTACAATCTCCTGCAGTTCAAACCGAGCATCTGTATGGGGAAGAAAAGTGATTTGAGTGCCTTTGAACGTGGCATAGTTGTTGGTGTCAGAAGGGCTGGTCTGAGTATTTCGGAAACTGATGATCTACTGGGATTTTCACGCACAACCATCTCTAGGGTTTACGGAGAATGGTCCGAAAAAGAAAAAACATCCAGTGAGCGTCAGTTCTGTGGGCGGAAATGCCTTGTTGATGCCAGAGGTCAGAGGAGAATGTTGCAGGATGATTGAGCTGATAGAAAGGCACAGTCACTCAAATCGCCATCCGTTACAACCAAGGTAGGCAGAAGAGCATATCTGAACGCACAGTACGTCGAACTTTGAGGCAGATGGGCTACAGCAGCAGAAAGACCACACCGGGTGCCACTCATCAGCTAAGAACAGGAAACTGAGGCTACAATTTGCACAAGCTCATCGAAATTGGACAATAGAAGATTGGAAAAACGTTGCCTGGTCTGATGAGTCTCGATTTCTGCTGGGACATTCGGATGGTAGGGTCAGAATTTGTCGTAACAACATGAAAGCATGGATCCATCCTGCCTTGTATCAACGGTTCAGGCTGGTGGGTGGTGGTCCATCCCTTTATGACCACAATGTACCCAACATCTGATGGCTACTTTCAGCAGGATAATGCGCCATGTCATAAAGTGGAATCATCTCAGACTGGTTTCTTGAACATGACAATGAGGTCACTGGCACAAATGGCCTCCACAGTCACCAGATCTCAATCCAATAGAGCATCTTTGGGATGTGTGTGGAACGGGAGATTCGCACATGGATGTGCAGCCGACAAATCTGCGGCAACTGTTGATGCCATCATGTCAATATGGACCAACATCTCTGAGAGGAGCTTCCAGCACCTTGTTGAATCTATGCCACGAAGAATCGAGGCAGTTCTGAAGGCAAAAGGGGGTCCAACCCGTTACTAGCATGTGTACCTAATAAAGTGGTGGCCGGTGAGTGTATATAAGTAGATTACCACAGTGTCTGGATCTATGAGTAAGTGTCCCTGGTTTGTCATGATGGATTTTTATGCTAGATTTCCAACCCTAACCTTCTCTATTTATGGGGAATCATGCAGCGCTCATAGCACCCATTAAAGCAGCAGAATCCTTGCCAATGTGCTGGGTAAATCTGGTTTTGATGAATGGCCATGGTTCGGAATGAGATGTCCAATGTAGATGGCACATACAGAATATATATATATATATTTAAAGCGTTTAAAAAAATGTCATATATATATAGGGCAGGGTCATTAATATGTTATCAGTGGAGGTTCAACTTCTTGGACTCCTGGCGATTGCATGATAGCAGACTGCTGATTTATGGAGTATCTGGCTGGCTTCGTTGTTCACTGACCTGGTGTCTAACCCTACTGCTCATCTATGCACAGTGGCGTTTAACTCAAAACGCAGTGGATCAGCTGAAGAGATTGCCTAGATAAATGGCGGTTAACATTTGATTTAAAACCCAACATAAACGTATGTGTTAACGAATGCTATTAACTTAAGGAACTGTCAGCAGAAATGACCATAAACACTACCAGATGTTGTCAAGCAGACCTTTGATCAGGGCCATGAAAGAAACATGATCTGGAAGGTGTAAAGCTGCTAGACAACAGACTGGTAATCGTTTATTAGGCCAATTTCTGATGACAGTTCCTTTAATTAGGCAAGTCTCTTTTTACTATCCATTAGCCCTAAACTGATATTAGCTCAGTAGCTGTGAATATTCAGTATGGTTGTACCACAGAACCATTTGGATATTTAGGACCATTAGGATTTTAGTGGCCTGCAGGTTCTTAGAAAGCAGTTATATATATATTTTTGTGGTTGTAGAATTTTCCAGCGACCTATACAGTAGCGCATTTAGCACATGTTGTTTTCTCTCTACAAAGCAAGAACAGATTAACACACAGATGTATGTCAGTTATTGAGGTTGTAAGATAAAAGCGAGATATGGAATCAATAAAAGCTGCGCTCTGATATCTTCATGCCGTTCTCATTGTGTTAATGTTGAGCAGCTTCATTTTCCTTTACATGTCTCGGGTTAGGGATCGGTTTGATGCTATGAACTTTATAGTACAAAGATGTAACGATCCGGCTCGTTAAAGACGTCTGTTTATGCAGGAAGATTATAGAATCTAATGGAAACCATTTACAGAGCTGAAAAAAATATATATCAGGTCCATATGATTTCAAAGTGAGCGGACTTCACAGATGGGGAACACAGTATACTTCCAAAGGGGAATCTTCTGGGTTAATCTTTAGCTGACCCAAACCCAGCTAGGCCCATTTCACACTTGCGTTGTAGATCATGTCAGAGTCTGATCAGGGTGCGATCAGGGTTTGGTCGGTGAAAAACTGATATTTTTCATCAGAGTTCAATCAGTTTTCAGTCAGAGTTGTTTCACACACTTTTTTTTTGGTGTTTTCACTGCGTTCACACCCAGAAGTGCGTGAAAGAGACATCACATGTGTTTCAAAATGCAGACCACAAACCATGCATTTTTAAAAACGCAATGAAACGCACCTCAAAAAACAAGGACAAAAAAATTGCAAGGGAGAAAACACCAAGTTAAGACACTTGAACCTAAAACCGTTGAAAAAGCCAATATGCAAATATGACACATTTTACAAGGATGCAAAAACGCAATAACAAAAACGCCGAGGTGTCACCGGCATTAGGACTGTGGTCTATCTTTTCTATAGCAATTGATTAGTGAAAACGCATTGCAGTCGAATGTGTCTCTGCGTTTTGTGTGCTTTTTTCACGCATATGACTTGCAAAAGGAAAGCATGCTTAGATTTTGATGTGCATAAATAATGTGCATGTGTGCGTGAAAAAAATGCAAGTGTGACGAAACCCATTAATACAATGGGTCAGAGTGCAATGCAAGTTCTGCAAGTCAAATATGCGCATGTGAAAAAACTCAAATGTTAAAAACTCCTTAAAATGCAGCTTTGTATAAAATTGTAGCAATTTATTGATTTTAATACATTTCCTGGATATTCCATGAGTTGCTGATCAGTGGACTTCCACCATCCCTAAAAGACAAGTTACGGTTGTTCTTGTGCGTCTGGGGCCTCATTGCTTCACCAGACCACGGTTAAGTAAATGGGATAAAGTTCAGTCCCTGCATAGCACTAGATTCACAAAGGCACTGAGCAGGAATAATTTGAAGATGCATTAGACATTTTAATTGCAGAGATGCAAAGTGGTATTTTGATAGTTCTTCAAGGTTGTGCTATATAATGTTCTAGAACCCGGACAGGAAAGCGGAATTTGCAATGTCTAGAAAAGTTCAAAATTCTTAAAGAGCATCTGTTACACGCGCCTGACATGTCCACTATAGCAGCACAGATACTGTCAAATTTATTAAGGAACCCGGACCTCAACTCATATATATACAGAAATAACTGAGGAACAGCACAATCACTTAGTGAAACTTTGATATAGCACTCAGTCCAGAATATCAAGAGTGCCCCTAGTGGTGATACTTCAGATGGAACCACACTTCAGAAAGAGCTGCAGATAGCTGTGGAGAAAAATAAAACAGGATTTTGTTTTGTCTTTTTTTACAAAAGTCAGGTATGTATATACTGTATATCTGGGTGAAATCTGACTACACATATATGAATAGCGGCTCAGTTTAGGGACCCACAAAAATTCTAATAACAGGTGGCAAAGGTGGTTCTACCCTTGTAGTACCCTCATTCTGTTTACTTAGCTGTACACAGGCATATATACTACAAAACTTGTTGTTGTAGCAAGTCTCTGGTATTGAACACCCTGGAAGTTATCTGGCATCCACTGGCAGCATAAGACTCCTGTATTAATAATTATTATGGTGCTTGGAGTCCTGTCCTGTACTGTGGTTGTTCGTGTAAATGAAGGCGCTAGTCCTTGCGCTAACAACACTTCTATCTTTTGACAGGACATCAGGGCAGCCGTACCTGTGTGCCGCTCTTAGCTAAACAGCTAGCACATAGGCTAGCTGTTTTAATATCGGGGTAAGAGCTCTACCCAGTGGGACACATTTACTTACCTGTCCCTGCGCGATCCCGACGAGAATGCACAGCTGCCGTGATTCACTTACATCGTTGGCCCAATATCCTGCATGTGCCGCTTCCCTGCTCAGGTCTGAAAGAGTCCACCTTCTTTTTCCTGGGGACATGTAAGTGCTTGGCTTGTGTCACAATTTTAAAGTTAAATCCTGCGGTCTGTCCGAATCCATCGGCTTTTCCGACGGCACGCCCCATGTGTCGCATGAAAGCAATCCCTTTTAAATCCTGTCCGGCAGCGTGATGCCCAAAAAGTTTGAAAACCTGACGGAACTGCGGCCACGGGACCTTAGTAAATAAGCTCCAGTGTGTACAATTTGCATCCCTTCACTTTTATTTTCCTGCTCAGTTTCTTCTGGAAAGGGGATGTAGAGGATGGGATAATAATATGATGCAAGGAATCCTGAATGCAGAAGAATATGGACTACTTGTATCATAAAGACTATGAAGCTTGGATTTGTGCCACCTTCACTATGGGTGGTCCATGAATCTGACTTTTGCGCGGTCTGTGATTCACAGACCAATCACAGTCACTTATTTACTAAGGGTATACACTGTACTTTCGTCATATTGTTTTCCGTTTTGGGACTTGCGCAGCTTGACAGGTATTTAACAGGTGTCTGCTCTGGCATTGTGCCGCACGCGATCGGTTTTTGGCGCAGTACACTAGCTTTCATGCGACAGAAATTGGGGGGGGGGGGTGTGCGTTGGACGATCCAACTGATTCGGACTGAGTTTCAAATTGTCTCACAAGATCATGCACTTTCATACACCTGGAAGAAGGAGGTGAACTCTGTCGGACCTGAGCGGGGTGGGTGAGTGACACATGCAGGATATCGGGCGCATGACCTTAGTGAATCGCAGCACAGAGCATTATAGTTGTACTCCAGGAAGTGAAGTAGAAATGTGCCCCATTGAATTTGCCTTAAACTAAACTAAAGTGCAAAGTTAGACTAGACAGTCCTAACTATGGCAGATTATCAAACTCTGATTGATTTGTATAAGACTAAATTCACATTTCAATTTATTATGCCCATTGAAAGGATAAATTAGGATTTCTGACATAACTTACAATGTAAGTGTGTATGTGGCACTGTATGCAGTGTGATATGTGTATATATGTGTTTGGGTGTATCCCAAGTGATGTAATTGTCTTAATTTGGATAGTTACATCAACAGGGAAACACTACACAGCATATGCTCAGCAGGCAGGGGATGGATGCCATACAGGTGATCTGTCCGCCTCAGGCTATTATGGTCTCCTCTGAGCGTCTATTGCATTTCCAGAAGGGAGAAGGAAGAAAAAACAGACTGCACTTTTTTCATTCAGTTTTCCTGTTGGATGCAATGTTTACTGAGCAGAAGAAGGCAAAAAGGATGCCCTCACCTACCATCATGTCTATAGACACATTTAGTGTGTATGTCGGGAGCTTATCTGGCATATAAGTTGAACGTGAAAAAATGAAACGAAAATTTAACCTAATAGTTTGCTAAATATGCTAACTGTTTCTATGCAAATAATTGCACCCCTGATCTGTATGGATACGGCCTGGGTTATCCTATATATTAATAATTCTTTATAGCTTGCCAAATCAGTCCCCATGGGGCACAATCTAATCAACCTACCAGTATGTTTGGGAGTGTGAGAGGAAACTGGAGGAAAACCACGCAAACACAGAGAGAACATACAAAACTCCTTGCAGATGTTGACCTGGGACTTAAACTCAGGATCCCAGTGCTGCAAGGCTGTAGTGCAACCACTAAGCCACCATGCTGCCCCTATATAACATAGGGCGGTTTATCACGGCCTGTATGACTCAAAACAGGCATACAAAAATTACTCGCAATTCCTGGGAAATAGCCGGGAATTGCACTTCTCCATCCTCTTTGCCAGTGGCCTGAGAGAGGGCAGTGCCAGGGGGCGTGCAGTAGTTCATTGGAGGTATAGAGCAGTCTATACAGGCTGGACTGCTGTGGAACTGAGCTGGCACACACGAACCAGGCAGTTGCATCCAGATATTTATCAGGAGGCGGAGCATATAGATCAGTGATGGTGAACCTTTAGCAACCGAGTGCCCAAACTGCAAACCCAAAACCCCCTTTTGTAGTGAGGGTGCCAACAAAAATTAAAGTAGTAATATTGCTGCCTGTTCTTCAACAACTTTCAATTATACTGGCCTCCTGAGGACCCAAAACCGTAGAAAGAAGGAAGGAAAATCTGCATCATTTAGCTCTTCCAGTGTCCTTCGTACACAGAGAATCATGGGCCAGCAACAGTTCCTCCAAAGATAATTCGGCCCTGTCCACTCATTCTCCCTCTTCCTAAGTCCCAAGTAGCGAAATAAGTATCAAAATATGACTGAAAGCAGCATCTTTTAAGTTGCTTGGAACTGCAGGAAGATTCTTTGAGTCCTGTCTGTTGTGCTGGGTTGATGGTACGGGTGCCCACAGAAAGAGCTTGGAGTGCCCCCTCTGGCACTTGTGCCATAGGTTCCACCACACTGCTATAAATAGTTCTGGATGGGGTTGGGTGGGGGGGGGTTGTTTCATACTTTCCCATAATGCAATATTACTTGCATTGGTAGCTGACTCTGTGTATATAAAATCTTCTCATGTGTCAGATAGTAAACTCATTGCAGAGTATACATCAAGCTTACTATGAAAGAGACACTTCTGAAATTCACTGAATGAGGAAAGAAGAATAAAATGCTATTTATATACTTGTGCTCCGCCACACTACAACTGCAGAACTGTGTGAATATAAGAAGGTTGATCGCAGGTGAGAATAAAAAAAACATGAAAACTAGTTATATTACGTTACAGAAGGTCAATAAGTCCAACCTTAAGGCAATTAGAATGCCAATAGGACGTGGTGTAGAGTCAGTATCAATAACGTATAAGAGTCCACCTTGAGTGTGGTGAGCGCCAGTGCGTGGTGTATATTCAGCCGTGCCAGTCCTACAACCACCAATTGTTTATGTGTAGATGGAAACATTTCATCCTAATAATTTCTGAGACTGAGATTTCCGCAGGTTATTAAACTTCAGCTCCTATACACAAGTTACTTTAAAAATAGAATTACACATATTCATGATCATCTCTGAATTTACTGTTAAACAGAGTCAAGGATCAAGGACAGAAAATCCATTTGTGTGGGGGGTCACAGCATCGTTATGTCTGTTTTACCAAAGAGTAATCTTTCACAGAATATCCTGGTATAGGTCATTATTAACAGATCAATAAAGGTCCAAAAAACGACACCTCATGTAGCTGAAGTCTGGCGGATGAGGTTACAGCTTCCGAACAATGTTTATGGCGTGTTAAGTACTGCAGCTCAGGTTCATCATTAAATGGGTCATTTGCTTGACCAGACTCAGAGCTAAATTGGCACTTTGGACCACAAATCGTTCACCAAGAGACAAGTACAGGGATAATACACAACAGTGATGTCACAGTCAGGGATAATACAACACAGTGGCATGTCACAGTATAGGGATAATACACACAGTGATGTCACAGTGTAGGGGATATAATACACACAGTGATGTCACAGTATAGGGATAATACACCCATACTTATGCTGAAATTTGTACCACGTTCAGTTTGTCTTTAAACAGTATTATGTCGGTGCCCCCCAAAAATATTAGAAACATTGGTCCCAAAGGCACTGCTTCCCCCATAATAATATAGTGCTCCCCAAAAAAAGTATTGTAGATACTTGTCTTAAGACTCAGTACATTCTGGCACTGACCCCGACAGACTCCTCCATCCTTTAAGGAAGGGTGCACATATATAAATATGCATACAAAATATAAAGGAAGATCTTTCCTCGTAGGGGCCACATTTTTTCTCAAAAAATTTGTGATTTATGGATGAGAGAAACACTCCCCTCCTCCATATTGTTGAATTGAGTGACTATTTTAACTTGCCACATGAAAAGGTTAACTAATATCATTGGTAACATTAACCTTAAAAAAAATGGCCTCACGAGCAGATGATTTCCATCAGCCTCATCTTTGTGACAGATTATAGACTTGACCGAAGGCAGATGAACTTATGCATGACAATCAGATCTGAGCGAAATGCTGTAAATTATAGGAGACGTCACCTTCTCGTGACTGTTGATTATCATATTGTATATTAGATTTCAGCCAAAATGATATCCTATCCAAGATGTGTTCACACAATGCAGTCAACCATGCTGCATCTAAAGAACTGCTTCAGGTTTAGTGCTGCCTTTAGTGCCATAATTTTCGCTCATCAAATTAAATAACTTCACCAAAAGGCACATAAAAATGAATGTAGTTCCTGACAACGGAGCTTATTTACTAAGGTCCGCGGACGCACTTTCTCCGGACTTCATGACATTTTTGGTATTTGCGCCCTGTGACAGGTATTTAACTGGGGATTTGGCATTTGGCACAGCTGCGCAGCGTTCATGCACAGAAATCGGGATGGGGGGGGGGGGGGCATGTCTGCTGCAGGCGAATCGACGGATTCGGAACGAGCGCCGGATTTAACTTTCAAATTGTGTCGCAAGACAATGCACTCACATGCACCAGGAAGAAGAAGGTGATCTCTGTCGGACCTGAGCGGGGAAGCAACACGCAGGATATGCGCACGATCTTAGTGAATCGCGGCACAGTGCATTATCGTCGGACAATGCACTTTTGTGAACTCCTCCGGACGGGTAAGTAAATGTGCCCCAATGTGTGAATGCACCAAAGGTTACTTTCATTCCAGTGATCTCAGACTCTTGTCTAGGGTAAGGATTGTGACCAGTTTCGGACTAGACTAGCACAATAAACAAAGCCACAAAACTGATGTAAGATACCTGGATGGTAATGGTGCCCCACCGTTTTTTTAACAACATGAATTATAGGATTTAGTTTTCCCCTGAAAATAAGACCTAGTAAAAATGTTTTCAAGCTTAGAAATATAAGGCCTCCCCTGAAAATAAGACCTGGTGGCGGCCATTGGTCGAGCTCCCCCCATGCTGTACATTGACATTAGTAGAACATATAGATACTGCAAGGGGTTGTGACATGGGGGAGAATTCATGATAAATCACTGACAGTTACATTGCAAATGCTATGATCAGCTGCCCGGACATGAAGGGCTCATCTAAGGAAACATGAACATCCATGAAGACCCTATCAGCCGTGTGTTGATGCTATGTGATTAAATGTACAAGAAAGACACACAGGACACATAAACATGACATTCATTTCTTTAAATCTTAAATTAAATCATCTTTTTTTCAATCCTTTAACCACTGTTCTCCAACCACCGACTGACCAACAAAGACCAGGCCGTTGAGCACCTGATCCCAGGCCCGGACGAAGTCTGTGAAAAAAAAATCCAATGCTCACCTTCCCTCTTCCCCTGCAGCTGCTCTCTTCTCTCACTTCTCTTCTGCCTTAATACAAAGCTTCATTGCCGCAAGCATGATGATGTCATCACATCGTATTCATGACAATAGAGCCGGGCATTAACGTGGAAGAGAAGTCAACTAGAGAAGCAGCTGCAGGAGAAGGGGGAAGGTAAGTATTGCAATTTTTTTTTAATTGGCTGGCAAAGTGCACATTGGGGAGGGGGCATGCTGCAGGAAAAGGGCATTGAGTAAGGGAGCATTGTGAGTGAGGCGGCATGCTGCGCAGAAAAGGCGACATTGAGTAAGGGGGCATGCTGCAGAAAAGGGGACATTGAGGGAGGGGACATGCTGTAGAAAGGGGACATTGGAGGAGGGGGGCAGCTATAGAAAGGGGATATTAAAGGAAGCGTGCTTGCTGCAGAAAGAAGACACTGGTCACAGAGGGAGGAGACAGCTTCGGAAAGGGGATATGAGAGGGGGGCATGCTACGGGAAAGGGGACATGGGAGGGGGGCATGTTACATGAAAGGGATATGAGAGGGGGGCATGCTACGGAAAGGGGACATGGGAGGGGGGCATGTTACGGGAAAGGGGACAATGGAAGTAAGGGAGGCATCAAAAGAAAAGGGGACAATATAAACTAGGCGCACAGGAGTTACGATGGGGTGTGAAACATACATTTTGACTACACAGTAGACCCCACCCATCGGCCCCTGCAAAAAATTTATTCTCACAACGCCCCCGGGCACAAAAAAGGTTGGGGACCCTGCTTTAGACAATTCAGTATAAAAACATATAAGAAGAATTCCTTTGAGCAATTATGCATAACACATCCCCCAAACAAACTATTATATACAAAGTCTTTGTAATATACATAGAACATTTCCATAAATAGACATACAAAATCAATATATAGGCACATATCTTCTTAACCAGAAGCATCAGCTAGTGGATATCAAATATCTGTATAAAGTTTAGAAATTAAAAAACTAAGATTGGATTTTATCCTCATTGTGGACTCCCTCCCCTCACTCTCCTCCCTAGAGGTCCAAAGTGTGTGAGAAATGGAAGAAGAATAGCGCTCACAGGGTAGTTTCGTCTTTTGAAGGTGGAAAATTATAGAATAAATAAATCTTGCTCACTTTTTTGGGTTGTGCAAATTCTGCTTTTTGGAGATAGTTGGGGTGCTTTCCTACTCCTCTTGAATCGGAACGTGGTTGGAAACGGAACGTGGGAGGAAATGAGGCGCACACCTCAGATGGTATTCTTACAAGGGATAGACTTTATTCAATTGTCCCTGGAAATGGATACAACGGTTTCAGGACTCCAGGGTCCCTTTCTCAAGTAAAAATAGAGAAGTAATTAAGCCTAGCGTCCTGTGTATCTTAGGAGGCGATCTACCTCAGGACGCTAGAATTAAAGGGGTCGTCCACTTTCAGCAAATATAAAATATGCTTGTGTAAGTAAAAGTCATACAATTTTCCAATATACTTTCTTTATCAATTCCTAACTATCTAGATCTCTGCTTGCTGTCATTCATAGAGGAAGTTTTTTGTTTACTTCCAGTGCATAAAAATCTGTCCATGTGATGGACAGCAAGTGCACAAACCGTTATCACCACAGAAAGTAATGGGAGCGTGTGTAATATATAATGGCTCCATAACATCCACATGGACAGAATTCCATCCACTGGAAGTAAAAATAGAAGGACAGCAAGCAGAGATCTAGAAAACCGTGGGAATTGATACAGAAAGTAATTTAAAAGTGTATAACTTTTTCTTGTGCAAATCATATCAAATATTTGTGTGATAGTGGACAACCCCTTTAAGTCTCTATTTTACTTGAAAAAGGGACACTGGAGTCCCGAAACGCGTTGTATCCATTTCCGGGACAATTGAGTCTATCCCTTTCATCTGAGGAGTGGGTCCTCATTCCTCCCACACTCTTATCCTCCCTAGAGGAACATGGCGACATAAAACATAGTGGTTAAGAATGGAACCTAATACATAGATCTTTTCTCTTTGTCTCTCTTCATATTTTATATAAACTCATATAATGTCCGTTCATATATAGAAATAGAACAGAGAGGGGGGCAGGGAATTGAATGAAAACATACTGATCAATATAAGTTACAAAAGAAAATAGACTTTTTTCAGTTTTTTAGCTTTCACCTGGAACTTCACTTTGTAGAATAATAAAATGGGTATGCGAATGGCAGAGCCAATTTTCAAGTTTCATTATTGTCTCTATTCCTCATTACCCTCCTTGTCATCTGCAGATTGATCGCTGCTGCCATGATCCACTGATGAAGAAGTGACATTGGATGAAATGATTATACTGCAATTGCTTCACTGCTCATAACATGTGTTGAATGAGTAAAATCGTAAAAATGAAAAAAGTATCATATAAATATAGTTTAACATCAATCCTGTGTACATTATGTAGTGTATTCTTATGTTCATAGTTTAAGCAGATCTACCACAGGATGAAAGATTGTAAACTAAGCACACTGACATACTGTTGTGTGCTCCCTCTGGCAGGATCTTCTCTTTTTTAGCTTCTTATGCTTTAAAAATTATGCAAATGAGCATATGCAAAGGGACTCCATGCTCAATTAACCCCTATGGAACCTGAGCCCTCAGTATTTGCATAATTTTAAAAACCTTTAAAGAAAAAAAACAGGGATAAGAAGATAAATGAAGAGCAGATCCTGTAGAGGGAGACACACCAGCATGTCAGTGTGCTTTCTTTACCAACCTTCATCCTGATGGTAGATGTCCTTAAATTCTTAAAGGAAATCTATCATCAAAATATAGATCTAGGCACTGTGACTATGGTATTGTCTTATATGTGTTCCCATGGCCTCCTTCCTTCTAAAATCAACTTTTAAAATTATGCAATGAGTCTAGCCCTCTGTAATCTGGCTATACATGCTGTTACACTGTCTCCCTTCCCCCTGCTCCCTCAGCAGAAGAGGAAGTTTCAACACATAGTGGAAGGAGAAAATGTCCCTGCAAGGCGTAACAACCTGTAATGTTACAGAACAGAGGGGCTCAGGGACATTAAAGGAATTGTCCACTTTCAGTAAATAATTGATATGGTTTGTGTAAGGAATAGTTAAACATTCTCCAAATACTTTCTGTAATCAATTCCCCACAGTTTCTAGATCTCGCTAGATAACTGTTCTATGTTTACTTCACATTGTCCATGGTCTTGTGATGTCACACAGGTGCACAGATAGTTAGTATCACAAAGAGTAATTGGAGCTGTGTGGTATAACAAGCTGTGCACCTGTGGGACATCTCATGCCCACACTTTCTATAGTAAGACAGCAAGCAGAGATCTAGTAAACTGTGATGAATTGATACCGAAACTATATCTGAAAATTGTATAACGTTTCACTCCACAAACCATATCAATTATTTGCTGAAAGTGGACAACCCCATTAACTTTACCATGAATACATACACTCACCGGCCACTTTGTTAGGTACACCTGTCCAACTGCTCGTTAACACTTAATTTCTAATCAGCCAATCACATGGCGGCAACTCAGTGCATTTAGGCATGTAGACATGGTCAAGACAATCTCCTGCAGTTCAAACGAGCATCAGTATGGGGAAGAAAGGTGATTTGAGGCCTTTGAACGTGGCATGGTTGTTGTGCCAGAAGGGCTGGTCTGAGTATTTCAGAAACTGCTGATCTACTGGGATTTTCACGCACAACCATCTCTAGGGTTTACGGAGAATGGTCCGAAAAAGAAAAAACATCCAGTGAGCGGCAGTTCTGTGGCGGGGGAAATGCCTTGTTGATGCCAGAGGTCAGAGGAGAATGGGCAGACTGATTTGAGCTGATAGAAAGGCACAGTCACTCAAATCGCCATCCGTTACAACCAAGTAGGCAGAAGAGCATATCTGAACGCACAGTACGTCGAACTTTGAGGCAGATGGGCTACAGCAGCAGAAAGACCACACCGGGTGCCACTCATCAGCTAAGAACAGAAACTGAGGCTACAATTTGCACAAGCTCATCGAAATTGGACAATAGAAGATTGGAAAAACGTTGCCTGGTCTGATGAGTCTCGATTTCTGCTGCGACATTCGGATGGTAGGGTCAGAATTTGTCGTCAACAACATGAAAGCATGGATCCATCCTGCCTTGTATCAACGGTTCAGGCTGGTGGTGGTGGTCCATCCCTTTATGACCACAATGTACCCAACATCTGATGGCTACTTTCAGCAGGATAATGCGCCATGTCATAAAGCTGGAATCATCTCAGACTGGTTTCTTGAACATGACAATGAGGTCACTGGACACAAATGGCCTCCACAGTCACCAGATCTCAATCCAATAGAGCATCTTTGGGATGTGGTGGAACGGGAGATTCGCATCATGGATGTGCAGCCGACAAATCTGCGGCAACTGTGTGATGCCATCATGTCAATATGGACCAACATCTCTGAGGAGCTTCCAGCACCTTGTTGAATCTATGCCACGAAGAATCGAGGCAGTTCTGAAGGCAAAAGGGGGTCCAACCCGTTACTAGCATGGATCGTTCACCAAGAGACAAGTACAGGGATAATACACAACAGTGATGTCACAGTACCAGGGATAATACAACACAGTGGCATGTCACAGTATAGGGATAATACACACAGTGATGTCACAGTGTAGGGGATATAATACACACAGTGATGTCACAGTATAGGGATAATACACCCATACTTATGCTGAAATTTGTACCACGTTCAGTTTGTCTTTAAACAGTATTATGTCGGTGCCCCCCAAAAATATTAGAAACATTGGTGCCCAAAGGCACTGCTTCCCCCATAATAATATAGTGCTCCCCAAAAAAAGTATTGTAGATACTTGTCTTAAGACTCAGTACATTCTGGCACTGACCCCGACAGACTCCTCCATCCTTTAAGGAAGGGTGCACATATATAAATATGCATACAAAATATAAAGGAAGATCTTTCCTCGTAGGGGCCACATTTTTTCTCAAAAAATTTGTGATTTATGGATGAGAGAAACACTCCCCTCCTCCATATTGTTGAATTGAGTGACTATTTTAACTTGCCACATGAAAAGGTTAACTAATATCATTGGTAACATTAACCTTAAAAAAAATGGCCTCACGAGCAGATGATTTCCATCAGCCTCATCTTTGTGACAGATTATAGACTTGACCGAAGGCAGATGAACTTATGCATGACAATCAGATCTGAGCGAAATGCTGTAAATTATAGGAGACGTCACCTTCTCGTGACTGTTGATTATCATATTGTATATTAGATTTCAGCCAAAATGATATCCTATCCAAGATGTGTTCACACAATGCAGTCAACCATGCTGCATCTAAAGAACTGCTTCAGGTTTAGATGCTGCCTTTAGTGCCATAATTTTCGCTCATCAAATTAAATAACTTCACAAAAGGCACATAAAAATGAATGTAGTTCCTGACAACGGAGCTTATTTACTAAGGTCCGCGGACGCACTTTCTCCGGACTTCATGACATTTTTGGTATTTGCGCCCTGTGACAGGTATTTAACTGGGGATTTGGCATTTGGCACAGCTGCGCAGCGTTCATGCACAGAAATCGGGATGGGGGGGGGGGGGGCATGTCTGCTGCAGGCGAATCGACGGATTCGGAACGAGCGCCGGATTTAACTTTCAAATTGTGTCGCAAGACAATGCACTCACATGCACCAGGAAGAAGAAGGTGATCTCTGTCGGACCTGAGCGGGGAAGCAACACGCAGGATATGCGCACGATCTTAGTGAATCGCGGCACAGTGCATTATCGTCGGACAATGCACTTTTGTGAACTCCTCCGGACGGGTAAGTAAATGTGCCCCAATGTGTGAATGCACCAAAGGTTACTTTCATTCCAGTGATCTCAGACTCTTGTCTAGGGTAAGGATTGTGACCAGTTTCGGACTAGACTAGCACAATAAACAAAGCCACAAAACTGATGTAAGATACCTGGATGGTAATGGTGCCCCACCGTTTTTTTAACAACATGAATTATAGGATTTAGTTTTCCCCTGAAAATAAGACCTAGTAAAAATGTTTTCAAGCTTAGAAATATAAGGCCTCCCCTGAAAATAAGACCTGGTGGCGGCCATTGGTCGAGCTCCCCCCATGCTGTACATTGACATTAGTAGAACATATAGATACTGCAAGGGGTTGTGACATGGGGGAGAATTCATGATAAATCACTGACAGTTACATTGCAAATGCTATGATCAGCTGCCCGGACATGAAGGGCTCATCTAAGGAAACATGAACATCCATGAAGACCCTATCAGCCGTGTGTTGATGCTATGTGATTAAATGTACAAGAAAGACACACAGGACACATAAAATGACATTCATTTCTTTAAATCTTAAATTAAATCATCTTTTTTTCAATCCTTTAACCACTGTTCTCCAACCACCGACTGACCAACAAAGACCAGGCCGTTGAGCACCTGATCCCAGGCCCGGACGAAGTCTGTGAAAAAAAAATCCAATGCTCACCTTCCCTCTTCCCCTGCAGCTGCTCTCTTCTCTCACTTCTCTTCTGCTTAATACAAAGCTTCATTGCCGCAAGCATGATGATGTCATCACATCGTATTCATGACAATAGAGCCGGGCATTAACGTGGAAGAGAAGTCAACTAGAGAAGCAGCTGCAGGAGAAGGGGGAAGGTAAGTATTGCAATTTTTTTTTAATTGGCTGGCAAAGTGCACATTGGGGAGGGGGCATGCTGCAGGAAAAGGGCATTGAGTAAGGGAGCATTGTGAGTGAGGCGGCATGCTGCGCAGAAAAGGCGACATTGAGTAAGGGGGCATGCTGCAGAAAAGGGGACATTGAGGGAGGGGACATGCTGTAGAAAGGGGACATTGGAGGAGGGGGGCAGCTATAGAAAGGGATATTAAAGGAAGCGTGCTTGCTGCAGAAAGAAGACACTGGTCACAGAGGGAGGAGACAGCTTCGGAAAGGGGATATGAGAGGGGGGCATGCTACGGGAAAGGGGACATGGGAGGGGGGCATGTTACATGAAAGGGATATGAGAGGGGGGCATGCTACGGAAAGGGGACATGGGAGGGGGGCATGTTACGGGAAAGGGGACAATGGAAGTAAGGGAGGCATCAAAAGAAAAGGGGACAATATAAACTAGGCGCACAGGAGTTACGATGGGGTGGAAACATACATTTTGACTACACAGTAGACCCCACCCATCGGCCCCTGCAAAAAATTTATTCTCACAACGGCCCCCGGGCACAAAAAAGGTTGGGGACCCTGCTTTAGACAATTCAGTATAAAAACATATAAGAAGAATTCCTTTGAGCAATTATGCATAACACATCCCCCAAACAAACTATTATTACAAAGTCTTTGTAATATACATAGAACATTTCCATAAATAGACATACAAAATCAATATATAGGCACATATCTTCTTAACCAGAAGCATCAGCTAGTGGATATCAAATATCTGTATAAAGTTTAGAAATTAAAAAACTAAGATTGGATTTTATCCTCATTGTGGACTCCCTCCCCTCACTCTCCTCCCTAGAGGTCCAAAGTGTGTGAGAAATGGAAGAAGAATAGCGCTCACAGGGTAGTTTCGTCTTTTGAAGGTGGAAAATTATAGAATAAATAAATCTTGCTCACTTTTTTGGGTTGTGCAAATTCTGCTTTTTGGAGATAGTTGGGGTGCTTTCCTACTCCTCTTGAATCGGAACGTGGTTGGAAACGGAACGTGGGAGGAAATGAGGCGCACACCTCAGATGGTATTCTTACAAGGGATAGACTTTATTCAATTGTCCCTGGAAATGGATACAACGGTTTCAGGACTCCAGGGTCCCTTTCTCAAGTAAAAATAGAGAAGTAATTAAGCCTAGCGTCCTGTGTATCTTAGGAGGCGATCTACCTCAGGACGCTAGAATTAAAGGGGTCGTCCACTTTCAGCAAATATAAAATATGCTTGTGTAAGTAAAAGTCATACAATTTTCCAATATACTTTCTTTATCATTCCTAACTATCTAGATCTCTGCTTGCTGTCATTCATAAGGAAGTTTTTTGTTTACTTCCAGTGCATAAAAATCTGTCCATGTGATGGACAGCAAGTGCACAAACCGTTATCACCACAGAAAGTAATGGAGCTGTGTAATATATAATGGCTCCATAACATCCACATGGACAGAATTCCATCCACTGGAAGTAAAAATAGAAGGACAGCAAGCAGAGATCTAGAAAACCGTGGGAATTGATACAGAAAGTAATTTAAAAGTGTATAACTTTTTCTTGTGCAAATCATATCAAATATTTGTGTGATAGTGGACAACCCCTTTAAGTCTCTATTTTACTTGAAAAAGGGACACTGGAGTCCCGAAACGCGTTGTATCCATTTCCGGGACAATTGAGTCTATCCCTTGTCATCTGAGGAGTGGGTCCTCATTCCTCCCACACTCTTATCCTCCCTAGAGGAACATGGCGACATAAAACATAGTGGTTAAGAATGGAACCTAATACATAGATCTTTTCTCTTTGTCTCTCTTCATATTTTATATAAACTCATATAATGTCCGTTCATATATAGAAATAGAACAGAGAAGGGGGGCAGGGAATTGAATGAAAACATACTGATCAATATAAGTTACAAAAGAAAATAGACTTTTTTCAGTTTTTTAGCTTTCACCTGGAACTTCACTTTGTAGAATAATAAAATGGGTATGCGAATGGCAGAGCCAATTTTCAAGTTTCATTATTGTCTCTATTCCTCATTACCCTCCTTGTCATCTGCAGATTGATCGCTGCTGCCATGATCCACTGATGAAGAAGTGACATTGGATGAAATGATTATACTGCAATTGCTTCACTGCTCATAACATGTGTTGAATGAGTAAAATCGTAAAAAATGAAAAAAGTATCATATAAATATAGTTAACATCAATCCTGTGTACATTATGTAGTGTATTCTTATGTTCATAGTTTAAGCAGATCTACCACAGGATGAAAGATTGTAAACTAAGCACACTGACATACTGTTGTGTGCTCCCTCTGGCAGGATCTTCTCTTTTTTAGCTTCTTATGCTTTAAAAATTATGCAAATGGCATATGCAAAGGGACTCCATGCTCAATTAACCCCTATGGAACCTGAGCCCTCAGTCATTTGCATAATTTTAAAAACCTTTAAAGAAAAAAAACAGGGATAAGAAGATAAATGAAGAGCAGATCCTGTAGAGGGAGCACACACCAGCATGTCAGTGTGCTTTCTTTACCAACCTTCATCCTGATGGTAGATGTCCTTAAATTCTTAAAGGAAATCTATCATCAAAATATAGATCTAGGCACTGTGACTATGGTACTTGTCTTATATGTGTTCCCATGGCCTCCTTCCTTCTAAAATCAACTTTTAAAATTATGCAATGAGTCTAGCCCTCTGTAATCTGGCTATACATGCTGTTACACTGTCTCCCTTCCCCCTGCTCCCTCAGCAGAAGAGGAAGTTTCAACACATAGTGGAAGGAGAAAATGTCCCTGCAAGGCGTAACAACCTGTAATGTTACAGAACAGAGGGGCTCAGGGACATTAAAGGAATTGTCCACTTTCAGTAAATAATTGATATGGTTTGTGTAAGGAATAGTTAAACATTCTCCAAATACTTTCTGTAATCAATTCCCCACAGTTTCTAGATCTCGCTAGATAACTGTTCTATGTTTACTTCACATTGTCCATGGTCTTGTGATGTCACACAGGTGCACAGATAGTTAGTATCACAAAGAGTAATTGGAGCTGTGTGGTATAACAAGCTGTGCACCTGTGGGACATCTCATGCCCACACTTTCTATAGTAAGACAGCAAGCAGAGATCTAGTAAACTGTGATGAATTGATACCGAAACTATATCTGAAAATTGTATAACGTTTCACTCCACAAACCATATCAATTATTTGCTGAAAGTGGAAACCCCATTAACTTTACCATGAATACATACACTCACCGGCCACTTTGTTAGGTACACCGTCCAACTGCTCGTTAACACTTATTTTAATCAGCCAATCACATGGCGGCAACTCAGTGCATTTAGGCATGTAGACATGGTCAAGACAATCTCCTGCAGTTCAAACGAGCATCAGTATGGGGAAGAAAGGTGATTTGAGGCCTTTGAACGTGGCATGGTTGTTGTGCCAGAAGGGCTGGTCTGAGTATTTCAGAAACTGCTGATCTACTGGGATTTTCACGCACAACCATCTCTAGGGTTTACGGAGAATGGTCCGAAAAAGAAAAAACATCCAGTGAGCGGCAGTTCTGTGGCGGGGGAAATGCCTTGTTGATGCCAGAGGTCAGAGGAGAATGGCAGACTGATTTGAGCTGATAGAAAGGCACAGTCACTCAAATCGCCATCCGTTACAACCAAGTAGGCAGAAGAGCATATCTGAACGCACAGTACGTCGAACTTTGAGGCAGATGGGCTACAGCAGCAGAAGACCACACCGGGTGCCACTCATCAGCTAAGAACAGGAAACTGAGGCTACAATTTGCACAAGCTCATCGAAATTGGACAATAGAAAGATTGGAAAAACGTTGCCTGGTCTGATGAGTCTCGATTTCTGCTGGGACATTCGGATGGTAGGGTCAGAATTTGTCGTAACAACATGAAAGCATGGATCCATCCTGCCTTGTATCAACGGTTCAGGCTGGTGGGTGGTGGTCCATCCCTTTATGACCACAATGTACCCAACATCTGATGGTCTACTTTCAGCAGGATAATGCGCCATGTCATAAAGTGGAATCATCTCAGACTGGTTTCTTGAACATGACAATGAGGTCACTGGCACAAATGGCCTCCACAGTCACCAGATCTCAATCCAATAGAGCATCTTTGGGATGTGTGTGGAACGGGAGATTCGCACATGGATGTGCAGCCGACAAATCTGCGGCAACTGTTGATGCCATCATGTCAATATGGACCAACATCTCTGAGAGGAGCTTCCAGCACCTTGTTGAATCTATGCCACGAAGAATCGAGGCAGTTCTGAAGGCAAAAGGGGGTCCAACCCGTTACTAGCATGGTGTACCTAATAAAGTGGCCGGTGAGTGTATATAAGTAGATTACCACAGTGTCTGGATCTATGAGTAAGTGTCCCTGGTTTGTCATGATGGATTTTTATGCTAGATTTCCTAACCCTAACCTTCTCTATTTATTGGGGGATATCATGCAGCGCTCATAGCACCCATTAAAGCAGCAGAATCCTTGCCAATGTGCTGGGTAAATCTGGTTTTGATGAATGGCCATGGTTCTGGAATGAGATGTCCAATGTAGATGGCCACATACAGAATATATATATATATATAACCTCCGGACCCTATCTTATACGTAACCCGGGGACTGCCTGTATATATATATATATTTAAAGCGTTTAAAAAAAATGTCATATATATATAGGGCAGGTCATTAATATGTTATCAGTGGAGGTTCAACCGTCGAACTTTGAGGCAGATGGGCTACAGCAGCAGAAGGCCACACCGTGTGCCACTCCTTTCAGCTAAGAACAGGAAACTGACCATGTCCATCCCTTTATGACCACAATGTACCCAACATCTGATGGCTACTTTCAGCAGGATAATGCGCCATGTCATAAAGCTGGAATCATCTCAGACTGGTTTCTTGAACATGACAATGAGGTCACTGTACTCAAATGGCCTCCACAGTCACCAGATCTCAATCCAATAGAGCATCTTTGGGATGTGGTGGAACGGGAGATTCGCATCATGGATGTGCAGCCGACAAATCTGCGGCAACTGTGTGATGCCATCATGTCAATATGGACCAAAATCTCTGAGGAATGCTTCCAGCACCTTGTTGAATCTATGCCACGAAGAATTGAGGCAGTTCTGAAGGCAAAAGAGGGTCCAACCCGTTACTAGCATGGTGTACCTAATAAAGTGGCCGGTGAGTGTATAACTCCCAATATGTCAATGTGATTGAAAGGATCTTGAGACCAGTAATGGGCACATTTGGGCTTATTTTGGGGCTTAAGGGTAGTGGATTGCACTTTCTTCCGACTTTCCGACGTTTCCATGATTTGTGCAGATATTTACCAGGTGTCTGCGCTGGGATTGTGTCACATGTGATCGGTTTTCTGCGCAGCTTTGCTGGCTTTCATGTGACACAAATTGGGGGGTGTGCCATTGGACGATTCAACTGATTCGTACTGAGCGCGGGATTGAACTTTCAAATTGTGTCCCAAGACAATGCACTTACATGCACCAGGAAGAAGAAGGTGAACTCCGGCGGACCTGAGCGGGGAAGCGACACATGCAGGATATCGGGCGCACGATCTTAGTGAATGGCGGACAATGCACTTTCGGTGAACTCGGTGGACCAGGTAAGTAAATGTGCCCCATTATGTTGGGGCAGTGCCTGGTATTACAATTTGGTCCTATTGACATAAATGAGACTGATCTGTAACCAGTGAGCGTAACAAAAATAAAGCTGAAGCACCACAACCCCTCAAATCAGCTTGTTAAGGTGTTGTTGGTCTAATCTACACAAGTCTCAAATTAATGACATATTATTGGTTCTTAAAACAGTTCAATCCCATAAAATGGTTGATTTCCCATTCCAGACAGTTGCTGTTTTTGCAGTCTAGTGATGTCCCATTGACTGTCACTATTACACCTCTAGCCCTGTTTCAGTGTCTTGTCACTGCCTGTTTTTGACCTCTGAACCTGACCTTAGTCTTAATTTTGGATTATATTTCTTGTCTTGTCCTCTTGATCTGTGGTTCTATTGCAGGTATCTACACCAGGCCTTCCTCCACCCTCCAGATGGCCAAAATAATAATAATTCCTTAGTTATATAGCGCACACAGATTACGCAGCGATGCACAAAGCATGACAAATTGGTCCCAGTCCCCACGGGGCTCACAATCTAAACAACCTACTAGTATGTTATTCTTATATACAAGGATAACCAATAATTACTCTATTTAACCCGGATTCAAGATCTTTTATTTTGGGGTAACAGTTTTTGTTTTAGGTATACTGCTGGTGCACTGGTGATTCACTGTGAATTACCCTAAGGTTATTATGCCCTGTTTGACCTTACCCTAATTTCACACAAAGTTCTAGGAAACTTTATCCCATCTAAAGCCAGGAGCCTGACTTTCCTCTTTCCTTTTACAAGCCAAATATTTTTTCCATTAAAAGGAACCTGTGACCAGGTTTTACCCAACTAAACTACTAGTCCTTCAGGTTGGTTATTACATTTCCTTTATAGAATTCCTTCCTCACATGTATACCACCTTCTAGTTCTTTAGCATAATTTTCTCACATTTTCACAAGTTTAGAGGCTGCAGTGGGAGTTTCACTTCAGAAGTGGTTCTATAGGACCTAGAAACATGCTACTGGTGTCATATTAAAGATGAGGATCTTTCAGATCTCAAGCTTATGGTTCTGTGAGCTACAAAACTGGACTTACAGACATTTAAAAATAAGTGGGAACTGGATCTTTATTTGCAGCTTGTATTTTAAAGATGTCTTTTGCCGCCTATGTTCCCAGTTCTGTAGCCCATGTATCATACATTTTTTGGCTGCCACTTTTTCCAGTTTCCTGAAGTCGGCCTTCCTAATCATTGCCATGAATCTTACGTTTTTCCCCTTTGTGATACATGTAATGAGTTGCTTGTTTAGTCTCACTTTTGTGACTTTTTGTGGTGTGTGACTTTTTAGTCCCAAATAGTAGCGTCCAAAAGTAAGTCTGAGGGGGACATGTATCACTCCTATTGCTTCCTTTTTATTTTTTCTGTGCGACTTTTTGCAGTTTGCAACTTTTTAGGTGCAGAATCAAACAGCGTAGGTGCCTGAAGGATTTAATGCAGTGTGCACTATCTTTGTGGCCAGATGTTTGTTCAACTTACGTGACTTTTGGGCTCTGAAATTGCCTCATTCTAGCACCTTGTAAGTCACAAAACAGAGCATTCGGGTCCGGCCGGGATTCACTAAGGCAGTTCCTCTGACGTCCACCAGGTGTCGCTGCTGCGCTGAAGACCATCGGAACGCACTGAAGTTCACCGAGCCATCGTGGGTGAAGGTAAGCGCGTGTCGAGCAACACTTTTTTTTTTTTAAATGCAGCGTTTTTTCCAAATCTGTCGGGTTTTTTTACGGCCACGCCCCCCCGATTTACGTTGCGTGCATGCCAGCGCCGATGCGGCACAATCCGATCACGTGCGCCGAAATCCCGGGGCAATACAGGGAAAATCGGCGCAAAACTGAAATATTCGGTTAAACCGTCGCAAAAAAACGCGAATCGGGCCCTTAGTAAATGACCCCCATTGGCTTCTGAATTGACACTGCCCCTACAACCACTAACCCCGACAAAGAAGAATCATATTTGCCTTGACTTTGGTAAACGGGTGAGATATTCACATAAAAGTGGGAATTCTATACCCTAGCTGATGGGGGTAGTAGTATAGTGGGGTAAAACCTGGTGACAGGTCGCTGTAAGCTATTCCTCTTTGTCATATGACATAATGGACAGTATGTAAGACACAAAATAAACCAGAATTTAACTAAGTTTTCTTTATTGTATATAGGACCATTTGATTACAGGAAAACACAGTAATAATAATAATAATTTATTTATATAGCGCACACAGATTATGCAGCGCTACACAGAGCATGTCAAATTGGTCCCTGTCCCCATGGGGCTCACAAACTAAACAACCTGCCAGTATGTTTTGGAGTGCCAGTATGTTTTGGAGTGTGGGAGGAAACCGGAGTACCCGGAGGAAACCCACGCAAACACGGAAAGAACATACAAACTCTTTGCAGATGTTGACCTGGGTGGGATTCGAACCCAGGACTCCAGTGCTGCAAGGCAGAAGTGCTACCCACTCCGCCACAGTATAAAAGGTGTTAAAATTGAACAAGAATAAAGCAACCTGACGCAGCCCATACGTACAGTAGCCCCAGATTAATCCTTTACTCTACGATTCTCCAGTCTATTACAATAGACGTTCCTCTGCCATTTCATTAACCCCCGTTCATTGTAGATTGGGAAGGGAAGCAACTAATTAAACTCTGACACATCTCGGCAGGACTTCTACACTGGAAGGGTCAGCGGCTCGCAGGGTTTATGTCACTTCTTTACGCCATTCCTTTATGTGTCTAAGCTGACTGCAACCGTGCCGAGCGGCTAATTCTGCATGTAAATTATCCCACGTCTGGATGTTTACACCTAAATTGTTCTGGGAGATTCTCTAATGACCAGTGATCCGCAATGAATTTTAATTCTTTAATGAATACAGCAGATTACGGTACATTTATAATATAATAAATAATAAAAGTTATAATAATATATCTTTATATAACTGCGTCTTATTCAGCAGCCCTTTACATGGGCTACATATACAAATAAAATAAGACGTTTCAGAATAATAACATAGAAAACAATAGGCAGGAGGGCCCTGCTCCCAAGAGCTTACAATCGGTGATATATAACAAAAATTATAATAAATGGAAACCCTCCCCCCCTCCCACTGTGTTACAGAAGGCAGATGGGTGGGGGAAGTGCTGAGGGAGCAGGGGGGAAAATGAGGCATGAAACTGCACAATGAAGAGCCTGTAAAACTGCAGCTCCTGAGGAAGCAACAACAACACGAAACGCGTGTTGGGGAGATATTGACCACAGCCCAGGACCCAGGAGTCTTTCTTGAATGGGTAACTAATCTCTATGGGGCAGATTTACTTACCTGGTCCATTTGCGATCCAGCGGCGCGTTCTCTGCGGTGGATTCGGGTCCGGCCGGGATTCACTAAGGTAGTTCCTCCGACGTCCACCAGGTGGCGCTGCTGCGCTGAAGTTCCCCGGAATGCACTAATCTTCACCAAGCCGGACCAAGTGAAGTTAAGTGCGAGTCCCGCGACACTTATTTTTTTTTTTAAAATGTGGCGGTTTTTCCGAATCCGACGGGTTTTCGTTCGGCCACGCCCCCCGATTTCCGTCGCGTGCATGCCAGCGCCGATGCGCCACAATCCGATCGCGTGCGACAAAATCCCGGGGCAATTCATGGAAAATCGGCGCAAATCGGAAATAATCGGGTAACATGTCGGGAAAACGCGAATCGGGCCCTTAGTAAATGACCCCCTATATGTTGATTTCAACATGGCCATGGTGTCAAAATGATTTTTATGTTTCATAGTTTATATGGTTGAAAAAAAGACACTTGTCCATCAAGTTCAACCAAGAAAGTTGAAAGAGTAATGTTTACCCATTAGTATTTATATATTTTGCACTTGCACTTTTTTCTGCAATATAGTTTTAATCGGGCTGGATGGCAATATCGTCTATTTTGGAGAACCACCACTGATGCTTTTTAATAAGTGTGTTATTCATATCTATTTTTATGTCTTTTTTTATCTTAATAAAGTATTGATTTAATTGGACCTGAATACTCTTGATTCTTTTTTTGGTTTTATATTTCTATGTAAAGAGTATGTCATACAGATTTATAGAAGGGACACACGTGTGTCAGCCTATCTATATATAATATGTGCCTGTAATAATTGGTTGAGTAAAAATGCAATGGCGTTGACCGCTATCAGACTGCAGCTTGGACCCCATCTAGTGGCGGGGCTCGGGACTGCAGTCCGACAATTCCCCGCATGATAAGGGTGTCACAAGTGTAAATGAAGAAATTATTTATTAGGTTTTTTCTGCGTGGGTAGACAGATGACAGTGGCTAATGGCTTCTTCTATGAACAGGTTTTACGTATGAAAAACGACATCTATATAACCGGTTCATTACTGAGATTGCTGTGAGCTCACTATTAGCACTTTGTCACGGGTCACTTTAAATGTTTCAGTGATAAGACAGATGTGTAGAAAGGTGTTATATACTTGAACATACTTAAGGGCATCAGATGATCATGTAACGCCCAATTCATCTTAGTTTAATTCCCTATTAAGCATTCGGGGCTATGTTCGCACTATAAGTCTGGGCTCTTTGGGGGGGAAATGTAGTAAAGTGGTGGGAATATCTATAAATCATTTTCCGTGATAATGGCATCAGGCTTCATTATGGCATCAGGCGGGAGAGCAGACTACACGCTTTGTCATAAGGGTCGTAGCTCCGAAAATTGTTAGTCCTGACAATGTACCAAGTTCTTGAGGGGGGGGGGGCGGCTCTGTGCATATAGCAGGCCAGATGCCGCTTTACCAAAAAAAGAGCACAAAAATTGTAAATACTCACTAACCTTCCAACAATTTTACTTGGAGATCTTCAGTTTAGTTTTACCAATTAAAAACTAGCGGGCCGTTTATTTCTAATGTTATAGATAAGACATAAAAAACTAAAAGGTTTTCTTGTCTACGAAGTAGGATTAACATTTCAATGACTTAAAGGGTTTTTCCATTTATTATATATATTGTTTGTATGATGAACAATTATACAGTTTTCCTATATACTTTCTGTAGCAATTCCTTAAAGGAAATCTATAATGTGGGAGTCTACTTTTGGAAAGATTCCCCATGGTAGATTCCCCCTCCCTGCAGCAGCTGCATCCCGTTTTCACAAATTTTTGGATACGGCTACTGCAGAAATTAGCACTTATCCTTAAAGGGGTGTTCCCATTTCAGGAAATAAATGTTAATGTTTGTATAATGTTATACAGTTTTCCAATATACTTTCTGTATTAATTTCTCACTTTTCTAGATCTCTGCTTGCTGTCATTCTATAGAAAGTTTCTATGTTTACTTCCAGTGAACAGAAATCTGACCATGGTCACACAGTCGCACGGATCAGTATAACCCACAGCTTTGATTACTCTGTGACACTAACAGGAGCTAATGCGCATTTGCAGAGCTCGATTTCTGCCAGAGACGCTCCAGGAAAAACATGCTGGAGCACTTAAAGGCGGGTCTGTAGTGGCTTCTGGGGGCGTGGAGTAGCCCTTGCCCCCAGAGCTGTCTGAGGCTACTCCACACCCCCAGTAGCCTTTAAAATTAATTTGCATATTCAAGGATTAAACTTTATTTCTGCAGCAGCTGCACCCAAGAGTTAAAGAAAGGGGTACAACTTCTGCCGTTAGGGGAGAATCTACTGTGGGGAAATCTTTACAAAAGTAGATTCCCCATGGTAAATTTCCTTTAATGCTTTCTAGATCTCTGCTTGCTGTCATAGAAAGATTCTGTCTTGTTGCATCACACAGCTCTGATCACTCTCTGTGATACAAGGAATTGTGCACCTGTGTGACGTCACATGACCAGTGACCGGTTTATATCCACAGGAAGTAAATACTGAAGGGCAGTCAAGCTCAAAAAGACTATGGATATTTCATTTATTTAGAGGATTTTTTCCACCTCTAAAACCCCCAACTTTTTGCATTATTTAACAGAGGCAACACAATTGATTCTGTAGCTCCATCATTCCCAAACTATCATGTTTCCCACCCAATAAATGAAATCTACCACCAAGATAAAGTATTGTAAATCAAGAACACTTTCATGCCCTCTCTGGTGGGTCCGCTCTTGTATGCATCTGCTATGACCTTGTTTTTACAAAAAATAGGAACTTAAAGATTATGCAAATTAAATGAGGGGCTCGGGCTCAATTAACATCTGTAAATCAGGCTTATTTGTATATTTTAAGCTTTGTAAAAACATAGGACATAAGGAGCTAAATAAGGGGGCGCACACAAGTATGTCAGTGTGCTTGGTTACAATCCTTGATCCTGGGGTAGATTTCCTTGAATTAATCTCTCTGCTGTCATATGGGCGGTTCCAAGCTTTCTGATCCTGGCCAGAAAATCACATCGACAGCAGAGAGGGCTCATCAGCGTATTGTATATGGAAATTGACTATGCACTAATTGCTCAGGATGGTAAAGACGAGAAAAAAATCTGACAAATAGGCAGGGACATTTTAGTACGTGTAGGTGTATGCATAAACATTTGTATCCTTCGGAGGTGCCACTCCACTGCTTCCGCGTTGCAGTGTTGAAAGTTTTTCTCAAATTCCAACAAACAATCATTGCCAATAATTTGGGTACCTGATATGCAAATTAGGGTTTCTAATGTCATTTGGGCTAAAAGAGAATACCTGGGACAAACCATCAGACAGTAAAGTGCATAATTAGCTGATCGTTTTGAAAGTTATGGTACTGTGGGGAGCTACAGAAAAAAAACAACAAAAATCAGGGAAGGGACAGCTATAAAAATACTTCTAATAAAAATTAGAATTGGTGGAGGTGCTGGAGAGGTACTCTACGATGAATAACAGCGCCAATTTAGGGCATTTTTTGTATCTCCTCTTCGGTTCCGATATTGGATTCTAAATAGATCCTACTAGGGACACTTTGGCTTGGCAGTCACTGGGAGTAATAAGCCCCTATTCCACAATGATGAATATTCTTCAGGATGTTTGGTCTTGGAGCAAATATTATGTGCACTATATACACTAAATAGCATACATGGACTTACACTAACTAATGATCATTTCCTCTTGCAGTACATACATTATCATTTTATAGATGAACCTGCACAATTTTTGAACAGTAACCCCCCATTATGTGCATACCGACAGATCCATGGGGGCGTGATGTGTAAGGAAGGAAAAGATGCAGCGGGATTAAGGATGAAGCAGCGCAGGGTTGCTGGGAATGTGAACACGTCTCCCTCTGTATACCTGCAGGTCTGTGATCAGACAGTCGTTCACTGCAGTCCTGCCCTGAATATTAATGTCTCCTGTTCAGCCTCGGCTGCAGAACCTTTCAGAATTCTTCTGCTTATCGTCTTGTCTTAAACTGTGCTCCAGATCGAACAGCGTGTCGAATTTGATAATTATGTCTTCATGGTTGTGACCCATTATTTAGATTATCCCCAATAATGGCAGACGTTACCTCTGCAGTGTTAAAGGGAACAGTGCGTAACTACCGCCGTAGCAGCCGATTAGCAGCTGCTAAGGGGCTTGAGGTTCAGGGGGGGATGCACGGACCCTGTGGCAGTGGCTTTGCCAAGTGGTCCGTGAACACTGCTGGGTGCCTGGCAGATGTGTCCCCGGGCCCCTCTCTCGGTCCGGCTTCCGCCCACTGTCTCCTGGCCCACCCACCTTTCCTGGATCACTGACCTGAAACTCCCATTTGCCACCTCCCTGACCCGCCCTCCTGGCGTCCCACCAGCCGCCTCCCTTACTGTCCGCGGCACCATCGTGACCCGGCCCGACTACCCCTGCATAGCGGCACAGCTGGCGATTACAACACGGCACAGTTGACAAACCACCTGAACACGGCCCCCCATTCCTCGCCCGGATGAACAACCCTCTTCCCTAGCCGCCGGGAGGAAACGATGGTGTATAGTTGTGTATATACTGTGTATATTGTGTATATATGTAATACTGTGTAATTGTGTGGAATATGTAAATTACTGTGTATATTGTGTATATATGTATATACATGTGTTATCTGTGTATATTGTATATACTGTGTATACTGGTATATAGGTATATATGTGTATCTGTGGGTATATATTGTGTATTTGGATTATCTATATGTGTATTACTGTGTATATATGTGTAATTGGTGTATAGGTATATACTGTAGTACTGTTGTGTATAGTGTAATTGTATATTGTGATATATGTATAGTGTTTAGTGTATATATGTGTATACTGTATATACTGTGTAATTGGTGTATAGTGTATCTGTTATCAGTAGTATACTGGTTTTTGTATACAATGTGCTTATAGTATGATGATATGCTCTATATACTGAATATAGTATACGAGTGTAGAACTTTATGTGATATAAGTATATTAAGGTGTGTATATATCAGTGTATAAATTGTGGTAATTGTATAAACAGTCTGTTAGGGGTAATTCACAAGAACATATGAGGGAGTATATCTGACTGCAAAAATTGCTGCCGGATATACTCCACATAGGCTTCTATACGCCTGGGCTCGGTACAGTGAGCACAACGAGTACTCCATGTTTGGAGCGGTGGTGGGCCGCAACAGAGAGAGGCGTGCTCTATCTATGGCCATAAACGACACATGTGGCTTCTATTTCTCTATGGCGAGGGAGGGGTGAGCCGCTATCGCCTCTCCTCCTCTCCAGCGTGCCAGGATGGCCTGCCAGAGCTAGCCGGGCGGGCACACGTTTTGTGAATGCAGCCTACATATGTATTTTTTTTAAGGGGAAGGGGGGCCATGCAGAAACTGCTATGGGCACACAGCTCTCCTAGTTATGCCACTGACCAGGAAGTCATATTTAGCTATTGACAGCTTCCGATAGCATCTGCAATGATGAGTTTTAACTCTTCTAGACGCCATTGACAAAAAACGCGTGTCCGGAGTCAGTTTTCTTTGATAATCGTGGGAGCAGGACCAGGTCTCTGGATGTCAGAGACACAGAAAGTCTAGAGAGAAGGATAAGAAGCGGTTTATTACCACATCTTTCTTCGCCAATCCTCACAGCATCACGACTGAAGCAGATGAGGAGAGAAGCCGGTGCTGTCACGTGAACGTCGGGTCCAGAGTAGGGATCCATATTAAAGTAATGGGGTTAGGAATAATGGGACATGGGAAGCCTTTTTGGGGAAAAAAGGGAAATAAAAAAGGGAAAGGAAGGGGGGGGGGTGGGGAAAAAAAAAAACCCCCCCCCAAGAAAAAAGGGGGGGGGGTGGCAAATGGGGGAGACA
The DNA here is from genome assembly GCA_019512145.1 of Engystomops pustulosus. Taxonomy (NCBI): domain Eukaryota; kingdom Metazoa; phylum Chordata; class Amphibia; order Anura; family Leptodactylidae; genus Engystomops; species Engystomops pustulosus. The sequence goes on along the minus strand of CM033642.1, from coordinate 244,471,244 downwards.
AATACCATAAAGGGGGGGGGGGGGGAGGGGTGAAAAAAAAAAAATACAATTGGAAAAAAAAAAAAAAATGAAAAATTTTTAAAATATTGTTTTTTTTAAAAAAATAAACAAACACCCAATTTTAAAAAAAAATTTAAAAAATAAAAGGGCTAATCCTCCAGCGTCCCCGCACTGTTTTAAAACTTATCCCTATATGTTAATTACTTAGGCGCGCTAGGGCGTGGAGTAGACGCATCTGAGGTTACACGAGGCGGCTACTCCACGCCCCGGTAGCCACTTTTCCTCCTACTCACCATGTTCGGCGTGAGCTGCTCGTAGCTGCGCGCCCTCGTCCGCCGATCTTGCCGTCTGCGCATGGCCGAAACAGAACAGCGGCCCGCGCCTGGCGGTCACTGCTCGAAGCCGAACATGGTGAGTAGAGGGGAGAAAAGTGGCTACGGGGCGTGGAGTAGCCGCCTCGTGTAACCTCAGATGCGGCTACTCCACGCCCCAGTAGCCGCAATAAGTTAAATTAACATATTACGGAATAAAAGTGTAACAAAACGGTGTGCCCGGGGACGTGAGGATTAGCCCTTAAAAGGGACTATCCTCACGTCCCATTGATTAACCTACCACCCGATCTACCTTATAGGTAGATTTGTGGTGGTAGGTTTCCTTTAATCAGAGCTGTTGGGTTTGATCAGACCCAGTCCAGCTCTGATCAAACATCTGCCTCTATAGGGGATTGTTTTCCCCTGTAAATGGGGCTCTTAAGATGCCCCAACGTACTGATAAAACTATAACTAAAAAAAAAATTTTTTTTAAATGTTTAAAAAGGAACAAAATGGAAATATTTCCCAGGGGGTCTTTTAGATCTTACGGAGACTTAAAAGTTAAAAAAAGCACACAAACACATTAATATAAATAAATATTTAAAAAAGACATCATAGTAAATCCCCAATAAAAAAATAAATTCACCCGCTATACTATATAAAACATTGCCATAGTCCACGACGGGGAATTCATTTATAATGGTTATTTTGAGTAAATTTAAAAAACATGAAAAAATCTATATAATATACATTACAAACTTTAACCTCCCAAAAAACGAAAAATTGCGAAAACTTTTTTTTTAACGATCCAATGGGTCACGAAAACAAAACACGGTAAACATTTTTTTTACAGTTTGATTGCACAAAAAAAAGGAAGTGTGGACCTAAACAATAAGTATGAAGAAATGCTGGAGGATAGAAAGCATCTTTCTATTCCTCCAGGCGCAGACCACTACAGCCACCTGCTGGGACCGTTATCTGCCGGTTGTATACCTGTCTATTTTGGTCTGCAGAAGTTTTTATAACCGAAAAGCGTTACTAGACTTTTATTTTTATCACTGTTTGTTGTTGATAAATAAAATATTTCAATACAGATTATATTTCCAGTATTTACATTATTGTAGATTACGATTGGTCCCCTATAGCGCCCCACAATAGCTTCTTTCTCCTGTTTTTTTGCTTTTTACTCCATGTCTACACCGGCCTCTATTCGAGGGTCCGGTGATTTTGGAGCTGGGGAGCTTAGAACCAAACCATCCATCTACTCCTGCTATTGGCTTCAAATAGCCATACGATCCGGAACCCTTCCCCAGGGATGGGCACAAACTGCACTGTAACAAGGTGCTTTCAAGGTGAGCAGTACTCTCTCTCACAACCACTGATCCCAACAGTATTACACGAAGCCGGCGCCGTCCATCTTGTTGTTTTTGGTTGTGTTTACAGAAAACATATGAATCAGGGGTTCTGTATGCCATGCGCAAAAAAAAAAATAGATATCAAATATCTTCATAAAATCAGATAGAATACTGATGTCAAAAAACACCGTCTGAATCAGCGTAAGGAGAGATTTTGGAAAGTAACTAAGCATAGTATCTTACAGTACACAAATAGATGTGGTAGAAACTGTACACATGGAATGATATTTGTTATTTACTGTAATTTTATTGGCTTTAGGTTGTTCAGCAAATACTTCTTTGTTTTGTTGCCAAAACTCGAATGGACCTTTCTTCCTTCCATTCGTAGCTCCCTCCAAGCATAAAAGCCCCTCACCGATAATTTCCAGATAGCGAAAGCCAAGACATGTACAGAAAATCAATGCCTGATAGGAGATCCCATCTGTAACAACATCTCTTGAAGTGTAGCGCCGATTTGACTGTCACTTATCTCTCCCACGTGGAGAATGACTACCGTCAGATCAGCCTCGCAGCAGAGGCGCTTGGGATGGCCGTGATGTCTACTGAGAGGCAATGGTCACTTCTACATCCTCAATCACACTCCTCCAGTCACATGGGAAATGACATCATAGTCCCGATTCCCATCACTGGCCGTGCTTCTTGTAGATTTATCCAAGGGACGAGCTGTTAAGGGCCTGCAGATACGTATCATAGCCGTCCGCGTGTTTCCGCAGCTTTGAGTGCCAGCAGAGAGTATTGTTCGTAGAGAACATATTTGGATTCAGCTGAAAAGTCCCGTCCTTACTTGTTATCAGCACATATTAGGATGTTATTGGTTTATAGAGAACTGAGGGGTTTGACCTGTCCCAAATGTTTCCGAATTTCATAAAAATGATGGTATTTTACTAACCCAATAGGGAAAATGCAAAGGTCTAATCTCTAAAATTAAAGACCTGAGGTGTCGGAAGTGATTTTGCTCTCCTACTCAATACCTAATATCGGAGAACCCAAGCGATGTCAGGGGTCACAAGGATCCCGGTCTCATTATGGTGAGAGTATAAAAGAACTTTATGCTTCGAGGTCTCCGATTTCCACCTTCTTATGTACCTTATGGTTTAAAATTAAATAGATGACTGATGCAATATAAATTGTAAATTGGGATTCACAGGGTCCGCACCAGACAGAAGGAGCACATGTTTTATAGGCCGTTTTCATTCCATTTGGGTTGATTTTATGTTGAGGAGGTCACTGCGACTGTTATTACTTTGTCGATATATTTTGGCTTCCAGAAGAAATTGCAGAGAAATGTATTTAGTGTTTTATCATGTATATTGTTATTCCCGTTGACCACATGTTGCGCAAATAATGAGTGATTGTTTGATTACGGCGGGATCTTAATTACATTATGCGTATCACCCCTCTATAGTCCTATTTTTTTTGCTGCTGCTCGAACAGGAGATGAGTCATGTGCAAGTGACAAGAAGTCTGCTAGAGATAAACGAGGCGTGAGCTAATCTTCATTTCAATTGTTTTCCATATTTCACTTTCTTACGTGATCTATGTTTTTTAAATTCTAGCACCCTAGGTTCAGGGTGGGCGGGCAGAAAAGTGACAAGGTAAGGAGGAGCACATGAATGCTAGCCATATAAAGCAGACATATACATATTGGATCAAGCACAGGATCCGATTATAGATGTCATTATACAGGTGAGATTGGAAGCCCCTCTATGAATCCGCAGCATGCGCACTAATAGTCTGGGCTGGCGCAGAGTGTTCTAAACCTGACTAATTTTACAGTGGGAATAAATGGGTGATGCATGCCACATGGGCTTACACCGTGGTGAACATTGAAGTATTCTGTTAAATTTATTGGAGTACAGTACAGAAAATGGTAAATAAATAACCAGTGGAAAAAAAAAAACCCTACCATACTCACCTTCGCTCTCTCATCTTGATTTCTGGGTTGCTGTCTGGCGCTAGTCTTGACACGCCGGGATCACCTCAAAAAGAAAGTTATAAATAGGCAGCAAGGAGTGTGAGGACAGGATGTCCAGTACTCGGGCTGCTTAAAATATGCCACACCATGCACCCTCACTTCCCAAGTGAAGGATGATGTCACATCTTCTCCCGAATGGGGGAAAGGGGGGTGTGCCTTAATTAGCAGGCCGAGTGACGGACATCTTGTCCCCATGCTCCGTTTCGCTAATATTACTTATTTTCTAGGTGCTCAGGGCGTGTCAAAGACGAGCGAATGGACAGCGCCCCTGGATCAAGATGAGCGAGGGGTGGTTGAGTATTTGTGGTTTTATTTTGCCTTTTTCTGATTGAATTTCTTCCAAGGACTTACCAATCTGGAATCCATTTTTCTTAGTAGTTGTTAAGAGGTAATTTACCCAATGTTCTCATCCCTATACAATTTCCCTATTTATTGGAATTCTGTGTGTAGTATTATTATTTATTTATAATTGCAAATTACTTGCAGAAGACACTGGGTCGTGGAGTGCCTCGAGCCTAGGGGCGCAAGGCACTCCACCCCCCTCTGACAGACCTGCACATTGCACATCCATGCCATGAATGGAGTGGCAAGCGTCCGTCTATAAGGGAGTTTTGCACATGCAGAGGAAGCTCATGGGTCCCCTGCCGGCTCTCACTGAGTCACGACCAAGCCGGACCCGTACTCACAAGTGGCACCCCCCATGAAAGACAGGGAGGTGGGATTTGCAGGCTCTATTCGGGCGTAGCCCATGGGTAAGCCTTGCCTCGGAAGCTCAAAGAGGCTACTCCAGCCCTGAGTGTAAATTTATGTATAAATAAATAAGGTGAATTAAAAACATATTGGCAGAATGTTTTTTAAAAAAAGTAAAATCAGTATATGGACGAGGGGAAAGCAAAAGGAGTCTACCTCTGGAACTACTAAGAAAAGTAGATTTCCAGACAGATTTACTTTAAAGAACTTAGTTAGGAAGTAGAACATTCATTTCCTTTCAGCAGCCTGTAGTTTCATTTCCCTGTTGCTTGGTATCTTTAATGTTCAGAAATCTCTTTAGTCAGAGGGAAAAGTTGTATAATTGAAATAGGGAAGAAGATGGGAGAGGAAGCGGTTTGTCAGAGGAACTCTCTCTTGTGTCCATGAGAGAGGAGAACGCTTCAGTTAATCACTTCCTCAGCCCGTGTGGAAACCCTATAAGACTTCTCAAGGGAATTCTAAAACGTTACTCTAATCTGAAAGGGTTAGTAATAGGGAACGATGGATGGCAGAGGAAGCTGTAATTAATAAGAAATCTCTATCTGTGTCATGATACACTGGTATGTGTGGTACAGCTGTGTATGAGTCCTATAAGAAAGAGGCAGAGATATCAAATGGACTCACTGCACAACAAAAATATTCTCCAGTAGAATTGTGGATCTTGTTGATAGATAGGGATGTTATGACACTGGAGAAGACATGTGTGCCCTAAAGGCTCATTGATGAACTGCCAGTTTCTTTCTGACATAGGCAAAAGGGGAAATAAAACATGACCATCAAAACAGGGGATAAATTGTTTTTTAAATGTAGAAATAATACCGCCTCGTAATAAAAATCTAGCTGGTATGTCACTGCCGTGCATCTATGCAGAAATCAAGCTATATCTAATTCTATCATGGAAACTCTGTGACCTCCCCGGCTTCATTACATTTGGAATTTAAGCTCTGAATTACTACAAGTTATTCTGCCTTTGTTCTAAGGCCTTCATGTCTTATGGCCCTTAATTCCGAGTTACGGCCAATGGTTGCTGTCCTTATTGAGCACAACCCCAGAAAAACAATATGGCTTTAGATACTTAATAGAGATCTACAATTCCCAGCCTGGAGGACCTGCGCACACCTTCTTATCCCTTATACAGATATAATTGGCAGGATTTTATAGGTTGGCAGAGGTTTAACTTGGAACGGTCTTCATACTGTATGTCCTCCGATACCAGCATATATGCAACTGGAGAATTTTTTGCCAGGTCCATATCCAGGACCTTATTTTCAAACTCAATCCGCGCTACCTTCCTTCCATCCGAAATGTTGGCCTACATGAAAGATTTCTTCCAAATATCTTTTTATCATCATATTCACCTTTTCAGCTGGCGGCACTTCTGATCTGATTGGCATAGCGAGGGTGCGTGGCCATTGACCTTGCTAAGTGGTGCTAAACAACTGAGAATTCCTTCATTGTTATCCTCTTTAGGTTTTATGTGGCTATTTCTACATTCATGTTTCCATTTTGTGTAAATCTTGATTAGATAGGCTGTGTATAATAACTATTTTACTCGTCTTCCTTCATTTGCTCTCAATCCCATGATACCTCAGACGCATCACATGGACCACTTTTAGAGACAGAACTATCTGTGGCGATCCACAATCCATCTATCTTCATTTATATTTTCCATATGCATAAGTACTATGGTCAGGGAGCTGAGCCTCTGAGATTCCATACTAAACTTTGTGACAAGTAAACCATGTCCATTATTGTAAAGGAAACCTGATAGGAAACTAGGATGCCTGTGTGTTGTACGCTCGAATTCTCCTAGATTCTTAAAGGGGTTGTCTTGTGGATAGGGGCTAATGCTGATGTTATGTAGGGTCTCTCAGTGTGGGGTCCCAAACGATCATGGAACACAATGGTCAATTTATTTGTTGATGGGTGGTCCAATATTTGACCTTATGCTCCAGAGTAGCATTGAATCACGGGGTTTGCATGGTACTACTGTTCAAGGCTCAGCCACTATCACTTTGCATACTTGGCCAAGTGAAAAGGGCGAGAGCTGCTGGGGGCCCTAAGGCTGTGCATAAGGAATCCATGGGGGTCAGGGTGTTTCTGGTCTATCTAAAGAATCCATAAGGGGTAGGTTATTAAAAAATAACATGTGGGAGCGTTTGTTGTTAAACGAAGGGATTTTTAGGTTTTTAGTTTCTGCTTTTAATGCCGACACACGTGAGTTCAACTGCAAAGGGGCCCACTGAGGACTCTGTGCCCAGGGCCTCTGAAAACCTGGGTCAGTGCCCCTGTCGCCATGCATGCACCCAAAGAGAATGGAAGAAAGCCGGCAGTACATGTCAAGTTGCAGCCTCCGCTCTCTGCCCGAAAGTTGGACAGAGATTGTGATCAAAATACCCCAAGAGCAGCAGGGTGCATGCGTTTGATGGTTTGTTCTAATCTGGGTCCCATACTAAAAAGTGCCCCGCCCCAACCATAAAGTTTAGTCCTTTCTGGGGATAGGGGTTCACTTTTGTTCAAGGACAACCCCTTTAAGTAAAGCAAAGAGAGAGGTTAGAAGAATTCGCACTACACATTCAATGGAACGTAACAGACAAAACAATGTGAGATTGGCACAGGGGACAATACAAGTATGGTACAGGGCAACCTTTAGTTTTTAGCTCAAGCCTTCCTTTTACACTTGGCGGAAGTTTGGATTAGTATGGAGGTATTCTTATGGATAGTATTTACACCATCCTCAGGTGTACCATAATAGATGATGCAATATATAAGGCCACGACCCACTTCTAATGAGAGTTGGTTTGCATACAGTCTATGGGGTCATGTATTTTATTTTTCTAGACTGTTTTGTTTTTTTTCTTTATTTAGAGATCTTTTCTTCTTTTTTTGCGACATTCACTAAACTGTTTGCCGTCTGTTCTCAAGTACATTTGTCTGCACCTATCTGGACTATGTATTTCCAGAGTTTCGGTGCACATTTGCCTTATGTTAATTTTTCTACCTATTTTACCCAAGGTCCCGGACAGGTGCAGACGAAGGATTGGTGCACCCACTGAAGTACAGCTACATAGCTACGTAGCCATGCAAGGGAATATAACAGCGTTATGGCCGGATATGACTTTTTTTTTTCAACAATTGTAAATGTTAATAGTTCACTCCTTTAATGTTTAAAACTTTGCAATTAAACCTGCAGGGCATTTGAAAGTTTAGGTACTGCTTTTTTCTATTTCTTTTCTAAACGAAAGAGCATAGAATTGCACACATTATCATGTTACCATGGCATGTGACTGTTAGAAAGGGTTTTTCTATTGCTGGAAGTGTAACAGTTGTGAAACTGTTAACGTAGCCCTTTAGCTTACACTTTTCAACAATGAGAGAAACGCTTTCTTAACCAGGCCAAAGCATGGTAACATGTAAAATCTGTGCGTTTCGCAAGTTTAAAAAGCATCCCAAACGGCAGTGTACTGTTTCCTAATATGTAGTCATCTACCTGGAGGTGTGGGGTAGATCTTTAAAATGCAGGCCAACGCCTCAATTCTAATTTACGTAGTAGTGTCCACGCTCACTCCCTATAACCCCCTTATATGGTTGTGTCACATGTGAATTTGAGGACTTTTTGCAACCGAAACATCTCAAACAGAAAAAAAGCACATGATCGTACATTAAACGCAAACATAGACCTGCCATGTACGAATTATGCCAAAAAAAAACCCGAAAGAAAATTACAATTACTGGCGACTTTTTGATCGTGTTGCGCCAGAACAACACTAGGAACATGGTTGTATAGATCTTCCCCAATGTTCGGGCCGATTGTCTCTCCTTATATAATACGGACCATCCGATGACTGGCATGCGCTCGTTACGAGCCCTCTGTGTATGGCATGCCAGGCAATCATCAACATCATTACAGTCTATTTACTTTATTTTGCTGCTTGTGTCCTGATGCATTAAAAAAATGACATGGCCTCCTAATGAAAGTACACAACAATAGAACGCCCGGCTGCTGAGTCGAGCGAGAGACGAAGATGACAAGTCCGGAGGCTTTCTAATGCGCACAGTAATGAAGGTCATCCCCATTGTTTTTGGCCGTCGGCTTCATAACAACAAGCTGTCCGCACATTGTTTTATTTTTGTGGGGATTTTTCTTCCCCCCTCACATGGCAATGAAGATCCTGGCGGCAGAGACAAGCACCTGATCTGTAATAAAATAGATAAGAAAAAGTCAAGTAGGAGAGAATGGACACGAAAAATAAATTCCTGCCAGCGGTCTCGGCGTATACGATAAGACATTTCAGCAGCCACAGCTGTGAAATGGATGAAGGTGCTGATCACTTTTACATTGATCTAACCCTGGGCAGGGGCCGCACTACCCGCGGCCATAATAGATTCCCGGCCCCTACACATGATGGAAGGGGAAATTCCTTCCCTTGATCCTGATGGCTGTATGTGTATAATTATTGCCGGCTTTCAGTCTCATTAGGAGAGACAGAAGGTTGTTAGGAGCAGAGGAGCGGCTACAACCCCGGATGGGTATGACATGGGGGTGGCAACGCGCATAATGGCGCGAGGGGATTGGGAACTTGTGTTTGTTTATAGGCTCCGGATGATAATGGAGTGCTGATGCTTCAATCATTAGAGGAGAGGTGGCGACCATTATTTAAATACCAGCGTTGTCAATCGTCAGAAATAGGGAGTCAATCGTTCTCGTGTACGTTATGGATGTTCCAAAAGTTTTCAAGGGGGTTGTGCCACTTTTTCTCATGTTCTTTAAAGGTTGTGTGTAAGTGTGGGGGGTGCAGGATATGCGTATTTACCAATATACATATATAAATTCTGCACAGCTTTCTTGATATGATGAAGTGAAGCCTTCCTGGCTTTACGTCATCAGCCGACATTCACTGTCATAAATGGCCACAGATGCAGAGGGTTCATGTGACTATCTATCTGGCCATAGCAATTCGCCCTGCGCTGGTATTTTATGAAGTATCATGAATTCAGATTCACACATTTATACAAAAGGCTGTAGTATAAGTATGGTGCGAACGATCAGACCTCTGAGGGTTTTTAAAGTACCCTAGAGGGGTCTAAACATTCAAATAAAAAAAACTGGATATAAAAAAATGACAGTAAAAAATCAACAACATGTTAGGTCCCAAAATGCCGATCTATCAAAATATATATATGGTTTTGATGGCGGTGAACCACATAATGGAAATAGCGGACCAAATGTCGGCGAAAAGCAACTTTACACAGCATTTTAACATCAACTTAAAAGATTAATATATAAAAAAGTTGAGCAATAGGGCCCTAGTCCTGAAATGGAATTCCTACCTATATACAGCAGATACGGCCCCAAAGACGGCAGTGGTGTGGGGCCTGGTGGCATGTGTGCACACATTAATTTGGGCCATTCCACGCTGCTCAAACCCGAGAAAAAAGATTTAGGACATGCTCTATCTTTTTTGGCCCACGCTGGTGTTTTCTATGGAGGGAGGAGGGGCCACCTCTTCTCCTATCCAGACACACGGTTTGGGTGTGTGAAAATAACCCTAAAAAGCGCTTACTTGTTTTTGCCCCTGACTCATTTTTTGTCACTAATTCTTGTGGTTTTGGCCACCATTTTCGGAGACCTTTTGAGTACTATGGTTAGGGCTGTGACTAACTATAACGTAGGCCAGCTTATATATGGGTACAATATAAAATCACTGGCAGACTCTGTGTATAGAACTCTTTGGTAAATGGTATATCGAGGCCTTATCGGGGCATATGTATCATGATGGCCACTTTATTATATGATATCCTCGAGATTGTTTAATACCGATCGGAGCGCAGAGATCTGTGAAACTCTCTCAAAAAATCGCATCCTTAGACGCGCTATATCTTTGTGGCTTCTTCCTATTGTTGCCATTACTGGCAGAAGGCACAAGGTATTGTGTTTTATCGACTCACTCAAGGAAATGCCTTATTATGATTCCTAAAATTTGCAAATCCACTAGAACTGCAATGCACTAGTTATATTATTTGCATAATGTCATGGTTATAAGAAGCCGTCGCCTGCAATGTTAGAAGCATCACAGGAGGGGATCCGGAGGGAGTCACAGGACGGGGGTGCGATCACGGGGAGGTAATCTGTGAAGGGGGATCACAGGAGGGGATCACAGGAGGGGATCACAGGAGGGGATCACAGGGGGGAATCTGTGAAGGGATCACAGGAGGGGATCACAGAGGGGATCACAGGAGGGGATCACAGGGGGGGGATCTGTAGAGGGGATCACAGGAGGGGGATCACAGGATTGGATCACAGAGGGGATCCCAGAGAGGACATGGAGGGGTATCACAGGAGGGGATTACAGAGGGGTGTCACAGGATTGGATCACGCTGTAGGGGGGACACGGAGGGATCTGTAGAGGGGCATCAAGAGGGATTGTATCACAGAGGGGATAAGTAATCGGAGGGGATCACAGGAGGGGGTTAACAGGGAGGGGAGCACAGGAGGGGCTCTGTAGAGGTATCCATAGAGGGTATCTGTATCACAAGGGGGGATCACAGAAGAGTATCTGTTAGAGGGGATCAAGGGGGGGATCTGTCGAGAAGGATCACGAGACGTAGGGATCAGTGGGACTTAGTGGATACAGGAGGGGATCTGTGAGGATCAGGAGGGGGCATCTGTAAGGGATCACATGAGGGGATCTGTTGAGGGGATACAGGAGGGGGATCTGTAAGGGTGATCACCAGGAAGAGGAGATAGAATAAGGGGGATCTGTGAAAGTCTGGAGGATCTGTGAGGAGTACGTGGGACGGTCGCTGAGAATCACAGGAGGGATCTGTTAGAAGGAGATACAGAGGGGATCGTTAGAGAGGATCAAAGGAGGGATCGTAGAGAATAGCGGATGAGGGGATCACAGGATGGGGGATCTGATAGAGGAGGATCACAGGAGGACGGTAGTGATCAGAGGGCTGTGAGGGATCACAGGAGGGGATCTGTAGAGGAGATCACAGGAGGGGGATCTGTAGCGGTGATACAAGGAGTGGATCTGTAGGGTAAGAGTCACAGAGGGGCATCTGGTAAGGGGATCACGAGGAACGCAGAGTGGGTAGGGATGTAGAGGATCAACAGGAGGGGATCTGTCGAGATCACAGGAGCGGAATCTGTAGCGGAGATACACAGGCAGGGGATCGTAGAAGAGATCCACAGGAGGGGGATTGTAGAGGAGGAAACACGAAGCGGGATCTGGTAGATGATCACAGGAGGTGGGAATCTGTAGCGAGATCACAGAGGGGATCTGAGCGAGATCATCGGGGACCTAAGAGTAGAGGGGATCTGTAGAGAGATCACGAGGTATTGGGATCGGTAGAGGAATCACATGGAGGGGGATCTGGTAGCGATCACACAGGAGGGGGATCTGTCGCGTAGGATCACAGGAGGATCGGTAGAAGATCACGAGGGGTACTGTAGAGAGACAGGATAACTATAGGGAAGGAGGATCTGTAGATGGTAGATCACAGGGGTCGTAGGGTCAGGGATCTTATGTCATAGGTGATGTAGAGATCAAGGAGGGGGATTGTAGCGGAGGGATCACAGAGGGAGGGATATCTTAGAAGAGAACAGTTTGAGGGGATCTGTAAGGAGATCACAGGAGTGGGATCTGTAGAGAGATCACGAGGGACGGGGGTAACGAGGAGATTCTGTAGCGGAGATCACAGGAGGGTCTTAGAAGAGAATCACCAGATCGGATGGAGTAAAGGAGGGGTCTTTTTGTGGAGATACAAGAGGATCTAAAAAGAGGCACAGGGGGAGAATCTGTAGAGAATCCCAGGGGAGTAGATCACGGGGGGATCTGTAGCGGAGGTGATCGACAGGAGGGATCTGTCTTAGAGAGGAATAGAGGGGATTTGAGCTCCAGGAGGGGATCTGTGGAGAAGGAGGGACTGTACGAATGACAGGAGGGATCTTTAAGGATCACAGGTGGGATCGTAGAGGATCCAGGAGCGAGGGAGATCCAGGAGGATGTACGAGATCACAGAGGATCTGTGAAGTTCACAGAGGGTATCTGTAGAGGTGTATACCTCTGAATACACTACATGGATCACAATATTGGACCCTGACTTTACTTGGACTTGCAGTGTTTGGCACCTGGCATGCGAGTCCCATCATATTGCGGCAAACACTTTGCCTCTTTGTATTCCATTCACAGTATCATTGTAGCATTTCCCATCCTGGCTCCATCTCCTGACAGACAGTTGGTGGCGGGTTATGAGGCTGTGCCGCTGTTGATTTATGGGTATTTGTGATTTGTTAGTTAGCTCGGTACATCTTCTCCCATTCCGATGAATTGCTGCAACCCTAGTGTAACCTTACATGATGAAATCATCATCCTGGAACAGTTGCAGTAATATTAAAATCAATCTGATTCGGTAGTAACGCTACATAAGATATATTAAGAAGACTGATGACGTGCGGACAATGTTCCTCTCTTGATTGGAGTCAAGTAAACGGGCCAGTTTGTGTTAATTATTTCTTTTACTCCATATTGGCTTGGCGCTACTGTCATAGCTATGTTATTTGATTTCGATGGCTCTATGGCCGTTATTGTTATTGTCCTGTCATCCTTGTATATGGTAAAGGGACTGTCAACATACAACCTTGTGTTCTACAAGGATGAGAAGAAAAAGTATAGATTCTACCACGTTGTGTCTTTCTCGACACGGAGCCTGAAGTATCATCAGAAAAAAACATACGAGGAACTTCAAATATGTTACGGATATCGTGGGTGTAGGGAGAGTAACTTAAATAGGGATGGATTGGTGGTGAAGGTTTTGGCTCTACATCACAGCTGTCATCAGCAGGGAAGCTCCACTAATTCTCGTCCTGGGCGGAGTAATGTATTATCCCACCTCCTGAGCAGTTGGAAGGAGGGTGACTGTGGTCCTCGTTTTCGTACATATATACAGAAGAATCTTGAGTTCTTTTGAAACCCGTTTGGAGGAATCGTGTAGCCGCTTTGACTATTTTCTCAGTGACAATAGATTCCTCTGTACCACCTCTGTATAAGGGAGTATAGGTCCACCCCAGCCGGGGCTGTTCCATTAAGCTGAGGGAATGGACTACCTCATATGGAGAACTCAGAACAATAGTTCTACAGTGTAATGGACACATTCACATGAGGATACCCCAAAACTATAATATGCTGGCAGCTGCTGTAAGCAACCCATATTATTTCCCATTTTAATCATATGCTATGAGGATATTAGTGCACCAAGTATATCCTAAACAGCTAGGCACACTTATTTTCTGCATGGACACTAACCTCTTATCATGCATAAAGCTAGTATACGCAGCGTCCGCCGGGTTCTACAAGAGAGGCTGTAGGTTGGTTCTTAAGTTGGAATTTGTAGTAAGTCGGCAACTGTAGTATTTTATCATTGTTAATCCGACAGAACTTTTTTGGCTCTGTGACCATTGGATTTTAAAAATGATGGCTTGTACATAAGAAACAGGATAACCTAAGCTTCCTTACAGACACTATGATAAAATGTTTCAGCTGATATATGTAGCCCTAGGACACTAAAGTACAATAAATTACCATTAATCGAGAGTCCCGTTTTGTAACTGGGGTCCTGTAAGTCAGAGTTTCTTTAAGTGGGGACCGCCTGTATTCATCTTATGAGAAGCATAGGCTCCATAGAGAGTAGGGGCAGTCATTAATGTGGGAATAGCAGTGCCGGCGTGCGGAGAGACATGCCACAGATACACCAAGTGCCGCTTAGCAATATGGATTAAACTGGGAAATATGCTACTTGGTGTGGTGGCGACTGGACTCCCTTTATACTTGTTTATATTCTCTTTAGTGTTTTGAATGGCATCAACCACCAGCGCTGCTTTGTCTTATTCCTTACCTTAAACTGTATACACCCTGTACTTTTAATATTGGCTATGTTTTTTTTTTAGTTGTTTTAGACTCTTTCTCGTGGCAGGACATTGCAACTTACAGCTTTTCTCAATCATACTGGGAAAACAAGCATGATTCACCTTATCAACAGAGGAATTCATTTTTCTCACCGAACCATTTAAGAGCCTTAAGGAACACTCCAGTCACAGCATGTACATTGAATTACACACTTGTGCAGGACCTAGAAGGGAGGACAGGGAGCCCAGTTCTAGGAATATATAATTGAAAGAGTCCTACTCCTCCCTTCAGGCGCTCCTGTATTATTCAATCATCAGCTGTGACTGGTTTATAGATATATGGTACTCTGTGACTATGATACTGAAACATCAGAACATCTAATAGTTGGGTCCTATTCAACCTCAGAACTTTTTATAAACTTCACACATAGGCCATTCCAATCACTAATATCTGTACCCAGATTTTATGTCTTATTCTTAAAGGCATTAAAGTAAAGACACATGATAAAACCAACAAGCATGAGGCAAGCGTGATACAATTGTGTATTGTTTTTCACTAACTAAGTTGTAATAGGTAAAAAGTGTAGGAGGTAAGGGTGCTGATTGTGTGTGGTCGATGTACGATCCCCCCCTCCCCGGAAAGTATCACATCTGACCACATATAAGCGTCTGTGTACTCTTCCCATATTGCTTTGCGTTTGAAATCGTGGCATGGTACAGAGTGCAAACACCAGGATGCCAGCAGCATGAGACGATCTAATAATTAATAATGGATGATGTTGTGATTGTGGGACAGGTGAAATATTCTTGAGTACAGTGCCTCTGCCTTTGTAGTAACTTGTTCCGCTGAAGGCAGAGCCTATTGGAAACCCTTCTATGTGCTTGGGAATGGCCAAAATGGGGCAGAGATTACCTTGTTGCTGTCTGGGTTGTGCTGAACAGAAGCCATGGGGGAGAAGCGACGGTATTGTACAGACCGTCTGAATCTCATGTTATATAAATAATCATCTGTTCTCGTCTGGACATAAGTGTATGCTATGGAGTGGGTATTCACAATGACATATCACACTTGTATAGTTCTGATACAGCAGATTTCCTTAAATTTTTTTTATATAATACCAGCCAGGGTAAAGTTCCACTAAGCCCTATTATTACTGACACGCCTTCTTATAGTCTAAAATTTGGTTTTCCTCACATCCCAAATATCACTTTTAATTTTCATGGTATCGAGGGATATCTTGCTGAATCCAGAAGACTCATCCCATGCTTTCTCAGAGCATGCAGTATGTCATGTAACCAGGTGACATCACTGCTGGTCCTTTAGCTTCCTAACATAGAGCAACTACACCAACATAATCTGAGACAATGAATCACAGCCATGCCACATGGTATATCTCTACAAGGCTCCTTAAAGCGGAATCCACACACCCAAATCTACCTATAAAGGTAGATCGGTGTGTGGTGATCAAGGGGCACGTAGGATAGCCCTTTAAAGGGCTAATCCTCACGTCCCCACACTTGTTTTGTAACTTTTATTGTTATTCGGCTCACTGCTCTGAACAGCGCTGGGCCTGCTCTTCTTCGCGAATGGCGCAGACGGCAAGATTGCTGGACGATGCGCGATCAGCTACGCGGAGCTGTGGCGTGAGCGAAGATGGTGAGTAGGAGGGGAAAAAAAAGAGCTACGTGGTGTGGTAGTAACCCGCCCCGTGTAACCTCAGACTGCGGCTACTGCCACGCCCCAGTACCGCATAAGTAAATTGCATAGAAGTTTAATAAAAGTTAACAAAAGTGTGGGGACGTGGAGGATTAGCCCCTAAAAGGGCTAATCCTAAACGTCCATGATCCACCGACCACCGATCTGCCGTAGACGGCTAGATTTGTTGGTGGTAGGTTCCCTTTAATATATAATTCGTCGTAATTATATAGCGCCCCACAGATTCCGCAGCGCTGCACAAGCTGCCAATCATCCTTACTTGTTGTGCTAGCCATTGGTGTGTGAGTAAGAGGTCCCTATGAATGGTACTGTATGGACGATACTGGAATGATCATCTGTCTCTGCTCATCTGGTCTGTGCAGGTGTTTGCAAACTGGTGTGTTTTGGATTTGGATTCTCAATCACTAAAAATTTTAACAGGGATATGTTATATTTAGTTCCTCTTTTTATAGCATCCACTACAAAGCCATCACAAGCAGAATCATGTTATTGCAGGAATAACTCATATGGGGGTGAACATTCTCCACATTGTATTAGGACCATTGCATGTGGCTGGAAATGTGAGGGATAAGATGCAGGATGAGCTCCATAATTTGAAGAAATTGTGCATTTCTGTTCCTGGCGATTATAGAGATGATAGTCCAAAATAATTTTTATATTACTGCAAACAAAGTTACCAAACTTGACTCCTTATTTTCTGCTGCACCTTACTGCCCCCGTTGTGGATTATAGGTATTGTAGTGAGATCCAGTTACACACCACTGTTGTTTTATGCTTGGTGTGCTTTCCATTCAGCTGGATTTATCTCCTATGACTTAGCCGAGAGGTGGAATACAGAAAGGCTGGATGGAAAATTGTTTGAATAATATCGTATAAGATATCATTTAGCTTATTATTGGTCCCATGGATTGGTGGATTATTTTGTGAGTATTTGGGGTGTTCAAGGTTTAGCACTAGTGGAGCTCTGACTCTGAGCAGCTTAGGACTCTGGAATAAAATGGGCTTAACATATCATAAAAGCTGACACTGCGACGAAACCTCGTGATTTCCTTTGATCCATCTAGATAGTGTCTCCATTACCATACACTTCTTTGGGTGTTCCATGCTAGTATGAAGATTTATCCTATTTGTCTTGGAATTTCCTACAGTAAATAATTCTTTATTTATATAAGCGCACATCAGGATAATTTCAGTGCCGCACAGTGCTTTCCAATCGGTCCGTGTCCCAATGGGGCTCAAAATCTCATCACCTACCAGTTCTGTTTTTGGAGTGTGAGGGAGGGAAAACCTAGGACCTGGAGGAAAGCCATGTATAACATCAAATCACTCTTGCAGATGTAAACGTGGATTGGCTTGAACCCAGGTCCCCCAGTGCTGTAAGTCTGTGTGATAACCCACGTGAGCCACCATGCTACCCCCTAAGCTAAATCATAATACATGGAACATGGGAAGGAATAAACATCACATATAAAAGATCAAAGATTTGTTATACGATTCATAGTGGCATAATTTAAAAAAAACAAACCCATACATTAATACAACCTATATCATATCTAGTAATAATCAAAACAATTATTGCAATGTGAAACAATACTAAGTCTGTGTCTCACCAATTCGAACTTGAAGTTATTGACCTGAGTGCAAATTCGGGGTTGGTACCAGGCCCCCGACTATCAATAATATTGTTTAATACTGGTCTCTTTGTTAGGGAGGTGACGACACCATGGTCTCTCTAAGCTAGGCGAACAAGAAGTGATACACTGCATTTTCCCTGATGCCGCACACTAGGGGGAATCAAATTTACCAATTGAATTGTAATTAATTTGTACGCACTGAGCTCCCTCTATTGGCTTCTATGCAGGCACGAATTTAGGAGCATGGAAATCTCTACTAATCACTGGTTGTAATAGATGGCATAATAGGCGAATTTTATATCTGTATAGATTCCTTGCTAATAATAGGACCATAATATATGAGTATATGATTTATTCTATATGTAAGCAGCTGTATACTGTGGATACATTCAAGTAGTTTTTTTTTCTCTTTTGTTTCTGCAGTGTTCTCATGATGGCATCGGGACTCTTGGGTCTATACACCTTTGGCATAAGACTCATCGCGACTGTGAGAGAAGTACATGTGAGCTCAAGTATCTACCTAGCAGGAGACTTCAGAGGGATGGGGCTCGCTAATGGCTTCTGCCAGTGTGGGGTGTCATGTTCCTGTGTTTGTGCCATTCTTCGCTAAATATGAACAAAAGAACACCATCCCCAACCCCGATCCTAATATTTATAGTATATATATATTTTTTGTTTTCGTTCAAGAAGTTCGCGTCCTCAGATGACGGATAGACAAGGTATTAGAGCACTTCCCAGCAGCTATTGATCTGAATTGAATTTGCATTAGCGCGTTCTCCTAAGGATGACAGGAGGAAAATTACTTCTGATGATTTTCTAGGTTTCCTATCTTCCTCTTTTTGTTTAGTGATGGCTCCCCCCCAAATCACCTCATGTCACTTATAAAAATTCCTGTTGATGGAAGAGACCGACCGAGTCACAAGTACATGAATACAGTCTACAATCGCTATACATGTAGGGTGCTTAATCCGTGTCCAATGTGAACACCTGGTCCTTCTATATCCGAGCTCACTAGCAGATATGGAGGTAGCTATGTTGGATATCACTCCAGGTCCATAGTTATACACACAATATACCTTAAGATGTCCTTAGCATACACTGCAAATTATGGCCAATTGGGCTCCCCCTATGAGCGCAGGCTCCACGTTCAGATACGACATCTCCTAGGACCTGATATCACATATAATTGTGTTCCGAAAAGCTGTACTGACACATATAATTCGATTCGGTGAGCCAGAAAAATAGTAAGACAGAACTAATGTTTTTCTCCTGGGTCTTGTTTCTGTACTACTTAACATGCCATTATTTGGTATATAGTGTAGATCAGTAATGCAAATCGTTGTTGTATTAACTTATCAGGATATGGTGGTTGGTATAAACTTTTAATTTTCCATAACAGTAGACTAACTGAACTAAGTCTAAATATAGGGTTGGATCAGTAAATCCTGTTGTGAAAGGGTTTCTGAGATACAGTAGTGCAATGAGTTTCCACTACTGGGAACCACAGCGCAAAACGCACCTGTGAGGCACACGACTTTTTAACTTTCCTGTTGGCCACAGGTTAAAACTAGCAGCACAAAGTCTAATTTGAAATGCAGTGAACTGAAGCATGGTGCTCGTATTGGGTCCTCCAGGCAAGACTGCACTGGCACAGTCCTATACCAGATGAGGCGAACCTATGTCACGGGTGCCAGAGGTGGCACCAGAGACCCTTTCGTGGGCACAGGCCATCACAGAGATGAATCCCGCGTATCTACCTGAGTCCCAGACAGCCTCGACTGCTGTGCACAAGCTATTTTAAAGTTACCAGTGCTACCTGGGACATTCCTGCGTTTATTGTTGTCCTCAGGTGCTGGTATCAATGACAACTGGACAGAGAAGGGAAGATTAAATCCACAATAGATAGTTGTGTTGCACTTGCGATCAATAAGCGGTGGGGTCTTGTTGTTGTATTTGGGACACTCGGTCTCTAAAAGGTTGCCATCATTGGCCTTATACAATTCCTCACTTAGCAGGTTTCCTTCTTCTTATAACATCCATCTCACAACAAGATGCCTCCTATCTCTATGGAGCTGACGGAAATTACGTGCTTGGCACGTGCCTCCTGAGACAGGTTCCATTCTTCCTTTTGGTTCTAACAGTTATTGTAAGAAAAATATCTTTTAAATTATGCAAGTGAGCATCCAGGGGCTCTGGGACATGCCATAGGACCTTCTAGCTCCATTATCTGAAGCGTGAATAATCAGCAGGCAATTGAGCCAGAAGGGGTTTCGGTGATGTAGCAAGGAGCACCTCAAAGACTCATTTCACATAAATTTAGAGTGTTTTTCTCCAAAAAACGAAGTATAGGAAAGTAAAACAAAAAAAAACAGATTATGTTCCAGGATAAGTGGTGGTAAATGTCAGCATGTGAAGCATCTTGGTTAGATAACGGATCCCCGTGTGATTAGATTACTTAAAGTGGGTTTTTGCCTGTACTTGGCGGCACTCAGTTAGTAATAAGTCTCAGGACAAGTGATGGTAAATTGTCTATAAGGCAAGAATTTTCTAGCATTTTTCTACAGGAGCACAGTGGGGGCAATTCCCTGAGAGGATTGTACCTTTTATGTACATTGGGACCACAATAGGACTGTGCCAGAACATTGACCCAGGTCTTCTTCTAGGCATTAGATTGTTATGAAGTGAGGTCTAGGGGGTTTATGACGACCTCTTTGGTACAGGCCCAGTCACAGTGGCTGCAGTAATGCGCGTGTGCTGTGTTATTAATCAATCTCTCTTGCTACAATATTACTTAATTTATACAAAGCGTTAACACTAAATCTGGAGTTGTGCTCAGGTTGTAAGACCTCCAGCAACACATTAACAGGCTTTTAGATACAAGCGGACACCCGGAAGTGGGAGGAAGGATAAGGAAAAATACAACCACGCCACAATCTTTCTCCGTGTGATTAACGCTTGGTTATACTGTCAGCAACTGGGAAATCTATTTTTATTGACAAATATGATTTTATTTAACCGCCACAGACCAAGAAAAAAATCAGGAGCCTTCATTATATTATATTACAGGTAGGACAATACTCATAAAACTGCCTGAAGGATAGAGGTGGGGGGAGGTGGGGGGAAGGAGCTGAGCAGGTTTATGTCTAGGTCATGGTCATGCTATACACATAAGACAGCAGTCACCTCACCAGCCGACCCAGTAAACAGGAATTTATTGAGTTGTTCTTTATACCAAGTTAGTAAGGTTATCTTCTTTCCACACTATAAGGGATAACAAGCTGATCTGGGGGCCTGAGTACTGGGATCCCAACTATTCGGCAAACAGGAAGCGAGGTCCTGGGGGAGCAGAAGGCAGGAGAATGGGGAGGGACAATGAAAGAGAGTGCGCTCTGTATATTTGGCATTAACCCCCCCCCCCCCACCCCCCCCCCCCCCCCCCCACCCCCCCCATCTCCCCCCCCCCAGCCCTTCTATGTTATATGAAGTGCTGGATATGGCTTCTGGACTGAGCGCGTGACTAGCAATTTCTACCCTACCCTACTAGTAATGGAGCCAGCAGGAATAATGCTTGACCTACCACTCCAAGTATGAGTAAAACGGACCCCTGTTACTCCAGGTGGGCAGGGGGTGTAGTACTCATGATAAGTGGGTGGATGTCCCACTGTCAGGACCATCACCAGTCAACTTGTTATAACTATCCTCGGATTGGGAATAGTTTTTTACAATCCTGGTACAATCATTTAAGACTCATGGGGGAGATTTATTCAGAAGTGTATGAGGTTAATAAAAGTTCTGTTACTATGGAAACCACGAGAGCTCAGCTTTCACTTTATTAAAAACAGGTCTGTGGGAAATGTAAAGCTTGAGCCCCGATGGTTGCCATGTGCAACCTAGAACATTCCAATTTTCAGACACTTCAGATAAATTTCCCCCCTATTATAGTTTATATGCACGCCAACATAGTTTGTCAATTCCAGTTGTGGCTAAATGGATATTTATACTGGACACTTTAACATTCACAAACTCAATAAAGTCTAAATATACTGTAAGAACTTTTACATGGATCCTAGAGCCTGTTTAATTAAAGCGAACCCTCAGTCACAGCTGATTCATTGAATTATACCTTGAGCACAGGGCCACGAAGGGAGAAGCAGGCTCCAGATGTAGGAATTACAATGAGAATGTGTCTGCTCTCCCTTCACCCTGCCGTTAGGTATTATTAATGAATCGTTTGAATGGAGTGTCCCTTTAATAGTATCTTACTTCTGCTGGCTTCCCTTCACAGAATACTGATCACGTTTAACAACAAATCATGAACCTGCCCCTTTAATGTATATAGGCTATATGGTTATTAATATTGAAATTTGGGGGAATATACACTTGAAACACATCATTTTTGATTACTTTACGTATATAATTTTTGGAAAAAGGAGCTCTGGAAAGTCAAAGAAAATGGTTTATCCATGGTGGGCTGCTTCTGTGTGCACACACAGATCTTCCTAGTAATGCGACCATGATAGCATGTCATGCTATTGCATTGTAAGAGTGATCTGCTACTGGATATTTGTAAGAAGAGGTCACTGTAGACACTGATGAAAACAGACTGAAGAGATTTTACATCTATGAAAGAAAAAGAAAAGTTTGCCACCTACCATCCTCCTGGCCTTTATTTAACAAAAAGATCAATGAACATAATGTGTATGTGCCAGGGATGTTTATAACCGCCAAAGATCTTGTTACATCTAGTAAGATACTATTTCGATTCTGTATTGTCTGTTGCAGACGTTCGGTTGTAGATTGGACATTTTTGTCAAATAAAAAAACATAAAATATTCAAGTCATGTTCCTTTTAGTGTCTTTGAAATAATAATAAAGAAAAAAATGTCTCTTATTTTACTTTTATTTATATCAGATGTTTTGGATTATGAGTGTAATAAATGGTACTAAAATATATTTTCATTGATTTTGTCACACTAAGAAGTACTTTTTATTCAGAGGCCGTATTAATTATTTTTTATTAGGAGGAGAATGAGAATCTACGTGTGCCACCAACATATCATTGTCTAATTGAAACTCTGTGACACGCGCTGGTATCACCTATGAGCTGATTTGGTGTGGCCCTGAGGTATGTTGTCACAGAAGGGGTAGAATTATAGAAATAGCACAGAGGTTAGCATAGAAGGTGCTGTCGTCTGATCAAAATACCCCACCTACAGCTCTGAGTTAAGCGAGATGCATGCACCCTGCTTTTCTCGTTTCAAATCTCGTACAGCGCAGATGCGCTTCTGATCTCATTCTCATGGACGGTGCGGTGATAAAGGGGAGAAGGAGGAAGAAAGGGAGAAAGTGCCAAATCGCAAAAAAATGTCACAATTTTTACTCAGCTACAGCAACATTGTTGTAACTCAATCGAGGCGATGTATTATAGTATATGCGCCAAAAACACAAAGTGTCGGAAAACTCACGTTTTCTTTTAGCCCAGCAAAAGTGTTGCGTTTGGGTTGATTGGGGTGGTATTTTATGTGGTTTGCGCCAAAATAAATCAGATTGTTTCCGACTCTATCCCCGACACTAGTCCTTCGTTTTTTGTTTTGGTGCAATGCTGTGGCCTAATATTCCCACATCATAAGCCAGAATTCTATGTCTGTGTTGTTGGCAGTTTTTAGGCACAATTCTTGGCGCCAGCAGAAAGATCAGAACAGACCAGGAAAAACACATGTCTTCAATGAAAGCAAAGAAAGAAAAACAGGCGCATGTAAGCATGTAAGATTTTGGCTACACAACTCATTTGTGTCAACATTTTTATGGACACCCAGCTTGCAATTAGTCCGTCTGAGCATTATTAATTTACTTACAGGGCCGTGGCTACTTCAATACAGCGGGCTGTGCTTTCCGATAGTCTGACTTCAGAAGATGCGAGACTGGAGAGAGGGTTGCAGTGGAGTGGGATAATAAATCCCCCCCAATGGGTTCTCTGCTTGGACCAATCCATACCTTGAAGAAGGAGGTCAACTTAATAGTAAAGGAAATCACACATTGTTTTTACACTGACGAGGCTTTTCATTCACTGTACTTGACTACAAATTCTTGTAATGGTGTGACAAATAAATAACCAACATGCAAGTCAAAAAAAACTGCTAACGATACAAAATTAGAGTTTATTACTCTGGCAATACCCTTATTTCAGAGAGACTCTACTTCACATCAACCATTTAGTTTATTGGGTCTTCGTTGGAATTATGGACAATCTAAATTCACATTATACTGTTAAAAGCAAAAGAAATGCTTAGCCTATCCCTCTGAATGTCTATTAAGTATAACTGTAATACCCATTAATGCAGCAATACTGGAGTATTCTTTTTCTCGGGATTCAGTATCTTGTACTTCCTATGGTATTGGTTCATACTTGACACCCTCACCAGATCAGCAAAGTAAGCCTATCCTGGGTGTATTAGGGGATAACTTGTATAAGGCATGGAGAAACACCTTTGAGGGGTGTCGTTTACATATGGACACTGCCTAATCCATGTGGGGACCACTGCCAGGGACTATATAGCGACACGTTAAAAAAGGATATGGCAACCACCAGGGGTGAAACTCATTTTTTCAGAAGGAATAAGCTGCGGGATCACTGCACGCTCTCTGCAGAAGGGTCCAGAACCAAAAAACAAGAAAATCTTTAGTTACCGACATAAGAAAAAAAGAGGCTCGCAAGATATTGTTATTTCATGTGGATACAAAGTATTCACTAAACCCTCATTGTCCAGATCGGACTCGATGGGGTAATAACAATATATTGTCGACATGTCTAAGCTATGTGGTGTCTTATAGGTTGTCACACCACATCTCCAACTCTTTTTAGCCAGTCGATGACTATACTCCATAAAGGTCTGTTGCATCTGCACTGGATGCCGCTGTCTTACAGAAACACATATTTTAAACGTGTTTCTTTTTTGGTCGAATTCCCCTACTCTATGAATCTCCACTCTGATTAGGTATTGGCAAGTCAATGAGGTCCTAAAGTAGAAACATAGTAATACAATAAGCCACCAAAAAGAAACGGGTGACCACTGATTGAAAGCATATATGTCAGCACACAATTTTTGACGATATACAAGGAGAGTTCTGTGGGTCTCAAATCCCAAACAGAAAAACAAAATATTCTCATGCATGTCAAGATCAACACAGATCAAAATGGCCACTACACTAACATGATTGCGTTTCTTAATTCATCTTATTTCTTCCTGTACATGCTAAACAGGGAAAATGGAGGAATATAAAAGAAAAGATAGAAGTGTAAAAAGCCGGATGGATGAAGCCCTGATCCCGCCCCGCACATGATCACCATTCCTCCCTTTACCCTGGTTTAGCGGTGGTACGTTTACGCAACTGGGCAGAGTGATCTCAGCCGCCAAAATTTGTCAGTTGGAATATACGGTCCCACATTACGGCCAATGAGGGTCTTAAAAGAAATCTACCATCAGCATAACGTAATTGTAAACCAAGCACATTACATGCTAGAGTGTGCTCACTCTGGCAGAATCTGCTATTTTTTAGCTTCGTTATACCTTGTACGGCGGTCCCCTACTTAAGAACACTCGACTTACATCATACGACCCCTAGTACAAACGGGCCACTGGATATTGTGAATTTATTGATTGACTTTAGTCCCCTAGGCTACAATTAAACAGCCTGGTGTTTTTGTAATAGTTTTTATCAAAGAGTGTCTGTAATGAAGCTTTAATTGTTAATTACTGGTTCTTATGACAACCCAACATTTTTAAAATCCAAGGGTCACAGAAACCAAAAAGAAGTTGTGGATGGGCTTACAGTGATTAAAATATACAGAAAAATTCGACTTAAATACAAATCAACTTAAGAACAAACCTAACATACCCTATCTTATATGTTAAACCCGGGGACATGCCTGTATTTACAATAAAAACAGAGGTTGTCAACAATATGCTATGGCTCTCGAGCTCCAAACGTTCATTTTGATACCGGCACCGCAGGGCTCATTTAGCATAAATTTTTTAAAACCTTTTTTTCGTATAAAAAAAAGAGGGGCATCGAAGCAACTAAAGAATAGAAGATTCTTGTCAGAAGGGGGGTGGTGGGGCACACACGTATATTAATGTGCTTGGTTTTTTAATCTCTGATTCTGTTTGCTCGATTGTACTTTACACTGGTTTGTGTCCGCCAAGAAGAACAGGTTAGGAAGGTTTAAATTTGTTAGACAACCATGCACAGAGGGAAAATGAAAAATGAAAGTACTGAACTGTAAAACTAAAGTAACAGGTTCATAATACATATGCATTGTACAGGTTTTTGACGTCACTTAGAAGGAATATTTGGATCCCATGGTCACCACGAGGTGACGGACCGAGTCAAAGAGTCGCTAAAGAGAAGAGAAACAAACGGTCAAGGATTTACCTTACATGGTTGCATTAGTTCAAGTGAAACCATATTATGCACAACGGTGTTTGCAGCACAATCTACACAAACCATCCAACTGTGGCTCCTCAAGAGCAAGAGAACTCTGTATTGGGCTAGTTTTTAAGTATAACACGAAAAATAATTTTAGTTTAGGAGATGAGGAGAAAAAAAGAAAATGGAGTTAGCTGGGCAGATCCTGCCTTTACAAAATGGACGAGGTATGAGAAGAAGGAAATTTTCTCAGAAGGGAGATCGTGCTCTGTCTCGAAATAATCAGAAAACCCCAATTGTACCGTTCACATGGGAGACGAAGGAGAATAAGCATGTGTTTCAAGGGGACCAAGGACTCTGCAAGGGAAGCTTGGCCAAAAACCGGGGAACTTCCTAGAAAAAAGGATGGGTAACGACCCACGGAAATGGACAGGAGGAAACAGCAGGGCGGGGGCGTGCGGCGGGGCAGCCCACGCTGGAGCCTATTCGCAAGGCTGCATGTTTCCCACCCAATAAATGAAATCTACCACCAAGATAAAGTATTGTAAATCAAGAACACTTTCATGCCCTCTCTGGTGGGTCCGCTCTTGTATTATTGGAGCTGTATACAGTAATGCTTGTCTCTGGTGCTGTATCTATGGAGGAATGCTTGGTTTTGGAATGCAGCGTTGATAAGTTTTCTAATAATGAGATACAGATACCAGAGCACAGGGTGAGGTGTGCAGATCCATCCCGGGACGTGCGCTGCACCCTGTAATTTATTTCAATTGGTATTTGGGCAGATCAGGCAGTGCCACCACCACCTCCTGTAGGATAACATAGTGCTGAGTGACACCTCCGCTGTGCCAGCATTAAAGTGACACAACCTCCTTATGACTGTGCTCAGGATTGCAGCCATAACGCCCGCCATACTCTGCTCCAGCTGTGTCTATGGTAAAGCTGCGGAGCCTTGCTGGTCCATAAAGACCCAAAGAGTACTGGCCACTGCTACCTACTGTGCCTTGTGGCATCAGTGCCTACAGCCGATGCCCCTCTCCAGCCCTTCAGTACTATTTCTGGGTGCCAGTCCCTGTTCCCTACTATACACGCTGCCTACTATGCCCGCTCAAAGGTGCCCACCACTGCTCCCTGGCATACCTAGCAGAATTTGCTTTCCAGCTGATGCCTTCATTGACCCATACCTGCTCCACCAAAGCGCCAGTCTTGGCATCCGCAAAATTTACTCCAACTATCGGTCATCTGGTTGGTTCCTGTCACTCCACCCTTGTGCCCACGTCTGGGGTGACACTTGCTAGGCGTCACCTTTCCATCAGACTCCACCATTTGGGCATTTGCCATTTTTGACTTCCTCAATTGAAAAAACCCCCGAGAGGAGGAAAATACAGACCGTACAGCAACGCCTTGTGCAATGCGGACACTGACACATCATCTCCACCTTGTGCTTTGTTTGCTTGTATGATATCTGTCAATTTCTATTGTTCTCTTTATATAGAGCAGAATACTGTAGAAATCCCACTTCCTTATGGCACAATTACTACAATTATAGGATCTATTGGCTCATCAAAGTATCTGCTGGACTGTGAACCAAAATCATCTAAGTGGTGTAACCAAGCCCCTGGTGGTCTTCACTAGATCTTGTCTATTCACCTACAACCAGGATGAGACTGGCCCATCAGAGGATCCTCTGGTGCCCCCAGGCTCCATCCCAATACAACCCCAGAGGTCTAGGAGAAAACCAAATTTGGAGGCTACTAGGGATTGTTAGATGGTGAGCCACCAGAATCACATCTGGTAGACCCAAGGAAACTCAGTCTGACACTGCCTACATTGATCCTGTGCCACTTGAACTCAGCAGTGTATACGGCATGACACCACTGAGGCCACGGATTGGTAGTGGTTATGGCAGTTATGAGAGTCAGTTCTCCATGAATGGTAGATCGGTAAGGAGTGGGATGTTAAGTGGACGATCATGGATTAGACTATCCTAAGCGATGGACAGGAGCTACAAAGAAGGGATAACCAGTGGCTACTGTCACCCCCCCCCGTCAACCTAGATCGTTGACAACCGGCCCTAGAATGAGACCTCCAGAGCAGCAACATGACCATTCCTGGAGAAGCTGGTGGGAGCCAAGGGATAGGTAGGTTGTCCAGTAATGGAGTCGCCCAAAGAGAAATATTCAAGCTTTGGAGATCTTTACAACTTCATTGATGTTCCCCCTGTGGTTGTGGCACCAGGTGCCCTGATTCATAACTGCCTGGAGAAATGGGAAGACACCGAATCAGAACTCGTTAATAAACTTTAGGACTGTATATAACATCTGGAGTGTTATTGTGGAGCATATAATCTGACGTGTGAACGTTGCCCTATGTGCCTCCTAGTGCCGGTGCTCTGCTCCTACCACACTATTGTCATGTAATGTAGCGCTGGTGCTCATCCAGCCATCGCCCAGACATGCTCCTTCCTTTATAGTGTCACATTGTATAATTGGGATGTTTATAAGCTGCTGTGTTTTACATACCTGAGCAGGAGGGCGGTGCGGGTGTCACCTGTTCTATATATATATGTCACATAGCTTCATCGCTCTAAAGAACACACTTGTCATCATGGCGGGCAGATGTCTGTATACTCCTCACTATCATAGCAAAACTGAACAAGAAGCCCAATGCACTCAGGTAATGACCTTACTCTAATTCCATCTCTTAAAGGTGCATTTTATGCATCAAAGGAGCAGGGACTCCACTCCAGCACCCCCTGAGATGAACATCCCTGATCTAGACTTGCTTGATCTTCCAGTAGGACATTATGGAAGTCCTGTTCACTTTGAAACTCTTCTTGGAGATGACCACCCTTCTGGTCGGATTTTTCATAGTTTTTAGGGTCATTAATGTGATGGTCTTATGTGGTCTTGGTCAGGAGAGGTCTTCTCTAGCCTATTTCTGTATGGGAACCAACTAGTGTAAAATCTGTTTTGGCTGCTCGTTGTGGACTATTGGGTCTTCTGAGACAGTGGTGGTTCTACCCATGAGTGTATGTATTTGTGTACTTGGATAGCACTGAAATAATGTTGATGGCCTTAGTTGATAATTTTCGATCTGAGTGGACCAATTGTTACGAGTGGCTGCGGCGTCTAGTCTATGGGACAGTGTGGACCTTTGCAAACCATGAAGAACGTTTTGATGGTCCATTCAAACACATGATCAATGGGAAGCTGATATCTGGACCCAACCAATCTGATATGGATGACTGTCCTAATGAAAGGATCTGTAGTTGTTCACTATTGCAGGACCTCAATCTAAGTTCTTGAGGACATTAGATCTGTCACCTCTACTCTTTGCCTTTAATCCGACCATTTACAAACGGTTGGATAAAAATTGGTGAAGGACTTGGAGTAAAAATGTGGCCATCCCCTTGGATGAAGCATTTTTGTGACCGGTTTGTGTCCACCATTTTTGATGAAGTCTACTGGGGAGCCTCGGACTCTTAGAGCTACCCTTATGCTTGGCCACCACTCTGTTTTGGAAGCTAAGCCTGGCTGATTCATCCCTGCATCTGTCTGTCCTCATAGATATTTTATGGTGACCCAAAAATGCTGTTGTGTATGGGTGGTGCAGAAAGAACACCTAGATCTGCTGTGATTGGGCTCTATTATTAGAGACCGGGACTTCTCCATAATGTCCACATTGCATCAGCCTCTAAAAATATTTTTCCAGTCTGCCTTCTGTTTTTGGAGACATTCAGTATCTATAGTCTGTAATCTCCTGTATCTCATGCCTTGTAGCTGATGCACCTCGTTATTCTGCCGAAACCAATATGAACGTTGGAGTCTTAGCCCCAAGATGTAAACGTCTTCGTTGATCAATTCCAGTTTGTTATCCGTCACATCCACATTGACCTTCACATTAGGATCCTTTACGTGATGGACACAAACGCCTTTTGACTACTGGTGGAAACGATTGTGGGTCCTTATGGCATCCGGCACTGTAAGCTCCAACTCCGAGGCTTCTCCATATGGATCATAAACTCTAACCATTCATTACTAGGATCCAAATTTAGATTCTTGAAAAGTTTGAAATGTTATTTTTTTAATAGAATTCCGAGGAGGAACGAATTCATTGTCTCTGATGAATTATTCAACTTTAGGCACATTGAAAGGGAGTAATCGCCGGTCCCCTCCATTTTATATGAAAGGTTTCATATAAGAGGCCGGAGAAGATGTGAAACATTCTGCTGGAGATGCTTTATAATGTTCCTCCTAGTGTAGAGGGTCGTCAATGTGTCCCACACCAATGTCACGATCTACATTAAAAATGATCATTGTATCCCGTAGTAATCACTACAACCTTCCACTTCCTGCTCTGTAGAGATCACTTCTCAGCAGTCATGTCCTCGTCATTATAGATGGATTACACTGGATCCACCATTACCACCTCTGATGTTCACAGCTCATCTCCTCTCCCTGGCTGCACAATGATCCCTCAACAGGTCATACAGCATGCCCAATACACTCTACCACAGACGTCTCTATGTGTTATAATGGCTCACCCCACCTTGTCTGCACAGGACAAAGAGCATGCCCACAAGTTTTCTTCGGTCAACGGGTGAGATTAGGTCTCGCCTCCTTCACCTCTCTACACACATTACAGAGCATGACCACTACACTCTCCCAGAGTGGTCATTAAGTCATGGACACAGTTCACCATCTCTCATCGATTTCTTCATAGGTCTGGGAGCATGACCACTACACACTCTCTAAAAAAAAAAAAATACAATATGTGATCAACTCCATTGTCCTCCTCTTCGTCCCTGCACAATAACCTTTGTACGGGTCACAGAGCATGACCACTACACTCTTCCAGAATGGTCATTAAGTCATGGACACAGTCCACCTTCTCCCCTCTTTTTCTCCATAGGTCTGAGAGCATACCCACAACACAACTGCATCAGGTGCTGCAGCTATGGGACCCCCACTGATCCCCCGCCACAGTAGTGGCCAATCATAGCCAATGTGACGTTCCTCAAAGTCTAATCACCCATAATAATTCACCTAATCCCATAGTTTCCTGTAAAATGTGGAAATTTTAACATTAACTCCTGTGTTCTATTCCCTCTACAGCCGGAGCTTCTGACCACAGGGACCGGCCTTCCCATTGGAAATAAAACCAGTTCTCTAACAGTCGGCCCCCGGGGGCCCATGCTGCTCCAGGATGGGATATTTATTGAAGAAATGGCGCACTTTGTCCGGGAGAGAATTCCAGAGAGGGTGGTGCATGCTCGAGGGGCTGGTAGGTAACTTTTCTTGGTAACGGTCAGTATTGTAGCTCCACCCACTTGGAATGTACTTTATGGCATGCTGTAAAGAGTAACCAGAGATAATATTCCATTTCTTATCGTTCCTCTCTTGTTTTCTATGGCGTTCTGTGGGCAAGACTGAAGAGGAGTTGGGTTATAAGTAGATGAGGATCAACCCCTTTTCTATTAACATTCTTCCCTTTTTTTTTTAATTTCAGGGGCTTTTGGATATTTTAAAGTCACTAATGACGTCACCAATTACTGCAAAGCCAAAGTGTTTGAGTATATTGGGAAGAAGACCCCAGTAGCCGTCCGCTTCTCCACTACAAGTAAGCAGGGGCCCTGGTAGAGATGTCCTACAGACCATGTACAATCCGTCCCCTGAGGGTCCTCACCACTACTAATGTAAACCCTTGCTCCTTGCATTCCTATTAATCTGTACACCAAACCAAATTTCCCACCATTGTCTCTAAAAATGGACTGTCCCAACAGATGTAACAGAAAGATCAACGAGACATAATTGATATGTAAGGAGTCTTTATCGTGTTTGACCAATTTCCATGATTATTTCTTCAGCTGGAGAATCCGGGACGTCCGATCTGGTGAGAGATCCTCGAGGATTTGCCGTTAAGTTCTACACCGAACATGGAAACTGGGATATTGTCGGGAACAACACCCCAATATTCTTCGTAAGAGACCCCATTCTGGTGAGTATCCACCCCATCCAGATTCTCTTCATCTGGGTTCCCGAAGACTTTCAAAGACGACTTGGCCCCCCACTTGCCCGTCACCCAAAACTTTTTTTGGCCTGCAAAATTGTGTATTGCTGAATGTGATGTGCAGATCTTTGATAGTCAGGGACAACATTATGTTGGCATAACTTGATAGGCTACATATAGTTGACCACATAGTCCTGTAAGAGGTCCATGGACTTGCATATGTGTGTGGAACTATGAGAATAAACTTGAAACCGCTTGTTTTCAATCTCTCTTGGTCCATCCATTCAAACAATAATGTAAAATCATATATAATATGTAAAGTCTTCAAGACAGGAAATCATGGTCCACAATTTACTGGAGGCTACAATATATAATTATCTTTGGATTCATGAAGGCTGAAGATCATGGTTGGTTGTAGAATAGAAACCCTGAGTTTGGAAGTCACTCTCCAGCAACAAATAATCTCCAGACCTGAGATCATGGTCCATGGTTGGTTGGCAGCTGGAGACTTCCACAATGGAGATCTTGTACCATGGTTGGTTGGAAGTTTAAAACTTCCAAAGTGAAGATCACGGTCCATGGTTGCATTTAGGCTTGAGACTTCCATACTGGAGGTCATTATCCATGGTTGGTTGTAGGCTGGAGTCTTCCACACTGGACATCATTATCCATGGTTGGTTGTAAGCTGGAGACTTCCATACTGGAGATCATGGTCCATGGTTGGTTGTAAGCTGGAGACTTCCACACTGGAGGTCCTTATCCACGGTTGGTTGTAGGCTGGAGACTTCCACACTGGAGGTCATTATCCATGGTTGGTTGTAGGCTGGAAACTTCCATACCGGAGGTCATTATCCACGGTTGGTTGTAAGCTGGAGACTTCCATACTGGAGGTCATTATCCATGGTTGGTTGTAGCTGGCGACGTCCAACTGGAGGGTAATTTGGTCCGGTGGTTGAGGCGGGAGACTTTCCACACTGGAGGTCATGGTCTATGATTGGTCACAGGACATTGTTCCGTTACAATTTTTCATTCAAGGTAATACCATGGCTGGATGTTGGGGTAGACTGTAGTATAATATCTTTTCATGGACTCTTCATATTGTATCATAATCTAATAGCTCATCACTGAGGTTCTTCTATGTTGTGTGTGTGGTTTTTTACATTCTCTCAATCTTCTCCCTCGTAGTTCCCATCACTTTCCCATGCCCAGAAAAGAAACCCACAGACTCACCGTAAAGACCCAAACATGCTATGGGATTTTCTGAGCCTGCGTCCTGAAACCCTACATGAGGTACCAAACATTACGTTTCTCAAGCTTATCTTGTACGTTGCTTATCTTGAGTTTGTGATGTAATCGGTCACCTATTACCATAACCCAGTAGTAGCTCTAGGAGTCATGATGGAAGCAATCTCCTCCTCGTAATCCTGAATAACCTACTATGAACATGCAATGCAAATCGAACCAATTTTTCTGAATACTTGATGATCAGCAAGTGTGACCACCTCTATAAAAGCAGAAGTTTTATCAGTGTTCTGGTTTGGAGCAATGGAGGTTTTATTTGACTGTATCAAAACTTTGGCTCTACGGGTTGTCTATGTCCAGTAGTAAATCTTTCACGACCAGTGTCCACTGATACCAGAATGCTTATTCCTTATCCTGTTCACATGCAGGTCACCCACTTATTTACGGATAGGGGGATACCTGATGGATTTCGATTTATGCATGGATTTTCCAACCATGCCTTCAGACTGGTCAACGCCAAAGGGGAGGCTGTGTACGCCAAATTCCACTACCTGGTATGTATCATCATATGAGCCCACACTATGACCTCAAAATATCCTAGAGACCCCCTGAGGTCCTCAGATGCCTTCAACACCATTTTCCAGAACTTCAGAGCAGCGGTTTGCCCTGGTTTCTGTAACCTGGAGGACTCAGTCTATCGTTGCTTTAATGAGACCCCGTGCAATGCTTAATTTCTCCTCCGGAGGCACTGTAACAGATCTTAACACTTTTTGTCAAGTTTCCTGAAGACTACTTCAGATTGCTAAATTTGTGCCAGAATCTGGCGTATTTATTATAAATATTAGGCCCGTTTTCAGATCACATAAGGTCACATAACCTTGGTCTCATTCTAGTAAGATGTGATACCAAGCATGGCCACTATACAGGGTACGGCGCTGTGCTTGGTAAGTGATGGAGAGGCTCTAGCACTCATCCCAAGGCAGTGGTATCTTCAATAGCCAATTGTTGGGTCTCCACTGATCTTCATGACCTGTCACATGTCTTTCACCTCCGTGTGATTGTGATAGACCCCACTCTCTCATATTTTCATTTCAATGTTGTCTTCTCCTCACTCCAGTCCAACCAAGGCGTGAAAAACCTGTCTAAAGCAGCCGCCAAGGCTTTAGCTGGCACAACTCCTGACTACGCATTCAAAGATCTTTCCGATGCCATTGACCGGGGAGACTTCCCATCCTGGACATTGTACATCCAGGTCATGACCTTGGAACAAGCCAAGAACCTTCCATTCAATCCTTTTGATATCACAAAGGTAAGAAGTATCGGACCCAGGATGAGATTGATGGTGGGACATGGTGGACGCTCCGCTAGGACTGGGGGCCTACCCATGAATTTAAGGGAATTGGTGACTCCTGACTTCCTCTTACATCTTCCCGTCCTTCTATGGACATGGGTATGGACCCTAGAGATCTTTGAATGAGCCGTGCGTGTTCCAGGAATCATTTTGTACAGAAACTCAATTGTAAATTTGTGCGTTACTATGGTAACCGACTACAAACAAACTCTGTAGTCTGATGCTGCAGTCGACTACACAGGGTTTGTTTGTAGTCTGTTACCGTGGTAATATAAACCTGCATAGGAGCTGTATACACAAAATGCTGTATGATATATTGTATCTTTTTTCAGGTCTGGTACCACAGCGAGTTCCCTCTGATAGAAATCGGGACGTTTACGTTAAACAGGAATCCGGTCAATTACTTTGCAGAGGTGGAGCAGATCGCCTTCTCCCCCGATAAGCTGGTGCCGGGGATAGAGCCCAGTCCTGACAAGGTCCTACACGTAAGAACTTACTACATACATGTTACAGGCTCATGGAGGGCCCCCCACATCCTCCACATCCACCATGGGAGCTTCTGATCTCTACTAAACCGTCCGGGCCATTGGTTCGGTTATGAATGGGGCCACATAATGGCGCTGGTAATGGGGGCCCGGCGATGGTGCTGGTAATGGGGGCCCGGCGATGGTGATGGGGGGTCACGGCGCTGGTGATGGGGGGTCACGGCGACGGCGCTGGTGATGGGGGGGGGGGGGGGGGGGGGGGGGGGGGGGGGGGGGGTCACGGCGACGGCTCCGGTAATGTGTGATAGGGCGGTGGAGTTATTAGGGAGGGCCGTGCTATTACCGGGGGGCACTATGATAGGGGTGGCGGATTATGTAATATTAAACTCCTCCCTTCCCTCTCTAATTAGATACATTTTGTAACTTCTATAATAAGTGACAATATTTCCTCCCTCGTAGGCGCGCATGTTCTCCTACCCAGATGCTCAGCGCTACCGGATCGGAGTGAATTATCAGCAGCTCCCGGTAAACCGCCCCAAACAGTCTAAAGTGGCAAATATGGAGAGAGACGGGGCCATGGCGCTGGGGGACAACCAAGGTACAATGTTACTTACTGATGTTTCAGGGTGTCGGAATATATTAGAGGCTGAGCCCACGTAGTAATCACTGCAATGTATTCCAGGATTGTAGCTCCTCCAAGTGCACTGGGTGTGTGTCCTCACACTGCTGTGTTCTGTGCTGTCCGCAGCCAGTGTGATTTGTTGTCCCTGGAGAGATGTGTAATCAGACCTCACACTGCTGTGCTCTGTGCTCTCTGCAGCCAGTGTTATGTATTGTCCCTGGAGAGATGTGTAATCAGACCTCACACTGCTGTGCTCTGTGCTCTTGCGCTCTGCAGCCAGTGTTATGTATGTCCCTGGAGATGTGTATCGACCTCACACTGCTGTGCTCTGTGCTCTCTGCATCCATGTTATTGTATGTCCCTGGAGAGATGTTAATCAGACCCACCAACAGCTGTGTTCTGTGCTGTCCCTCCAGCTGTGATTATGTTTCCCTGGAGAGATGTGTAATCGACCTCACACTGCTGTTCTCTTGTGCTCCTGCACCAGTGTTTATGTTTGTCCCTGGAGAGATGTGTAAGTCAGACCTCAAACACCTGCTGTGTTTCTGTGCCTCTGTAGCCAAGTTTTATGTATGTGTCCATAGGAGATGTGTAATCAGACCTCACACTGCTGTGCCCTGTCTCTCCTGCAGCCAGTGTTATGTATTGTCCCTGGAGAGATGTTGTAATCACCTCACACTGCTGTGTCTGTGCATCTCGCCCATTGTTATGTATTGTCCCTGGAGAGATGTGTATCAGACCTCAACTGCTGTGCTCTGTGCTCTCTGCAGCCAGTGTTTATGTATTGTCCCTGGAGAGATGTGTAATCAGACCTTCTGGTGCCTGTTATTACACAGCAGGAACTGTGATATATGGATTTATATTCCAGGGTTGTATCTTCTCCAAGCGCACTGGGGGTGTGTCCTAACACTGCTGTGCTCACTGATCTCTGACAGATCAAGATGTGTTCTCTGCATTGAGCTGCTTGACAACTCCTCCATTCTGTACCAGGCTTCTAGTGGATAGTCTGTCAGGCAGCTTTGATCAAAGAAGTGAGGAGCTCAGAGCACAGCAGTGTGAGGACAATGATGTCATGGTGAAAATATGTAACCTCCTACTTTACATAAATGTTTCCATTTTTCACAAAGGAAATGCTCCAAACTATTATCCAAACAGTTTCGGGTGTCTCCGGGACAGTCGGGAGTTCCTAGAGAGCACCACGTGTTTATGCGGGGACGTGGCCAGACACGAAGATTCAGATGATAACGTGTCTCAGGTAAGTGTATCCCACAGTCTGTGTATCTGATCCGTGATACAGCATCTTCATGTATCTGAGTATTGTTTAGAGACAGGGGCTACGGCAGGGGCAGTGGGTGGTCTGGGGGCTCTTAGAGGAGGAGCTTGTCAGAGGGTCTTAGAGGAGGAGCTTGTCAGAGGGTCTTAGAGGAGGAGCTTGTCAGAGGGTCTTAGAGGAGGAGCTTGTCAGAGGGTCTTAGAGGAGGAGCTTGTCAGAGGGTCTTAGAGGAGGAGCTTGTCAGAGGGTCTTAGAGGAGGTTCCTGGGCTTTGACTTGTTCCTTCTAACTTCCTCCTATCGGTTTGTCCCTCTGGTTTTCTTTCCAGGTGAGAAAATTCTACCTTGAGGTTCTGTCCGAAGACGAGCGACAGCACCTGTGCGAGAACATTGCCGAAAGTTTGTCCGGAGCCCAACCCATAGTCCAGAAGAGAGCGGTGAGCATTGCTACAGGGTAAAGCATAGGGGAAGAGGAGCCTCTGATGGGACTGGAGGGAGTTTATAACCACTCGGGGGCGCTGTGAAGGTGGGGCTCGTAACCACTGCGGGGGCGCTTGTGAAGGTGGGCTCGTAACCACTCGGGGGCGCTGTAAGGTGGGGCTCGTAACCACTCGGGGGCGCTGTGAAGGTGGTGCTCGTAACCACTCGGGGGCGCTGTGAGTGGAGGCTCGTAACCACTCGGGGGCGCTGTGAAGGTGGGCTCGTAACCACTCGGGGCGGCTGTGAAGGTGGAGCTCGTAAACCCACTCCGGGGGCGCTGTGAAGGTGGGGCTTCTCGTAACCTACGGGTGGCGCTGTGAAGGTGGGGCTCGAAACCCCACTCGGGGGCGCTGTGAAGATGGGCTCGTGAACCACTACCGGGGCCTGTGAGGTGGCTCGTAACCACTCGGGGGCTGTTAACGGTGGAGCTCGTAACCACTCGGGGGCGCTGTGAGGTGGGGCTCGTACCACTCCGCCAACTCGGGGGCGCTGTGAAGGTGGGGCTCGTAACCACTCGGGGGCGCTGTGAAGGTGGGGCTCGTAACCACTCGGGGCGCTGTGAAGGTGGGTGCTCGTAACCACTCGGGGGCGCTGTGAGGTGGGGCTCGTAACCACTCGGGTTGTCGCTGTGAAGGTGGGGGCTCGTAACCACTCGGGTGGCGTGTGAAGTGTGGGCTCGTAACCACCACTCGGGGGCGCTGTGAAGGTGGGGCTCGTAACCACTCCGGGGCGCTGTGAAGTGGGCTCGTAACCACTCGGTGGGGCGCTGTAAGGTGGGGGGCTCGTAACCACTCGGCTGAGGCGCAGCTTGAAGGCTCGTACCACTCTGGCGCAAGCTCTAACCACTCGGGTGTGAAGGTGGGCTCACAACTCGACTCGGACCAAGGTGGGCTCGTAACCACCTGGGCGCGTGAAGTGGCGGCTCGTACCACCGGGGGCGCTGTGAGGTGGGCTCTTAACCACTCGGGGCGCTGTGAAGGTGGGCTCGTAACCACTCGGGGGCGCTGTGAAGGTGTGCTCGTAACCACTCGGCGCTGTGAAGGTGGCTCGAACACGGCTGGGGCGTACGATACTCGACCCGGGCCTGTGAAGGTGGGCTCGTAACCACTCGGTGGGCTCTAACCCCTCGGGGCGCTGTGAAGGTGGGGCTCGAACCACTCGTGGGGCTCGTAACCACTCTCGGTGGGGCTCGTACCACTCGGGGCCTGTGAAGGTGGTGCTCGTAACCACTCGGGGGCTGTGAAGGTGGTGCCTCGTAAACCACTCTGGGGCGCTGTGAAGGTGGTGCCTCGTAACCACTCGGGGGCGCTGTGAAGGTGGTTGCTCGTAACCACTTCGGGGGCGCTGTGAAGGTGGGCCTCGTAACACTCGGGGCGCTGTGGAAGGTGGGGCTCGTAACTAACCACTCTTGGGGCTCGTAACCACTTCGGGGCGCTGTGAAGGTTGGGGCTCGTAACCACTCGGTGGGGCTCGTACCACTCGGGGCCTGTGAAGGTGGTGCTCGTAACCACTCGGGGGCGCTGTGAAGGTGGGGCCTCGTAACACTCTGGGGCGCTGTGACGGTGGTGCTCGTAAACCACTCTGGGGGGCGCTGTGAAGGTGGTGCTCGTAACCACTCGGGGCGCTGTGAAGGTGGGCTCGTACCACTCGGGCTCGGGGGCGCTGTGAGGTGGTGCTCGTACCACTCGGGGGCGCTGTGAAGGTGGGTCTCGTAACCACTCGGGGGGCGCTGTGAAGGTGTGCTCGAACCATCTCGGGGGCTGTAAGGTGGTGCTCGTACCACTCGGTGGGGCGCTGTGAAGGTGGGGCTCGTAACACTCGGGGCGCTGTGAAGGTGGGGCTCGTACCACTCACTCGGTGGGGCTCGCGTAACCACTCGGGGGCGCTGTAGGTGGGGCTCCGTAACTCACTCGGGGGCGCTGTGAAGGTGAGCTCGTAACCACTCGGGGGCGCTGTGAAGGTGGAGCTTACTAAGTGAAGGGGGGGTGGTTTATAAAGTTCCGTGATTTTGCACGAGCACGATCCGTCTGCTGGACTCTCATGTGATCCTATTTTTTAGGTGAAAAACTTCACTGACGTCCATCCGATTATGGGAACGAGTGACGGCAGAACTGGAGAAACTGGAAGCGCCAAGAAGGTAAAACAGAGAGGGACATATTCTGTGCTGAGTAGACCACGACTTGGTAGATAAGTTACTGCTGATCTTCTGATGGGGGGCAGATAATTTGTGGATACTTTGTAACCTGGTGGCATAAAGTGGGGCCTGATATGTCATGCGCTTGTGTATAGGAAGGATGGTAACCTACTTTATGCTTACACACGTTGCCCCCTGGGGACCTCCCTCAGTGCGGGGCCTCTGGATTCCCTGGGACCTGAGTTGGCTGCATGTAGGGGGGCCTAGCACCAGAGTTATGTCATGGGTGGCTTGGTCCAGGCCTCGTCCACACCCCTCAGGCCCAGCGAGGGACTCAAGAGAGGAGGGGTCCCATATATTATGACCCAGAATGCAGATTTAGTTGGTACCTCAGCCTAGTCCAGTGGTCGGAGTGCTGTCTAGTAGGAGCCAGACTGGTTTCTGCTGCTTGGGCAGTGAGTTGGCAGTTCTGTGGAATACCACACGAGAGGCGCACTCTCATGGAGAGAGAGATAACTCTGAGAAATCAACAGAAAGACTAAGAAACCACTTGGTCCGGTCTACAGACTAAACTCGGAGAAAGTCCTAGAGTCCAGACAGAGAATTATAGATTTTTTTTTAAAAAAAATTTTTACATTTTTTTTGTTCTGGGAATTCCAGGCACCAACCATCACCAGCCCTAGGATTCTGTAAGAAAGATTACAATGTTGCAACATAGCACAAACTCACGTTAACCCTTCAGGCTAGTAGTACTGCAGTTGTCCTTGCTACATTATAACGTAGGTGCAGCAAACGACAACTATCATGGGAACTCCAAAATAAAGGCGTCAAATGCCTAAAGTAGCAGGGGCAGCTGGCCAAACTCCCTCCAGCCCCCAGGAAGCTACTGGATTGGCTTTGGTAATGACCCATCCGCGGGACATTACACATACACAGGGGGTGAATTGGTTACTTGGTTAAGGGCTTGAAGAGGGCAGATAAGTGACCTTGTGGGCGTTCAAGAGAGGCTATACATTCTCTATGTATATAGTTGTTAGAGATACATATGTTCTATCTGTTATATTGTAACTTTGTGTTATCAGGCACAAGCACCACAAACCATCATCTCCCTGTACTAAAGAAGGTACCTTATACTGAGCCTGTGCCCCCCCTCAACTACGAGACAGAACCCCGCCGATGTCCCCCTCCCATGTTCTCATATTATGGACCATACTGTATTGTATAGTTGTCATCATCCCGATTGGTTCTGGTTCTCCCAATTCCACAATGCGCCCCTGCCAGGAAGATTCGTGCAGCATGTAAAAACCAGCCACTAGGTGGCGAACGTGACGCTGCGTTGTCTGAGGTTTATTTGGCTGCATTGAAATGACTGGCTGAGTCCGGCCACCTGGTGACTTACACAACTATTGCGTTTAACTATTGAGTTGCTGCAGCAGTGGGGCGAGTTGTCTATCATACTGCAAACAGCGGAAGTCACTCATAGTTAATATTCATCAGTAGTGCAAAAAGTCACAGTGAGAGCAGCTCTGGAGAACAAACTGCAGCACTTACCCGAGACCTGTACTGTTACCCTGCAGGGTCTGTGGATATTTTTATCCAACTCTAATGATCCAAAACTTTTGTACTAAAACCCTAACATATACTGTATTATACTTCCTGCTATGTTATGTACAAGATGGAAATCTCATAATAAGATAATAATTCAACAAAAGTATCAATTACTGTCTTACTAATGTGTAACATCACTGCCTGTCTATACTATCTGTGTGCTGTGTGCAGGGTCTCCCTGTGTCATCCTATTAGATGTGACATCCACACTGTGGCCTGTCTATACTATCTGTGTGACAAGGTCTCCAGGGGAGAAAAGGGGGGGGGGTGTATCCTATGAGATTGTAACATCACACTGCCTGTCTATACTATCTGTGTGCTGTGTTGCAGGTCCTCCAGTGTATCCTATAGATGTACATCACACTGCCTGTCTATACTATCTGTGTGCGCTTCAGGGTCTCCAGTGTATCCTATATGAGATGTAACATCACACTGCCTGTCTATACTATCTGTGTGATCTGTGTGCGAGTCTCCATGTATCTATGAGTGTAACATCCACTGCCTGTCTATACTATCTGTGTGCTGTGTTGCAAGTCTCCAGTGTATCCTATGCGATTTAACATCACACTGCCTGTCTATACTATCGTGTGTGCTGTGTGCAGAGTCCTCCAGTGTATCCTATGAGATGGACATCACACTGCCTGTCTATACTATCTGTGTTGCTGTGTGCAGGGTCTCCAGTGTATCCTATGAGATGTGACATCATACTGCCTGTCTATACTATCTGTGTGCTGTGTTCAGGGTCTCC
Source organism: Engystomops pustulosus (assembly GCA_019512145.1). Taxonomy (NCBI): domain Eukaryota; kingdom Metazoa; phylum Chordata; class Amphibia; order Anura; family Leptodactylidae; genus Engystomops; species Engystomops pustulosus. Next base: position 244,429,158 of record CM033642.1, on the reverse strand, counting down.
ATTGTATCCTATGAGATGTAACATCACTCAACTGCTCTGTCTATACTATCTGTGTGTGCTGTGTGCAGAGTCTCCAGTGTATCCTATGATATGTGACTCACACCTGCTGTCTATACTATCTGTGTGTGCTTGTGCAGGTTCCAGTGTATCCTATGAGATGTAACATCAACACTGCCTGTCTATACTATCTGTCTGTGGCTTTGTGCAGAGTCTCCAGTTGTATCCTATGAATGTAACATCACACTGCCTGTCTATACTATCTCTGTGTGCTGTGTGCAGAGTCTCCAGTGTATCCTATGAGATGTGACATCACACTGCCTGTCATACTATCTGTGTGTGCTGTGCAGTTCCTCCTCCATGTATACCTATGAGATGTACATCACACTGCCTGTCCTATACTATCTGGGTGCTGGTGTGTCCAGGTCTCCAGTTGCATCCTATGAGATGTACATCCACTGCCCTGTCTATACTATCTGTGGCTGTGTGCAGCACGTCTCCATGTATCCTATGATTGTACACTCACACTGCCTGTCTATAACTATCTGTGTGTGCTGTGTGCTGATCCCCAGTGTATCCTATGAATGTCTCCACACTGCCTGTCTATACTATCTGTGTGCTGTGTGCTATTCTCCATGTATCCTATGAGATGTAACATCAACTGCGCTGTCTATACTATCTGTGTGCGTTGACGAGTCCTCCAATTGTAATCCATGAATGTAACATCACACTGCCCTGTCCTATACATCTTGTTGCTGTGTGCAGGTCTCCAGTGTCATCCTATGAGATGTAACATCACACTGCCTGTCTATCCATCTTGTGCTGTGTGGCAAGTCTCCAGTGTATCCTATGAATGTAAACTCACCACTGCCTGTCCTATACTATCTGTGTGCTGTCAGGTCTCATCGTGTATCCTATGAGATGTACTCACACTGCCGCTCTATACTATCTGGTGCTGTTGCAGAGTCCGCCAGTGTCATCCTATGAGATGAACATCACCTGCCTGTCATGACTATATGTGTGCTGTGTGCAGGCGCTCAGTGTCTCCTATGAGATGTAGACATCACACTGCCTTCTATTACTATCTGTGTGTCTGTTGCAGGTCTCCAGTGTATCCATGAGATGTACATCCACTGCCTGTCTATACTATCTGGTTCGTAGTGCAGAGCGTCTCCAGTGTATCCTATTGGAGGTGACATCACACTGACCTGTCTATAACGCTATCTGTGTGCTGTGTGCAGTGGTCTCCATGTAATCCTGTAGATGAATTGGACATTCACCTGCCTGTCTATACTATCTGTTGGTGCTGTTGCAGGTCTCCAGTGTATCCTATGGAGTGTACATCACACTGCCTGGCTATACTATCTGTGCTGTGTCAGGTCCTCCAGTGTATCCTATGAGATGTGACATCACACTGCCTGTCTATACTATCTGTGCTGCTTGCTGCAGGAGTCTACAGGTGTATCCTATAGATGTGACATCACGGCCTGTTCTTACTATCCTTGTGGCTGGTGCAGGTCTCCAGTGTATCCTATGAGATGTGACTCACCTAGGCCTGTCTATAACTATTCTGTGGTGCTGTGTGCAGTCTCCATGTATCCTGTGTAATTCACACTCGTTATACTCTGCGTGGCGAGCTCCAGTAAATCCTATGAATCATTTCTCTGCTGCATAATCGGTGCTGTGTGCAGAGTCTCCAGGTATCCTAGAGATGCTGTGACATCACACTGCCTTCTATACACTATCTTGTGTGCTTGTGCAGGTCTCCATGTAACCTATGAGATTTGACATCACACTGCCTGTCTATACTATCTTGGTGCTGGTGCAGGGTCCTCCAGTGTATCCTAGAGATGTTGACACAACACTGCCCTTGTCTATACTTATCTGTGTGCTGTGCAGGCTCTCCAGTGTATCCTATGAGATTTACTCACACTGCCCTGTCTATACTATCTGTGTCTGTGTGCAGAGTCTCCAGTGTATCCTATGGGATGTGACATCACACTGCCTGTCTATAACTATCTGTGTGCTTTGTGCACGGGTCTCCAGTTATCCTTGAGATGTGACATCACACTGCCTTCTATACTATCTGTGTGCTTGTGCCGAGAGTCCCAGTGTATCCTATGAGATGTGACATCAACGCCCTGTCTATCTATCTGTGTGCTGTGTGCGGGTCTCCGTGTATCCTATGGATGATCACACTCCGCTGCTGCTGATAACTATCTGTTGTGGCTGTTTGGCAGAGTCCTCCAGTGTATCACTATTGAACTGTGACATCACACTTGCCTGTCTATCCTATGCGTTGTGCTGTGTGGCAGGTCCTCCAGTGTATCCCTATGATGATGTGACATCACACTGCCTGTCTATACTATCTGTGGTGCTGTGTGGCAGGGTCTCCATGTATCCCTTGACGATTGACATCACAACTGCCGCTGTCTATACATCTGTGTGCTTGTGTGCAGTGGTCCCAGTGTATCTATGAGATGTGACATCACACTGCCTGTCTATACTATCTGTGTGGCTGTGTGCAGATCCTCCATGTATGCTATGAGATGTGACATCACACTGCTGTCTATACTATCTGTGGTGCTGTGTGGCATGGTCTCCAGTGTATCCTATGAGATGTGACACACACACTGCCTGTCCTATACTATCTTGTGCTGTGTGCAGGTTCCAGTGTGATCCTAAGAGAGTGGACCACACACTGCCTGTCATACTATCTTGTGTCTTGTGGCAGAGTCTCCAGTGTATCCTATGAGATGTGACATCCACACTAGCCTGTCCTATACTATCTGTGTGCTGTGTGCAGAGTCTCCAAGTGTTATCCTTGAGATGTTACATCACACTGCCTTGTATATACTATCTTATCGTGCTGTGTGCAGAGTCTCCCATTCGTATCCTATGAGATATGTAAGCATCACACTGCCTTGTCACTGATACTCTATCGTGTGCTGTGTGCAGGTCTCCATGATCCTATGAGATGTGACATCACCTGTCCTGTCTATTACCTATCTGGTGTGCTGTGTGCAAGTCTACCAGTGTAATCTATAGATGTGACATCACACTGCCTGTCTATACTATCTGTGTGCTGTGTGAGAGTTCTCATGTATCCTAGGAGATGTGACTCACAACTGCTGTATATACTATCTGTGGCTGTGTGCAGAGTCGTCCAGTGTATCCTACTGAGATGTCACATCACACTGGCCTGTCTATATATCTTGTTGCTGTGTGCAGAGTCTCCAGTGTATCCTATGAGATGTGACATCACACCTCGCCTTCTATTACTATCTGTGGTGCTGTTTGCGAGTCTCCAGTGTACCTAGAGATGGTGACATCACACTGCTTCTATACTCTGTGTGCTGTGTGCATAGTCTCCAGTGTATCCTAGAGAGTGTGACCTCCACTGCCTGTCTATACTACTGTGTGTGCTGTGTGCAGATTCTCCAGTGTATCCTATGCAATTGTAACATCACATAGGCCTGTCTATACTTCTGTGTGGCTGTGTGCAGGTCTCCAGTGTATCCTATGAGATGTAACATCAACTGCCTGTCTATACTATCTGTGTGTGCTGTGGTGCAGGGGTCTCCAGTGTATCCTAGGAATGTTGACATCACAGCCTTAGCCTGTTCTATACTATCTGTTTGCCTGTGTGCAGGGTCTCCAGTGTATCCTACGAGAATGTACATCACACTGCCTGTCTATACTATCTGTGTGCTGTCGTGTCAGATGTCTCCAGTGTATCCTATGAGATGTACATCACACTGCCTGTCTAAATACTATCTGTGTGTGCTGGTGGCGGTCTCCAGTGTATCCTAGAGGAGGTACACACACTCCTGTCTATACAGTCTGTGTGGCTGTGGTTCAGAGTCTCCAGTGTACCTATGGATTGTGACACACACTGCCTGTCTAAGCTATCTGTGTGTGCTGTGTGCATGCGTCCCAGTGTAGTCCTATGAGTGTAACCATCACACTGGCCGTCTATACTATCTGTGGTGCTGTGTGCAGGGTCCTCCAGTGTATCCTATGAGATGTACATCACACTGCCCTGGCTATACTATCTGTGGTGTGCTGTGTGCAGGTCTCCAGTGTATCCTATGAAGTAAATCACACGACCTTCTAGACTTCTGTGTGCTGTGTGCAAGTCTCCAGTGTATCCTATGAATTTAACATCCATCTGCCTGTCTATGCTATCTGTGTTGCTGTGTGCAGGGTCTCCAGTGGTTATCCTCTTAGATGTAACTCACCTGCCTGGCTATACTACTGTGTGCTGTGTTGCGAGCCTCCAGTGTATCCTATGAGATGTGACATCACAACTGCCTGTCTATACTATCTGTGTGTGCTGTGTGCCAGGGTCTCCAGTGTATCCTATGAGATGTAACATCACACTGCCTGTCTATACTACCGTGTGCTGTGTGCAGGGTCTCCAGTGTATCCAATGAGATGTAACATCACACTGGCCTGTCTATACTATCTGTGTGGCTGTGTGCAGGGTCTCCATTGTATCCTATGAGATGTGACTCACACTCGCCTGTCTATACTATCTGTGGGTGCTGTGTGCAGGGGTCTCCAGTGTATCCTATGAAGATTAACCTCACAGCCTGTCTATACTATCTGTGTGCGTTGTTTCAGAGCCTCCATTATATCCTATGAGATGTACATCACACTGCTGTATATACTATCTGGGGTGCTGGGTGCCGGGTCTCCAGTGTATCCTATTAATGTGCATCACACTGCCTGTCTGTACTATCTGTGTGCTGTGTGCAAGTCCCAGTGTATCCTATGAGATTGTGACAACATCACACGCCTGTCTATACTATCCTGTGTGCTTGTGCAGAGTCTCCAGTGTATCCCTATGAGAGTAATCACACTGCCTGTCTATACTATCTGGTGCCTGTGTTCAGAGTCCTCCATATATTCCCTATGAGTGTACATCACACTGCCTGTAATATCTTCTGTGTGTAACTGTGTGCAGGGTTCTCCAGTGTATCCTATGAGATTAACATCACACTCCTGTCTATAACGTCGTGTGCTGTGTCATAGTCTCCAGTGTATCTAAGAGGGCCATAAACCTGCATTGTAGGATGTGAAGCTTTGTGGCTCCATATGTATGAGATCCTTGTGACTGACTGCTGAAGCGGATGTATAAAAGATAATCCTGTTAACCTTTGGATCAGATAACATAAGGCTGATGACATGTGATTGTGTTTTTTTACACTTGTATTGTTAGATTTGGAGAATGTATAAAAACATGTAGAAATTAACAATAGAATTGGGCTTTTATCCATCTACAACCAAAACCTTTGTGGGTGCTGAATAAGCATCTGTCAGGTCACTGGTGGTCAGTTTCTAAGTGCCCTATTCGCTTTTCCACCCCACGTGTTACCAATATTTCCGATTTGCGCCGCTTGTACATGAAGTGCCCCTGGTTTTTTGGCGAACCGCGATCGGATTGTGGCGCTGGGGCCGCATGCCGGCGACAGAAATCTGGGAGGGGGCGTGGCCTGAACGAAAACCCGACGTATTCGGAAAACCGCCGCATTTACAAACCGAAATGTTTCCTTGGGGAGCGCTCACCTTCCCTCTATGGGATGTGCATTCCGGGCGTTAAGATTAATTTCTGCGCAGCAGCGCCCCCTGGTGGAAACGCGGAGGAACTACCATCTTAAATCCCAGCCGTAACCCGAATCCCTGTGGCAGAGAACGCCGCCGCTGGAACCGCGAATGGGCCGGGTAAGTAATGTGCCCCACTGTGTCCTGGGCAATGCTGTGGGGGGGCGCTGTAATTCGGCACTGCTGTGGTGTCATGTAATGGGCCCTCCCCCCCCCAAAACCTTGGGGGGCCCTATGGGGGCGCTGTGTCCAGCACTGCTGTGGTAATGTAATGGGGCACTGCTTGGGGGGCGCTTGTCCGACCTGCTGTGGTGTACGTTGGGCACTGCTGGGGTGCGCTGTTTCTGGCACTATGTGGTTAATGTAATGGGCAAACTGCTGTGTGTGTGCGCTGTATTCGGCAATGCTGTGGTGTATTGTAATGGGCGCTGTGTCCAAGTCACTGCTGGTGTAAATGTAATGGGCACTGCTGTGGGGGGCGCTGTGTCCGGCACTGCTGTGGTGTATTGTAATGGGCGCTGTGTCCAGCACTGCTGTGGTGTAATGTAATGGGCATTGCTGTGAGGGCGCTATGTCCGGCAGACTGTGGGTGTAATGTAATGGGCACGCCTGTGGGGGGGCGCGTGTCCGGCACTACTGTGGTGTAATGTATGGCACGCTGTGGGGGCGCTGGTTCAGCTCTGCTATAGTGTAATGTAAGGGGGCAATGCTACGGGGGCGCTGTGTCCGGCACTCTTGTGGTGTGTAATTTTAATGGGCACTGCGGTGGGGGACGCTGTGTCCGGCACTAACTGTGTTGTCTGTAATGGGCAATGCTTGGGGGCGGCTGTGTCCGGGCCTGCTGTGGTGTAATGTAATGGGCACTGCGCTGTGGGGGGACGCTGTGTCCAGGCTCGCTACAGTGTAATTTAATGTGGGGGGCACTGTGTCCGGCACTGTGTGGGTAGCGCTGTGGTCCGGACTGTTGTGAGGGCCGCTGTGCCGGCACTGTTTGTGGGTAGCGCTGTGTCCGGCCTGTTGTGGGTAGCGCTGTGAATCCGCCGGCACTGTTGTGGGTAGCTCTGTGTCCGGCACTGTTGGTGAGGGCGCTGTGTCCGGCGCTGTTGTGGGAGCGCTGGTCCACACGTTGTGAGTGCCCTATGGTAGAACGAAAACGGAGCGGGCCGCTGTGGCTGTATTCGGGAGGGTGCTGGATGGGGACTCATACACTGTACGAGGGTGGAGTCAGGTGCAGTATGTTGGGGTCTCGATGGTCCCACATTCCGAGTCCTCCTGTGGGTCAGGCCCCGGCATCACACATGGACCATCCCCACATGTTCTCCTATTGTACCCAGATGTATTCGCACAGTGTGTCATCGCAGGGATGCACATTATTTTTTCCTAGATATTCGTTATTTTCTGCAGACGCCCTTAGGGAATGGGCGGGCCGGGATTCCTCTGCTTTCATTCACCGTCTATAAGCTGGGAGTCGGCTCCGATGGATCCTCATCTCCTCATCATTTGCGGCCACACTGACCAACGTGGGACAATGCCTCACAGTGGAGATGATATATCTCCTAATTGTTCTATCCTCCTATTGTTTCTATCCTCCCTATTGTTATATCCGTTGGTCCTGTTTCTTTCTTAATTCTTCCGAATTGCTATAAATGAACATTTCTTGTACTATTTCTATAAGGTCGTTCTCGTTATTCCTCCTGTCACTGTATTACCCCCGTGTGTCCCGTCCCCTTATCTATGGTATTTCCTACACTCCTCATTGCGCTCTCCGTGTCAAGTGCGGCCATCAGGTGGGGTTCAGTGTGACTGTGTTCAGGGGGCCCCAAGGAGTAGAAGGGACCCTAGTCACATGTTCAGGGAACTCACCGTGCACATAGAGCCAGATTATAGAGCCCCAAAATCCTAGTGCCCGCCTTGCGTTTCAGTGTGTAAGGACAGACCCTATTGATGAGGGTAACACCCACTTGTCCACTTTATTCCTACTTTCCAGAGGATGGCAGAGGTGCAGCATCATACTAGAGACTCGGATTAATGGTGGAATGTATCCGTTTTCTATGGAATCTATAAGAGAATGTATCAGGTTGTCCAATAACTAACGATTGTTTGTCTTGGCGACGGATTGATGTTTTCCTTTGGTGACAATGCATCTGTACCCCTCCCCCTCAGGCCCCTCCCCTGTGTCCATCACCGGTGCACCCAGAGAGACTGATGGCGTCTCTGTCCGTGGGCGCCAGGGGCCCCTGCTGCTGCCGGGACGCTCAGGCTGATTGATAATATCGCTCACTTTACACCGAGAAGAAAGATTTCGAAAGAGTCGTCACGCCGCAAGGATTCGTAAGTGGCTCCTGTCATACAATTTTTTACAGAACGAAGTCTTGTAGCTGGAGAACTACAAGGCCAGAAAGGCACAGAGGACACCCCTGCCTCATAGGACACTGGTTCCCAATGCCTGTAGCCAGCCCCCCAGCACCTACGATTCATAGAGGGGTACTTCCACTCTCTTTGTGATATTCATGAACCAGGAGATAGATGATCACTGCTATGGAAGATCTTGTGTAATGGACTATTTCTAATACAATCAGAACCGGGTTGAACCCATAACCACGATTCAGGCTGTCCACACTTTGTCTGGTAATGGACAGAATCTCATTGAGGTTTCAGTAGAAGTCTATGGAGAGAAGAGGCGTCACGCAGCTAGTTCCTTACCAGTGTAACTAGAGTTCTATGGAGAGAAGAGGGAGTCAAAGCATCTAGGGGTCTGCCCAGAACGGCAACTGAGAGTCTACAGATACTGCAGATGCGGAGGAACTGCCATATCATGCCAGACTACAATCCAGATAATATGATGTCTATATGGAGAAGGGATGGGGAGCAGTGAGTCACAGCAGCTAGGTCTCTTCTCAGGACCACAAGGAGCACTAAAACTGCAGAGGAGGAGGGTATAAGATTGCAAGATAATGGTCAGATTATTCGAAGTCTATGGAGAGTGGAACAGTGAGTCACAGCAGCTAGGTCTCCTGCCAGTATAACATACAGGTCTGTGGGGAGGGGAGAGGGAGCAGTGATTCACAGTAGCTAGGTCTCCTGCCATTATAACATAATGGTCTATGGGGAGGGAGAGGGGGAAGTAAGTCACAGCAGGTAGGTCTCCTGCCAGTATAACATAATGGTCTATGGAGAGGGAGCAGTAAGTCACAGCAGCTACGTCTCCTGCCAGTATAACATAGAGGTCTATGGAGAGTAAGGGGGGCAGTGAGTCACAGAGCTATTTCGCCTGCCAGTATTAACAAGTGTTCTATGAGGGGATAGGGAGTTAGTGATACCCATCTAGGTCTCCCGCCATATAACAAAGTGTCTAGGGAGAGGGGCCATGAGTCACCGCAGCACGTCCTCCTGCCCATTGTACATACAGGTCTATGGAGAGGGACGGGGGCAGTGCGTCACACGTCTACTTCTCCTGCCATATAACACAGAGGTCTATGGAGAGGGGTGGGGAGCCGCGAGTCACAGCAGCTAGTTCTCCTTGCCAGTGTTAAGGACTTACAGCGCTAGAGAATGGGAGGGGGAGCAGTGATCACAGCAGCTATGTCCTCCTGCCATAATAACATAGAAGTCTATGGAGAGGGAGGGGGAGCAGAGGAGGAACTGCTCGAATTGATGTCAGATGAGGGTTTAGGTAGAGCATCCTACCACTGACCTACCTTCCTTCGACATGAGGAGAACGCTCGCTGTCTAGTTGGATATATCGTTTTCTTGTCTTCTCTGTCTCTGTAGGATTATTCGGCAATTTGTGGGACTAATGACAATCAGCGATCTCTGCAAGCGGAATCTTCCGGAGCGTCGGGAAGAAACAGAACCCTTTGTCCGATTCTCCCCCGCACAGAGTGAGTTAATATAAATCTAAAGCGGGGACAGGGAGTATCCAATTATGTGTCACCACAGTCCCCCCTGATCACACCCCCCTGACCCTGCCCTGTAAGGGTCTGAGGACATCCGTGACCCCAATATGTAGAAGACTTCAGTGTTCTGGTGCTGCCATAAGGATGCTGATCCCTGGAGAGATGTGTAACCAGCCTTTTGGGGCGTGTCCTCACCCTGCTGTGCTCGTTTCTGTCTGTACTCGTTTAAGGTATTGGTCCTGGAGATATGTTTATCGACCTATTGGGGTCATTTCCTCACACTGCTCTGTGGATATGTGCTGTCGGCACCAGTGGTTAGGTATTGGTCCTGGAGGATGTATAATCATAACCTCACACTGCTGTGCTCTGTGCTGTCCTGCAGCCAGTGTTAGGTATTGGTCCTGGAGAGATGTAATAATCAGACCTCTCACTGCTGTGCTCTGTGCTCTCTGCTCCAGTGTTATGTATTGTCCCTTGAGAGATGAATAATCAGACCTTGTTGTTTGTTAGTAGCAGCAGGACTGGTGAAATATGGTTTATATTCCAGGATTGTCGCTTCTCAAGCGCTCCATCCGGGCCACGGTCCTCACACTGCTGTGCTCTTGAGCTTCTGCATGTACTACTCCACATGCCTTTGAGTAACAGCTGATCAGCTGCTAACATGGTTGTTCCACTTGCAGGAGCGGGGTGGTCAGGTATAGCTCCACTTCTCACGGACCTGAACAACTGCTGTGCCCTTAGTTCTCTGCATGAGTCTGCTACACATCCCCTTCCGCTCTGTGAGGTTCTTGAAGACTCTTGGTTTGGATCTAGGCCAGCAGTGACTCAAGCTGAGGGGAGGGCGTGGAGTTTATCTGATGCAGAGAGCTCTGAGCACAGCAGTGTGAGGATCATACAATCCTGGCACATGTCTTCCATACATTGTAGCTTTTGTATCCATGTCTCGTATGATGGAATTATCTGGGATCTCCTTTGCAGTTTGGTGGCTCTGGATCTGCGGACACTGTAAAGAGATTTTTCCGGGGAATGGCTGCAAAGTTTTTACACGGAAGACGGAACTTTGACTTGTGATGCTCAGCACCCAGTATTTCCCTATCAATGACCCCCTGAAGGTCAGTACGTGGCTGGGTGTACCAGTCACCGGGGGGGCGTCCATACTAGAAACGTGGAGAACGCATCCAGACCTGGAGTGATCGGCCGTCAATGGCAGCGCCTCCGCCATCTGTTTCATTTCATGTTCGGAAGTTCTCTAAAAATGCTCTTCTTCATCTTTCCTCAGCTCCCATCTTTATCCACAGCGTGAAACAGGATCCGAGGTCTCATATGTTTGATCAAAAACTCCATGTGTGATTTTGTGACCCTGAACCCGGATACTTTAAATGCGGTCCAGAATTTTATTTTGTTTTTTTTTGTAAAATTTGTGTTTTTTACCTAGAACAAAGCGCCACATGGTCCACATGCCAGAGGTCGGTACTGCAGCCTGAATAGTGACCTGTTATGGGGAGACATGGTTATTTGTGATCCCCGAAACCCCTTAAAAATGTTGTTAATGATGATGAGCCGACCCAATGTCAGCTGACCTTGGAAAAAAGTACCTGATCCAACCGATCAGGGTGTTACCCTTTAAATGCAATATGGCAGCACCGATTTGCGGTTGTACCAAGAGCTGAGCCCAAGTGGGTCGAACCATAACCAGTTTGGGTCCGATCATCCGTAGTTGTTGGACTTTAAAGATTTGATAAAATATTTCCACCATTTACATATATTGGAATCACCTGACCCTTTGGGGGGTGTCCGGGGTAGCCCTGATGCCTTAGTTTTGTAGTGGCCGCACTACTGGAGCCTCCAGACACAAGACCATGTACAGTACAATTCTGTAGTATCTGGGAACCGGAGCTGATTATGGATAGACGTGTGTAGTCGAGTCAGACAGGCAGATGAAGGTGGGGGATGGGTACAGTTTTTGTAAATTTAGTAGATAGACAGCGGTAAAGGCTATAACAATTGTTGTGTTGATATTAGATGAACGGACTATATGATCACACCAATGCCATAGTAACTAGAACCTCCAAGACCCTATTGCTCATCACCGGAACATGGGGAGGGGCCCAATAAGGATCTGTCTTATGAACATTGAATAAATCCTGGGGTCCTTCTCAGTGCTGATTGTCTTCTTTCTCTGTCCTCCCCCCTAGATCTTTTATTTCTACTCTGACGCGGATTTCCGGATGGATACAGAACACATGAATGCTTATACTTGTCACGCCTATAATAGTTCAATAAAGATGGAGGGTTTGTGTATGCACAGTTTCAATTTAAGTAATTATCCTGAAGGTCCCCCCCCCCTGGGGTCCCTATGGTTAACCCTAGACCTGTCCGGTCTTATTACAAAAGGGTGGACATCAGAGCACATGTCCTAATCTCTTGCATAGAGCTCCCCCTAGTGGCGCCTCATAGGTAGCCATATACAATTCAGTAGAGATCCCGTGGACCTGATTGCCTTGTGGTTATCGTTTCGCTCTCTGACTGCCTTAATGGTTTTTTATTGTATAGTCCGAACCAGGCAAAATTCCGGACCCCTGAGGAAGCAAAAAGATTGGCCGAACCAGACCCGACTATGCAGTCAGCGACCTGTACCCCGTGCCATAAGCAGGGGAGCTCCCGCCTGGACCCTGTTTACATCCAAACCATGACCCAAACAGCAAAGAACCTGGGTACTACTACTCGGACACCACTAAGGTGAGGATGGATGCTACGGGATGAGGATGGGGAACCTTAATAATAGGGTGCCCTTACCCCCCAATAGTGTCAGATCCTGCCTTAATACTTCCCCAACACGTACATGTACCCCAAAACTGACCCCATACCTGCAATGGGTCTATAAACCTATGTCCCCGGTCTAAACCCAAATGGAATCTAAAAGTTACAAACAACGCAAACCCGAAAATGATCCTCGATAACTGCACCACTAATTCATCCTTCTCTCACACATACCCAATGGCAACAAACTTCCTAACTTCCCAAAATCCAGGTTCCCAATTATCATCCCCATTGTCCAGTATCAATCCTAAAAAAATTTAAGACCTCTCCCAGTTCTTTTGTGGGAACCCCCTTCCAAGAAGTGGCGTTCCCAATTTAGGGTAGGGCAGGTCCTATATTTGGTTAGTGTGTATACCACCGCCCCTGAAATCCCAGAATCATCTGACACCCCCCTAGCACCCCACCATTTATCATTGACCGGCTATTGTCAGTGCCCCCTGTTATTATGTCATCAGTGCCCCCCAATTAACTTTTTTGCACCAAATCCTATATATAATGATGTAAAATCAATACCCCCCCGCCCCATAACAATCCATGATACTTCCGTCCCTTTAACTCTATATGCCAACACCATCGTGACCGTTGCCTCTATGTATTCTATTCCACTGAGGGGGTAGAATAGTGTAGATATCGTCCCCCAATTACCAAACTCATCCCACAAAAACCAGCCCTCCTCATTATAGAATGGGATAGGTTACAACTCGAGCTCCGACCTTCATGTCACTTTTATACTGTAGGTGGTAAAGTACAATACTTGTGTAATTTTTCAGTATTTTCTACCCTCCATATCTGTGATGAGGCCCTCCTTTCCTCTGTTCCTCTGACGCCAGTGGGGGACGCTCACTTTCCTTTAAAACGAAATCCCCGAAATTATTTTGAGTTCACGGAGCAGGGCAGGCGGGGGCCTTTGCTGTCCGTACCTTGTCCCGGGAGTCGAGGGAATCATGATAAAATGTTTATTGTAAGTAACAAAAAGTGTAACAACTATTTTATCCAGTTTGATCAACTTTCAAATTCTGCTGTTTGTCATTGGAGACAGCCTACAGTTTAGCCCTTTCCTTAGTCAGACATGTGACCTGAATGATCTTGTTTTTGGTACATTGTGGGACTATAGAAAGGGAATGTGGTCAACACACGGCAATGATCGATGGTTTAAGGGACGCAACCGAATAAAGGAAGTCAAACCAAAATGTTAAAGGATGATCAACCCCCCTTGCAATGCACAACCAATGGCTGCAGCGGAGACTCCTCACCTCAGACAGACTTTTTATCCTTCCTTTCAGGCCCGTTCTTTCGCCTATCCCGATGCACAAAGGGCTCGGATCGGGGCAATTTTGCACAATTGCGAGTGATTGCCCCCATCAGGCCTCCGGTGAAAATTACCATCGGGACGGAGCGATGACTTATAATACCCAGTAAGTGTAAAGGTTATTATATAAGAGGGGTCAGAGTTGGATGTCACAGGAGTGGGGGCTAGAGCTTTCCATATAATGTGGAATGTATAAGCTTATTAAAGGGAAGTGCGGAATTTTGAGATAAAGGGCGCTCCACTCCCCTTACAGCCTGTTGTGCTGCTCTTCTGTTTTGTTTCCATGAAGGAAGCGCAGTCAATTACTATCCTAACACATCCGGGGGGGGGGGGCCCCGCGCCGGCCCCCGTATACAAGGAACCCCCTTCCACTATGTGCTGAGTGAACGAACCAGAGGAGAGCAGATCATTACAGCCGTACACACACTGCGTCTCCAGTATGAACTCACAGTAAAGATCACACTAAGATCATTTACCCTTTAAAAAAGAACCTTGTCAGCAGCGGTGACCGTCCAGTGACTGCAGCCAGTGTTATTTATTTCCCTGGAGAGATGTGCACAGAGCACGCAGTGTGAGGTTCTGATTACACATCTCCCTAGGGCCAATCATAAACTGGCTGGCAAGAGCACGAGCACGCAGGTGATGTTGATACACATCTTCTCCAGGACATAATAACACTGGCCTGCAGGAGAGCACAGAGCGCACAGTGTGAGGTCTGATTACACATCCTCTGGGACAAATACATAACACGGCTGCAGAGAGCACAGAGCACAGCAGGTAGGTCTGATTACACATCTCTTCCAGGGCCATACTAACATGGCTGCAAGGGCACAGCGTGGTGGGTCTGATTTACACATCTCTCCAGGGCCATACATACCACTGGCTGCAAGAGCACAGAGCACCGCAGTGTGAGGTCCTGATTACCCATCTCTCCAGGGACAGAACTACTAGCACTGGCTGCAGATAGCACAAGCACAGCATGTGAGGTCTGATTACACATCTCTCCAGGGACGTACATAACACTGGCTGCACATAGCAACAGCATTGAGGCTGATTACAATCTCTCTCTCACAGGGACATACATAACACTGCTGCAGAGAGCCCGAGCCCAGGCGTGTGATGTTCTGATTACACATCTTCCTCCAGGGACAATACACAACCCTGGCTGCCGAGAAACAAGAGCACAGCAGTGTGGATGTCTGTTACACATCTCTCCAAGGGACAATACATAAACGGCTGCAGAGAGAGCACAGAGTCACAGCATGTTGAGGTCCATATTACACATCTCTCTCCAGGGACAATACATACACTGGCTGCGAGGCAACAGAGCACACAGTTGTGGGTCTGATTACACATCTCTCCAGGGACAATACAATACACTACTGGCTGCAGAGGCACAGAGCACAGCAGAAGGGAAATAATTTGGTATTTCCCTTTTCACACCTCTAGATTGTCCAGTCATGTCCGCAGCTCAAAGCAGAGACTGGCATGTAACCTGGCAGGAGTATGTTTACTATTACCGGACGAGGAAAGACATCCAGGATCGGGTGTAAGTACCATATGGTAGGAGTGAATGCCCCGCCCCTTTAGTGAAGCCCACGCCCCTAGACCAGGTGCATTGCATTTACTCATGAACTTAATAATATAAAAAATCCAGGGCCACAGGTATACAGGACAACCCATAGACATTGACTGACCTGCCCTGCCCTTGGCTGTCCCTGGCGCTGCCCTAGAAATGAATGAGGGCAACAGTGTACAAACCTGTGACTTTCATGCCCTAAGGGAAAGGGATGTCGTGATTATTGTCAGACCCCCCTAGCCTGTAACTGGGGGTTGAAGAAAACCCCCTTTAAGAGTCCAATTTCTCATAAACCACTCAATATAATATCAGAAAGAGCCACAAGATTGACTGCAATTCACTCCACAAACATCCGGGGGGAGCTCTCATTTATATGAATCATGTCTATAATGTTACTAAATCATGAAATCAATGTTTTTTTTTTTTTAAGCGCTCTCCCATGAAACAGTCCGTATATCTGGGGTCAGGGGGGGCACTCTATATCTTAAAATGGGATGACTGAACGGATTCTGTCTCCTTAGAATTGAAGCTTAGTCAGTGGATCCTGCCTTGGTGATCAATTGAAGACCCTCATGATGAGCTTGTGCATCCGCATAGGTAAAGCTTGTTGTTATGGGGGGCGACTATCCACCTTATCAAAACTGATGGCCTTCCTCGGATCCACAGATCAGCTCTTACTTTATGATCTTTTACTGTACTACTATAGTGGCGTTTTAGGTACTGGCATCGCTGCCTTGTAGACTGGAATAGGAACTAAATCTTTCCCCTTTAATAGGGCGTCTATTTATTCAAGAGCCCGTGCTCTCCGCTGATCTCCCGAGGTCCTGGTCGGATCCTTGCATATCTCACATTGATTAACCCATTAGAGGTCTTTCACCAACACCAACTTTCACTCCTTTAATTGGTATGTTTCCCACTATTCCGGTGCAGGTTGGAATTTTTTTCCTCTAGTCCTCACATTCCTGAGTAATTGTGATGTTAGTTTCAGCACCGATACGCTAATTAGGTTCTAATGGGTGAGCTAAACTGTGCTAAGGCTCAGCAACCCGCCCACCTGACTGGCAGGAAGCTCAGTTCCTCATTCAGATGGTGAAAACTAATGCCATGGATCTCGGGAGGGGAGGGGGGGGGGGGTGGGGGGAGGGGGAGGAAGCGGGGAAGGTAGGAGAAGGGAAGCGAAAAGAGGGGGGGGGGGGGGGAGGGGTGGAATGATGAGGTAGAGAAAAATTCCAACTGTGCCGGAATCCTCTGAGAGGCGTCTATTACAAAACGGGTCCGAGTGATGTAGATGTTGGAAGGTGGTGATGGTTCCACTTTAAATCCGCTTATCAATGCATAAAGTGAAATCTCCCTTTAATAATGGCATCAGATAATCCAATTCTTGTTTCGCCACTTCACCATTGCAAAGGATCAGGTAATCAGCAACTCAAAACGGCGGACAGATCTCCCTTTAAACACTATGCAAGGTTTTCCTAGCCATAGTGGGTTGCAAAAGTCTTCATACCCCGGAGCTCAACAACACAAGTGCGAGTAATCAGTAAAGTGTAAAGAAAACGACACCTGCTGTGACAAATTGTAGCGCTTCCATGTTCCTATTCCCTATCCGAGGGCGTGAATACTTTTACAAAACCCCCTGAGCCTGTGAATACCTTGACGCTTACGTCCCTCCTCCCCCTCATGGATTTTTCCAGCCTCGTCAACCGTTGGCCACATCTTCCGATACAGAACAATATTGGTTAATCATATGGGGGTGTAGTGTCCGAGGGCGACTGCTCAAATATATGGGATGAAAAATCAACGCCCCACCATTAACCACTCCGGCGTCCAACTTGTGCAAAACTACCGGAAAAATATTGAACTCTGCCCGCCCTCTAATCGCACGATCAACTCCTGATCAGTGGAGGGGACTGGGATATCACAACGCATTACAGCGCACTTTTGCATTCTGGGTAACAGCGGTCACTGTGTGCGCTTAAAGGGAACCCGTCAGCAGGCAGCGTCCAGCTTGAAGCCGCCATAATGATCAAGGGCAGATTTTCCTAATTTGAAGGTGTCATGTAGCATCTCAGAGAAGACTCAGAACCAATGCGGTCAATCAATCTCTCTCTTGTGTGGATCATAAGTTATCATCCCAGAGATTCTCCATAGATCTTACTGTGATTGGTCCAGCGCCGTCATCTTGTGTCAGCAACACCCAGGGACAACACAGCATCCCGTAGCTGTGCATCATCCGGGATGATTCCCCAGTTGTTGTTCTTCCCAGTGTGTTTAAGCCACCCACATTTACAGATCTGATTGCGGCAATCAATTCTGAGACAATTCTGGTCTCCTCCTGACATCGTCACAATGGAAAAAACATGTTCTGGGTCCATATGGCGGCTTTTTCAGCTGGCGGACGTGTTCTGACACAACCTAAAAGATAGACCCCTCACCTATTATTGCTACTGATTGTTGGGGTTCCACACCTATGGGCAGTTACTTCCCTACGTGCTGTGACCACAGCCCCACCCATACTGCAGCTTCACCCACGGTTACACTGTTCACTCCTTACTACGTTGAGATTACATCAGGCAGTAGGAGGAGGAAGTGCTGAGAGAACAAGGAGGGACAGTGTAATATTAGTGATGCTACCGCACAGAGGGGGCCCGGGTAATAACACCCCCATTAGTGATTAAGGCTAATTAGCATAATTTAAAAGTTGATTTTAGAAGGAAGGGAGACCCATGTATAACAAATATAACAAGATACCTACAGTCATGGAGTGTGGATCTATGATGTA
Source organism: Engystomops pustulosus (assembly GCA_019512145.1). Classification (NCBI taxonomy): domain Eukaryota; kingdom Metazoa; phylum Chordata; class Amphibia; order Anura; family Leptodactylidae; genus Engystomops; species Engystomops pustulosus. The sequence goes on along the minus strand of CM033642.1, from coordinate 244,411,171 downwards.
ATGTCCCGGGTTTATTAGATTTTGTCATTAATGTCAGTTGTTTGCATACCTGAGCTGGACTAAGGTGACTAAAGCTGACCATTTATCGGGGATCCCAGCATTCAATACTGATCCCGAAGAATCCATGAGAGATAAGGATCAGATGTGGCGCCTGCGTCATTAGTATAAGAGCGTGGATCTATAGGAGGCGCCTAACAACACAATATAATATATATATACACTGCGTTCCCCACAATGAGTTATTTGTCCTATATTTTCCATATTTCTGACTCTTCTTCTTCTTGTATCAGGGACCCCGAGCCCCCGAGGCGCGCTGCCCCATACCCGCTGCTCCCCTGCATTTTTTGCCAATGATCCATGTATTGCAGCTGCTTTTTGGGGACAAAGGGCGTCTTTTGGGCTCGGAATGTTATTTGGCCAGGGGAATAAATATTACAATTACAATCTGTTGGTGTCTGGTGTCTGAGCAATCATAGGAACAACGGCCAAGCGCCCCGTACGCAAGCGACTACAAACCCCCGCTGCGACGGGAGCCCAGCACATCATGTGTGCAGAGGTAGGGGCTGTAGTACCCGTGTATCCTCCTGGGGAAAGCATGTAGTGGCATTGAACACTTACTGCAGGACCACCCCATCCATGCCTGGGGGTCTCTATGATCAGATAATCATTTAGGGACCTTCCTAACAGGAGGGAACAATCCTTAGGAACAGAGCAGGGTTTTTCGTCTCATTTCCTCGCTCTCCAACTTCAAAATCCATACTTTTTCATTTTTACGTGTAGCACCTTTTTGAGGCTTATTTTGTGCGTAAACAAATTTTACTTTCCCGAATGTTATTTATTTTAACTGGCCGTGTACTGCGAAGCTGAAAAAAAATCCAAATGTGGAAAATTGAAAAAAAAACCGCACGTCGCGTTCTTGTGGGCTCAGTTTTTTATACGACTTTCACTCTTCGCTCGCGTCCAATAACACGCCTACTTTATTTCTTGGTTCGGTGGCGATCGCGGTGATACCAAATTTATACAGTTTTATTGTGTTTTAATACATTTTCAAAAATTAAACGAATGTGTACAAAAGAAAAAATTTTTTTTGCCATGTTCTGACGCAATAACTTTTCATACTTTGGTGCACAGAGATGTGTGAGGGGTCATTTTTTGTTTGCGAAATGAGGCGACTTTCGTGCTAACCATTTGGAGTCTGTGCGACATTTTTTGATCATTTTTTATTCATTTTTTATGTTTATGTAAAGTTGGTAAAAGTCGCATTCGGACATTTGGGGCGCCATTTCTTCCCCCGCCTCGGAGTCACCCCCGCCGCCTGTAACCGTTTTTATATTTTGATATATCGGGCATTTGGGACGGCGGCTGATACCTAATATGTTTGTGATTTTTCTGTTTATTATGTTTTATATCCATTCTATGGAAAGGGGGGTGATTTGAAACTTTTAATATTTTATTTACTTAATTTTTTTTATTTTTTTAACTTTTTTTTTCTTTTTTTTTTTTTCAACTATCTTTTAGACCCATTATGGACATTAACCCTAGAGGTCAGATCGCTGCTACCATAATATGCAATACTTCTGTATTGTCATATATGGCATTTTTGCAGCACATCATACAATGAGCCACTGCTCATTGTAACGATCTGCAGCTGCCAGAGCGCGCGTGTCAAAGAAGACCCTGGCTACCATGGTAACCGTCGCCCGCCGCCCCCCGATGACGTCTGGGGCGTGGCGATCGAAAAAAAGATGGCGGCGCCTGGCGACTTTGCCGGCGTCACCGGGGGGTTAATTACCCGCGATCGGTGCTAGCACGCGACCGCTTTATTAGCGTTGGAGGTTTTAAATATGCTTATGCAAAAACCCCACTTTGTATAAGAAGGACTCAGCCCGTAGCCCTCTTCATACACTCCTTATACCTCTGCGATGTAGAGCTACGGCGCAGAGCGTTAAGGGTTAAGGGACGGTATCACCTATTCTGAGACTCAAATCTTCCTTAAAAGGGCCACAGGGCCCCAGCACACACTCTCCCCCGTCCCTATATACTTTTGTATGGGCCATCACATGAACCACAAGTTTTTGCATTAAAGTTAATTTTTATAAACTTCGCAAAGAAAAAAAATGAGAATATGTCCTGTATGACAGCGCTGTCCGAGCAGGAAGGGCGCCTAGTCCCTGCATTGATCCTGCTGTTCACAGTTTAATCGTATTGGCCTCCTATGTCACAACAGTAATAGCAAGTTGGAGAATTTGGATTGTAGCTTCCCCCCTGGGTCCCTGAGAGAAGAATCAGGAAGATCCAAGCAGGGAGCTCCACAATAATCGCATCTATATCCACAACTTCTTGCTCCTCCTTTATTCCTGGCAGCGCATAGCCTGACAGGGAAGTCCCGGCTCTTGGATCACAGAGGAAGCTTTGAATTCGCTGTCTAGCAAACCTGTGTTGGGGTGAAGGCCCGGTGCCCACAGAAAGGGCTCTGATTGCCACCCTGCCATAGGTTCGCCCCAACTGTCCTATGCTATTGTCCCTCCCTCTCTCTACCCCTATCACTCCATTCCCCTCTCTATCAACCTCCACGCCCCTATCCTCTCTCTAATCCTCTCTCCTCCCCTTCCCCCCTCCCTCTATGGTCCTCTCTCCTCCCCTCCCCCCCTTGCTCCTCCCCTCTATGCTCCTTGCTCCACCCCTCTATTCTCCTCTCCCCTCCTCTCTATACTCCGCACCCCTCCCCTCTAAGCCCCGCTCCTCCCCTCTATGCCCTTACTCCTCCCCCTCTCCCCCTCATCTCTGTACTCCCTCGCCCCTCCCTCTATGCGCCGCCCATTCCTCTCTGCCTCAACCCCTTCTGCCTCTATGCCCCTGCCCCCTATGCCCTTTGCTCCTCCCCTCTAATGGCCCTTTGTCTCCTCCCCTCTATGCCCTTTGCTCCTCCCTGCTCTAATGCCCTTTGCTCCTCCCCTCTATGCCCTTTGCTCTCCCCAACTATGCCTTTGCTCCTCCCCTCGATGGCCCTTTGCTCCTCCCACTATGCCCTGTGCTCCTCCCTCTATGCCCTCGCCCTCCCCTCTATCCCCTTGCTCCTCCCCTCTCCCTCTATGCCCTTTGCTCCTCCCCTCTATGGCCCTCGCCCCTCCCCTCTATGCCCCTTGCTCCTCCCCTCTCCCCTCCTCTCTATACTCCTCGCCCCTCCCCTCTATGCCATTGCTCCTTCCCCTCTATGCCCCTTTGCCCCTCCCCTCCTCTGATCTCGCCCCTCCCCTCTATGCCCCTTGCTCCTCCCCTCTATCTCCTAGCTCCTCCCCTCTATCTCCTAGCTCCTCCCTTCTATCCTAGCTTCCTCCCTTCTATCCCCTAGCTCCTCCCCTTCTATCCCCTAGCTCCTCCCTTCTATCCCCTTCTCCTCCCTTCTCTCCTCTCACCCCCTCTCTGGCCCTTGCTCCTCCCTCTTCTCTGGCCCTTGCTCCTCCCCTCTATACCCTTCTCCTCCCCTCTATACCCTTGCTCCTCCCTTCTATCCCCTCGCCCCTCCTCTCTGGTCCCGCTCCTCCCTCTCTAATCCCATCGCCCCTTCCCCTCTATCCATAATCCTCATGGCTTGCTCCTCCCCCATCCCATGCTCCTTCCCCTCTATCCCATAGCTCCTCCCTTTATCCCCATGCTCCTCCTCTATCCCCTCGCTCCTCCCCTCTATCCCCTCGCCCTCCCCTCTATCCCCTCGCTCCTCCCCTCTCTGGCCGCTCGCCCCTCCCCTCTCTGCTCCTCGCCCCTCCCCTCTCCTCGCTCCTCCCCTCTATCTTCTCGCTCCTCCCCCTTCCCTCGCTCTCCCGTCTCGCCCCTTCTCCTCCCCCGCTATCCCCATCCCTCGCTCTCCTCCCGCTATCCCCTCGCTCCTCCCCTCTATCCCTCTCGCTCCTCCCTCTCTGCCTGTTTGCTTCTCCTGAACCTTTGTAGCAGTGTGTCCGCCGTGTGCAGTCCGCGCTCGGCGCGCTCTCCTCCAATCACCAATCAGGGGTGTCGGGGCCGGAGCAGTGGTCTGGGCGTTGCTGGGCAGTTATAGGCGGCGCCGCCGCTCGTCTCCTGCATGCGGGGAAAGATTGCTGGACAAGAGGGAATATTGGCGGACCAGATTCAGCGTGGAAGGAGAGCCGGGGCAACCAGGTAGCGGCCCCGGGGGAAGGGGGCACTACAACTCCCAGCATCACCTCTTACTGAACTGCCGGGTATGGCGGAGCTTAGTCCTCAGCACTGTGATTAGAGCCCGGGGGTCACCAGTACCGGCGCGCCCGGGGGGGAAGGGGACTACAAACTCCCAGCATCACACCTCTTACTGGCCGGGCATGCGGGTAGCTGTAGTCCTGCAGCAGCTGTGGAAGGATAGCCGGGGCTACCATGTACCGGCCCGGGAGCGGGGACTAAACTCCCAGCATCCACCTGGTACTGGCCGGGCATGCTGGGAGCTGTAGTCCTGAGCAGCTGTGGAAGGAGAGCCGGGGCAACATAGCAGGACTACAACTCCATCATCACCTTTTACTGGCCGGGCATGCTGGTAGCTGTATCCGGCAGCACTGTGGAAGGAGAGCCGGGGCTACCATGGTTTGGGGATCGTACGACAACTCCCAGCATCGCTCACCACCTGATACTGGGAGGCTTAGTCCTGCGGCCAGCTGTAAGGAGACCGTGGCAAGCCAGTAACCGGCCCGGGGAGGCATAGCAGGACTACAACTCCCAGCAGGGAGTCACTGCACCCATGACCAGTCTCTGCTTGCTGTCAGTGAGTGCACCTGCCACAGACGACCACGATTCACGCAGAGGTTTGTTACAATGTTCAATGGCAGGTCTCAGGATACAGTACAGAGAGAAGGCTGAATCAGGGGTTCAGGCTCTGGGTTTGTTTATCACGGCAGCAAGTGGGAATGTTATAAATCTGATCTCTGTGACCCCCCCCTGATGCTGAATGTGGCATGACATGCGGACCCCCGGCTGCACATCCTGGAGGCCAGGCAGTGGTGAGGGGCTCGCTGTAACATCCGAGACCCCCAGGTCTATCCACTAGGGATTGGGGTCTGAAATGTGACCGTTCATCCCCGCCTGATGGTCTCCCGGGGCGGGGGGATAACCATGTTTCTTTAGAAGTTACCAAGTACACATGTACATATTGGACGAGCCCTTAAGGTTTGTCCCATCAATCTTCGCTCCAGGTGCAGAAAAGCTTGAGAAGTAGGAATGAGACCCCAAATACTCCCTGTAAGTCACATCTAGGGGCACTGATGACTCTGCTCCAGAAAGCTGGGGGTCTCGCTCTTAATCCGCAGCCCCCACTGTAATCAACCCCGAGGTTCACCAGTCTCATAGACCCCCCCGTGTTTATGTGCTGGTGCTATGGACTGTGCTAGGACCCTCCTATCCCCCCTGTGGTGGAGACTAAAGGGTAGGAGCGTGTAGTGATGGAGGCTTAATCACCTGTCACCTCTAAGGTCGGCTCCAAATGTCCTCTCCCGGATCCCCCTCGATGGTGAAAATTCCTCATTTACCTGTATACTACTCCTCCAGAGTAATACGACTCTTCTCACCTGATTTTTCACATAGATATTCAAGTTTAGGGTTATTTACATATCTACGGTATGTCCGTCTGTAACTCACTATGGGATCTCCGTCTTTATATGACACCAGCAGTGTGGGTTCTAGGTGCTATAGAACGGAGATTGGGGCTTCTAAAGTGACATTACTCCTGCAACCACTAAACTGACTCTTCTCGTGGAGAGGATCATATTTCTCTGACTTTTGGATGAAGGATTTTTTTTTTTTTTTTTTTTTTTTTTTTTAATGGGATTTTTAGAAAGGACAGTCCTTGACAACAGGGGACTAGTGGACTTATTGGGGTAAAACGTGGTGACGGGTTCTCTTTTAAAGGTAAGGTCCGTCAGTGCTGGAGCTGCAGCACCAGGCAGGATCACACTGCGAGGGCGATTATCCTCCGCCATCTCCGTATCCGGCGGTGACCTGTGCCCGGGGGTTAATACTTTGCTGATGTCTCCTTGACCTCCTCTCTCCTCTGTAGTGAGGTCATGACTATGATCTAATGCCCTTAAGTGGGTGTGGCTGTGCCGATTCGGAGCACCGTGGGGTGCTGTTGCTTTCGTGGCACTGTAGTGATGTCCACAGGTTCCTGGTACAACCTTCTGCTGTCAGTTTTTTGGCATACATCGCCTACATTTATCCTGATCGCCAGCGCCTCTCGGGGGACATGCCAACTCGAACCTTATGGCCACACCCCTTGTGCACCGGATTGCTCATTTCCTATAAATTTTTAAGATTCTCTTTGAAGACGGATGCAGGATGATAGGGCAGCAGGAGACTTCACCTACATAGGTTTAGCTCATACGTGACCCCCCTTTACACATCAGTGATGCCCCTTTAGAGCATCTACCACCATGATGAAGGACTGTAAACCAAGCCTGACATCCTGGTGGCGCTCCCCTGGCAGATCCGCTCTTCTTTTTAGATTCTTATGCTCTGGTTTTTAACAATAAAGGTTTTTAATCATTATGCAAATGAGCCCGAGGGGCTCCTGGCTCCAATCGAAACTATGGAGCCAGAGCCCCTCAGGTTTTTTCATAAACAACAGGTCCCAAGAAGCTAAACAAAGCGCAAAAAAATAAGAGGTGGCCCCGATATGTCCCTGAGTTTTGTTTTACGACTTTCATTCTGGTGGTTGATGCCCTTTAAGGAATTTTCCATCCATCCTCCGGCCCGCCCTAATCTCTACATTCCAGGTCCTGCTGGCCTCCGGACGTGTCCTTTGGACCCTCTCGCGCTCCTCTCCCCCTGACGTTTGCTCGATTCCTCCTCGTCCCGATTGTTTTTGCTGATTTTATCTCTGGTAAATATGCAGCATAATCCAGATGCGTACATAAGATCAGCCTCTAGGGAACTTCCCCCTAATTCATGCATCTTGTAGGAGGGGTTATGAATGAAAGGGATTTATGCCATTCAGGAGGAGGATGGGATTCCAGTAGTGATTGTCTGTCCTTAGGATAGATGATCAGTACACATATCCTTGGGGGGTCCGAGACCCCGAAATCCCCCCCCAATGACGCGGCACTGAGGTGAGAGCTGCAGTCTCTTCACTTCTCCTCCATGCACTCGCATCCTTGCATGTGGCCCGTGCCTGGTAGTACACTTCAGCTCCATTAACTTGTGAATACGACTGAGCTGCATCAGGTGACGTCACTGGTTGTCGGACCCTCGCTGCCTATATGATGATCTACCCTAAGGATGGGTGCATAACTCTAATTACCCTATGGTACAATTTGGTCCCCCCAGCCCTCAGAGGAGCTGCACTCAGGATTCCGCTAGGACCCTGGATCCTTGTTGTTGGCTCATACTGGCGGCTGCAACATTAGTGAGCATCCGGGAGATTTTCAGCCTCTGGCTAGCTCCCACCATTGTTAATGCAGCCGGAGCCCTCTATGTAGGATCCGTGCAGGGCAGGAAGAGCGAGGTAAAGCTGCAGGTGACCTTTACACCTACCCTGCGTGTACACACCCCCGGGTGCCTGCAGGGTGCACAGTGCACAGCAGGATCGCTCATGTGACCGGGGAGGAATCCTCATTTGTTTTTCACCAAAATCCTCGCATATTTCCAGCCAAGGTAGTCGTCCTAAAACGTATCCAGATTTATTCTGGAATTGGCTCCTCGATCGTCACCCCTCGCTCTGCGCCAAGTATTGAGAAATCGGGAAACTCGCGGCCAGCGCAGTATTTTTTTTTTTTTTGGGGGGGGGGGGGGGGGGGGGGCTGCTAAAATTTTCATAAACATGTTCTTTTCGTAGTGTAGATCTAGGGGTCTCCCCTGCCCCCCCCCCACGTCACACCTGTAATTCCTCATGTCGCCTGTGGAGGCGCTGCCTGGATAGGGATCAGTACCTGCCCCCGGGGGGTTTGGGGAGGGGGGGCGCTCGGACGTCATCAGTCACATCTCCTGCGCTTGAACCCTGCGGTTGATCCGGTAAATGGCGGCATTGTCCCCCCCGTCCACACGCTCTCAGCCTTGACTTGTCTAAGGGTTCCGGATCAGCAGTTTTCCTTGGCAAGCGGATTCTCATCCCCATGATCGCTGCGGTCCGGGACTTGTGCAACACTTGGATTTTTTGGTCTCTGGATTCGCGGGCACGCTCTATTCTACTACTGTTATAATCCAAAATGATGTTTTTGAGAGTACCCATGGGGAGGAGGGGGGGGGGGGGTCATGAATTCTAAATCCTCCCTTTTAAATGGGATCACCCTAGAATATCCTCCGTGCCCCCTGTCGGGGAGCAGCAATGCAGGTAGGTGACCCCTGCCCCATGCATAGGTGTAACGTGGGACCCCTGTGTGATCATGAGGGGTCCCAGCAATTATCTTAGGTGTTCCCCTGGACATCCCCTTTAAATCCATATTCCCTCCTGCCGGAGAATTTTTGTGCCGGATTGAAAGAACTTCACACATAATCTAATTTCTATAAATAATAAAGTTTTGGGGGTTGTTTTAGGCTTTGTGGCACCCCCTCCCCCTGTATACGGCGCCCTCCTGCGCCTGCCGCTTTGTCGCAGTTTCGCATCAGTCTCTCCGTTTGGGGTTGTTGCAGAAGGCGGATTCCTGACCACAGGCGAGGGAATTCCGGTATCCGATAAGCGGAACCTCCTGAACCGTCGGACCCGCGGGCCTCTGCTGGTGCAGGATGTCGTGTTCACCGACGAGATGCGCGCACATTCGACCGGGAGAGGATTCCCGAAGGTGTGGTGCACGCCAAAGGGGCAGTGAAGCAGGGGTAAAGGGATCCATCGCTGGTCCTGATCACCTCATATAACACATAGGATGTATCATGGATGTAGGTTCCCCCCCGGTTATACGACTCAAGGGGGGGCACTAAAGTCTCTGTTCTGCTGTTGTCATCTTAAAGGGCATCTACCACCAGGATAAAGGACTGTATGCAATGAGCCTAAGGGGCTCCGTGGGTCCTGCTCATTTGCATACAGTCTTTCATTCTGGGTGGTATAATCCATTGAAAGAGGAGACTCTCTCCTCTGTATCCCATCAGGACTGTGGTTCTGCTGCACTGACAGTCGAGAATGGAGAGCTCCATTACAGCTCCGATTCAGTGGCACTACACACAATGATCCGAATAAGGAGATTCTCTCTTTAATATGACACCAGAACGGTGTTTCTAGGTGGCGCACCCGTTCAGAAGATGTACCGTTACACCACTGTGATGATGTCTATACATTTCCTGTAGAAGGGGTTATGTGGTATTGGGGGGGGGGGGGGGTGACACCGCCCCCCCCCCCCCTCTTTCGCACACGCACCCTCGCCCACCACGTCTTCTGCGGACACCTGGAAATGCGGGTCATGATTATACTCTGATTATATAATTCTCGTCTATTCCAGGGGCTTTCGGTTATTTCGAAGGTGACCCACGACATCAACCAAATACTCAAAGGCCAAAGTGTTTGAGTACATTGGGAAGAGGACCCCCCTGGCGATCCGCTTCTCCACCGTGGGTAAGGTATATACGCGTATAACTGTGTCTCGGCCGGAGGTCTCTAGTCGAGTCGTAGTCGTGACTCCGGTGTTCCTGTCTTTGGCAGGCCGGAGAGTCGGGCTCGCTGACCCGTGCGGACCCCCCTGGGCTTCTCTATGACGTCTACACAGATGACGGAACTGGGATCGCCGGAACAACACCCCGATTATTCTTCATCCGTGAATCGTGACACCATGCTGGTAGGTTCTGTAGGAGGCGCCAGCGGGTGTGTGCACCCACCGGCTCTACTTTTATAATTATGCTAATGATCCAGAATGGCTCCCGGGGTGTTACAGAGCCCCTCCATGTGTATTTACACATGCCTTGCTGCCTCATGCAGCGTATGTGACGCTACGCCAGAGGATCACTGGTGACACCCTATTCTGGCTCATTATGGCCATGGGGACGCTTGAGCGCTCATGAATGGCCTAGAATTCTCCATCGTGCACCTCAAGCCTTTTAATCTCATGATCTCGTAAGTGCCGTTTTGTAAGGCGTCAGGGCTGCTGCCGTGTTCCCTTTATACCAGATGCCTCGAGAGGGGAGTCGTGTGACGTCTCAGGGTCACACACATAAGCCATTGGCATAGCCCGGGTCCAGGATACGGTGATGTGAGGTCCTTGCCTCGTGACCTCCGCTCTGTGGTGGTATTTACATGACCTCCGCCTCGTGTGATCTTCTACACAGACCAAAGGTCCTTGGGTTGTGCGGTTCTCACTCTGGATGTGTAATAATGTCCGAGTCTCCTCCCCAACGCAAATACACGTTATACAATTATATATCCTGATGTTTAACCAGAAACTTCCAGTATTTACATTTTTATTTTTTTAATTATTTCCTTTCTTTTTAGTTCCCATCTTCATCCACTCGCAGAAGAGAAACCCCAGACCACATGAGGACCCGACATGTCTGGATTTCTGGGGTCCCTGCGTCCTGAGTAGTCTCACCAAGTAAGTTTCGCACTCAGAGGCCGGGGGTCCTGCTGCCGAGGCCCGGGGTCCATGGCGCTAAATTTCTTTGTATTACAGGACTGAAATCTGGCAGCTGTGGAAGGAGAGCCGGGGCAACCAGGTACCGGCCCGGGGGGAAGGGGGCACTACAACTCCCAGCATCACCTCTTACTGGCCGGGCATGCTGGGAGCTGTAGTCCTGCAGCAGCTGTGGAAGGAGAGCCGGGGCAACATAGCAGGACTACAACTCCCAGCATCACCTTTTACTGGCCGGGCATGCTGGGAGCTGTAGTCGATGAGAGCAGAACTGGCGTGGGAAGGAGAGCGCGGGACGGAAGGCTGTACACCCCAAGAGATGAGATACCCACGAGCATACGGGAGGATGCGGGGACGATAACAAAAGACATAGCCCTAGCATCACTAACAGGTGTAATAGGGAGCATCGGGGCATGCGGGAGCGGGTAGTCCTGCAGCAAGAATGTGGTGGAAAAGGAGAGCCGGGGCAAATAGAGGACTACAATCTCCCAGCATCACAACTTGTACTGGATCGGCATGCTGGCGAGATGTAGTCTGCAAGCAGCTGTTGGAAGGAAGAGCCGGGGGCAACCAGGGTTGGGGATTCGGGGGGTTGGGCAGGGGGTAGGGGTACTACAACTCCAGCATCGCTCACACCTGTACTGGGAGCTGTAGTCCTGCGGGCAGTTGGTGGAAGGATTTCGAGCCGGGGCAGCAGCGGGGTACCGGCCCCGGGGAGGGAGGCATAGAAGGAACTACAACTCCCGAGCAGGGAGTCCTGACACTGACCCATAGACACAGTCTCTGCTTGCTGTTCGTGGAGTGGCCCTGCACAGGATCGATCCACTATTCACTGCAGAGGGTTTGTTTACAATGGTGTCAGTGCAGGTCTCAGGATGACAGTACGGGGAAAGGCCTGAACAGGGTTTCAGGCTCTGGGTTTGTTTAGTCACTGACCAGTGTGAAGCTGTTATAATGTGATCTGATCTCTGGGACCCCACCTGACTGCTGAATGTGCAGGACATGCGGACCCCCGGCTGCACATCCATGGAGGCCAGCAGTGGTGAGGGGGCTCTGCTGTAACATCCGAGACCCCCAGGTCATATCCACTAGGGATTGGGGGTCTGAAATGTGACCGTTCATCCCCAGCCGGAGGGTCTCCAGGGGCGGGGGGATACCATGTTTCTTTAGAAGTTACCAATTACACATGTTACATATATGGACGAGCCCTTTAAGGGTTTGTCCCATCAATCTTCGCTCCCAGGTGCAGGAAAAGCTTGAGGAAGGGGAATGAGACCCCCAAATACTCCCTGTAAGTCACATCTAGGGGCACTGATGACTCTGCTCCAGAAAGCTGGGGGTCTCGCTCTTATCCTGCAGCCCCCCACTGTAATCTAACCCGGAGGAGCACCAAGTCCAGAGACCCCCGTGTTATGTGCTGGTGCTATGGACTGTGCTAGACCCTCCTATCCCCCCTGTGGTGGAGACTAAAGGGTAAGGAGCGTGTAGTGATGGAGGCTTAACCTGTCACCTCTAAGGTCGGCTCCGAAATGTCCTCTCCAGGATCCCCTCTGATGTGAAAATTCCTCCATTTACCTGTATAAATATCTCCCTCCAGAGTAAATACGACTCTTCTCACCTGATTTTTCACATGAGATGAGTCAAGTTTAGTGGTTATTTACATATCTACGTGTATGTCCGGTTCTGTAACTCACAGATGGGATCTCCGTCTTTAATATGACACCAGCAGTGTGGGTCTAGGTGCTAGAGAACAGGAGATTGGGGCTTCTAAAGTGACATTACTCCTGCAACCACTAAACTTGACTCGTCTCGTGTGAGAGGAGTCATATTTCTCTGACTTTTGGATGAAGGATTTTTTTTTTTTTTTTTTTTTTTTTTTAATGGGATTTTTAGAAAGGACAGTCCTTGACACGAGGGGACTAGTGGACTTATTGGGGTAAAACTTGGTGACGGGTTCTCTTTTAAAGGTAAGGTCCGTGCAGTGATGGAGCTGCAGCACCAGGGCAGAGATCACTGCGAGGCGATTATCAGCCGCCATCTCCGTATCCTGCGGGTGACCTGTGCCCGGAGGGTTAGACTTTGGCTGATGTCTCCTTAGACTCCTCTCGCCTCTGTAGTGAGGTCAGGACTATGATCTATTCCCTTAAAGTGGGTGTGGCTGTGCCGATCGGAGCACCCTGGGTGTGGCTGTGCTGTTCGGTGCACTGTAGGTGATGCCACAAGGTCTGGTACGCCCTCTGCTGTCAGTTTTTTGGCATACAGCGCCTACATTTATCCCTGATTGGCAGCGCCCTCTCGGGGGACAGTGCACCGAACCTTATGGCCACACCCATTGTGCACCGGATTGCTCATGTCCATATAAATTTTAAGATTTCTCTTTGAAGACGGATGCAGGATGATATTGATGCAGGAGACTTCACCTACATATGTTTAGCTCATACGTGACCCCTTTAAACATCAGTGAGTGCCCCTTTAGAGGACATCTACCACCAGGATGAAGGACTGTAAACCAAGCACTGACATCCTGGTGTGCGCTCCCTCTGGCAGGATCCGCTCTTCTTTTTAGATTCTTATGCTCTGGTTTTTAAGAAATAAAGGTTTTAATCATTATGCAAATGAGCCCGAGGGGCTCCTGGCTCCATCGAAACTATGGAGCCAGAGCCCCTCAGGTTTTTCATAAAAACAAGGTCCCAAGAAGCTAAACAAAGAGCAAAAAAATAAGAGGTGGCCCCGATATGTCAGTGAGTTTTGTTTACGAACTTTCATTCTGGTGGTTGATGCCCTTTAAGGAATTTTCCAGCATCCTCCGGCCCCGTCCCTAATCTCTACAGTCCAGGTCCTGCTGGACTCCGGACTCGTCCTTTGGACCCTCGCGCTCCCTGACGTTTGCTCCAATTCCTCCTCTTCGTCGTTGTTTTTGCTGATTTTATCTCTTGTATATCGGCAGCATAATCCAGAGTGCAGTACAGAGATCAGCCTCTAGGGAACTTTCCCCTAATTCAGGCGTCTTGTAGGAGGGGTTTGAATTAAAGGGATTTATGACATTCAGGACGGAGGATGGGATTCCATTATTGATTGTCTGTCCTTAGGATGGATGATCAGTATCAGATCACTGGGGGTCCGAAACCCAGAACCCCCCCCCGGAGACTGCGGCGCTGAGGTGAGAGCTGCAGTCTCTTCACTTCTCTCCAAGCACAGCGCCATACATTGCATAGTGGCCGTGCCGGGTATTACAGTTCAGCTCCATTCACTTGAATACGACTGAGCTGCAATCAGGTGACGTCACTGGGTGTCGGACCCTCGCTGCTCTGATATTGATGATCTACCCTAAGGATGGGTGATCAATAAACTCTAATATACCCCTATGAGTACAGTGTGGGTCCCAGCTTCAGAGCTGCACTCAGGATTCTGCTAGGACCCTGGATCCTTGTTGTTGAGCTCATAGCTGGCGGCTGCACATTAGGAGGAATCCTGGGAGATTTCAGCTCTGCAGCTCCCACCATTGTTAATGCAGCCGAAGCCTCTATGTAGGATCCCGGTGCAGCAGGAAGATGCGAGGTAGAAGCTGCAGGTGACCTTTACCCTGCGTGTACACGCCCCCGGGTGCCTGCAGGGTGCACAGTGCACAGCAGTGATCGCTCAGGTGACCGGGGAGGATCCTCCTTTTGTTTTTCACCAAATCCTCACATATTTCCAGCCAAGGGAGTCGTCCGAAAACGTAATCCAGATTTATTCTGGAATTGGCTCTCGGATCTCGCTCTGCGCCAAGTATTGAGAAATTGGGGCGCTCGGACGTCATCAGTCACATCTCCTGCGCTTGACCCTGCGGTTGATCCGGGTAAATGGCGGCCATTGTCTCCCCCCGGTCACACGCTCTCAGCCTTGACTTGTCTAAGGGTTCGGATCAGCAGTTTTCCTTGGCAGCGGATTAATCCCATGATCGCTGCGGTCCGGGACTTGTGCAACACTTGGATTTTTTTTGGTCTCTGGATTCGGGCCACGCTCCGTTCTACTGTTATAGCCAAAAATGATGTTTGTAGAAGTCCCATGGGGAGGGAGGGGGGGGGGTCATGAATCCTAAATCCTCCCTTTAAATGGGATCAACCCTAGAATATCCATCCGTGACCCCTGTCGTGGAGCAGCACTGCAGGTAGGTGACCCCTGCCCCATGCATAGGTGTAACGTGGGACCCCCTGTGTGATCAATGAGGGGTCCCCAGCAGTTATCATTAGGTGATTCCCTGGACATCCCCTTTAAATCCATATTCCTCCTGCCGGAGAATTTTTGTGCCGGATTGAAAGAACTTCACACAATAAGCGAATTTCTATAAGTATAAATAAAGTTTTGGGGGTTGTTTTAGGCTTTGTGCTCCCCCTCCCCTGTATACGGCGCCCTCCTGCCGCTTTGCGCAGTTTCTCATCAGTCTCTCCGTTTTTGGTTTTTGCAGAAGGCGGATGTCCTGACCACAGGCGGAGGGAATCCGGTATCCGATAAGCTGAACCTCCTGACCGTCGGACCCCGCGGGCCGCTGCTGGTGCAGGATGTCGTGTTCACCGACGAGATGGCGCACTTCGACCGGGAGAGGATTCCCGAAAGGGTGGTGCACGCCAAAGGGGCAGGTGAGCGCAGGGGTTAAAGGGATCCATAGCTGGTCCTGATCCACCCTCATATATCACATAGGATGTATCATGGATGTAGGTCCCCCGGTTATATCTACTCAGTGGTGGCAACTAGAAATCCAGTTCTGTTGTCATCTTAAAGGGCATCTACCACCAGGATAAAGGACTGTATGCAAATGAGCATAAGGGGCTCCGTGGGTCCTGCTCATTTGCATACAGTCTTTCATTCTGGTGGTAGATGCCCTTTGAAAGAGGAGACTCTCTCCTCTAGTATCACATCAGGACTGTGGTTCTGCTGCCACTGACAGTCGAGAATGGAGAGCTCCATTACCAGCTCCGATTCAGTGGCACCTAGACACACAATGATCCGAATAAGGAGATTCTCTCTTTAATATGACACCAGAACTGTGTTTCTAGGTGCCACCGTTCAGAAGATGTAACCGTTAGCAGCCACTGTGATGATGTCTATACATGTTCCTGTAGAAGGGGTTAATAGGTGGTATTGGGGGGGGGGGGGGCGCCCCCCCCCCCCCTCTTCCTCACGCACCCTCGCCCACCACGTCTTCTGAGGACACCTGGAAATGCTGTGGTCATGATTATACTCTGATAATATGAATTCTCGTCTATTTCCAGGGGCTTTCGGTTATTTCGAGGTGACACACGACATCACCAAATACTCAAAGGCCAAAGTGTTTGAGTACATTGGGAAGAGGACCCCCCTGGCGATCCGCTTCTCCACCGTGGGTAAGGTATATACCGTATACTGTGCTCGGCCGGAGGTCTCTAGTCGGTCGTAGTCAGTGACCGGTTTCTGTCTTTGGCAGCCGGAGAGTCGGGCTCCGCGGACACCGTGCGGGACCCCCGGGGCTTCGCTATGAAGTTCTACACAGAGGACGGGAACTGGGATCTGACCGGAAACAACACCCCGATATTCTTCATCCGTGACGCCATGCTGGTAGGTTCTGTAGTGAGGCGCCAGCGGGGTGTGTGCACACACAGGCTCTACTTTTATAATTATGCTAATGAGCCAGAAGGGCTCCCGGGGGTGTTACCAGAGCCCCTCCATGATGTAGTTACACAGGCTTGCTGCTCCATCAGATGTATGTGAAGCTACAGCACAGAGGATCACTGGTAACACCCCTATTCTGGCTCATTATGGCCAGGGGGACCTTGAGCGCTCATGAAGGGGCCTAGAATTCTCCATCGTGCACATCAAGCCTTTATCTCATGATCTCGTAAGCAGTTGTAAGGCGTCAGGGCTGCTGCCGGGTTCCCTTTATACACAGATGCCTCAGAGAGGGGAGCGGGTGACGTCTCTAGGGTCACACACAATAAGCCATTGGCAGAGCCCGGGGTCCAGGATACGGTGATGTGAGGTCCTTGTCCTCGTGACCTCCGCTCTGTGTGTATTTACATGACCTCCGACCTCGTGTATCGTTCACCAAGAGACAAGTACAGGGATAATACACAACAGTGATGTCACAGTCAGGGATAATACACACAGTGGATGTCACAGTATAGGGATAATACACACAGTGATGTCACAGATGTAGGGGATATAATACACACAGTGATGTCACAGTATAGGGATAATAACCCATACTTATGCTGAAATTTGTACCACGTTCAGTTTGTCTTTAAACAGTATTTATGTCGGTGCCCCCCAAAATATTAGAAACATTGGTCCCAAAGGCACTGCTTCCCCCATAATAATATAGTGCTCCCCAAAAAAAGTATTGTAGATACTTGTCTTAAGACTCAGTACATTCTGGCACTGACCCCGACAGACTCCTCCATCCTTTAAGGAAGGGTGCACATATATAAATATGCATACAAAATATAAAGGAAGATCTTTCCTCGTAGGGGCCACATTTTTTCTCAAAAAAATTTGTGATTTATGGATGAGAGAAAACACTCCCCTCCTCCATATTGTTGAATTGAGTGACTATTTTAACTTGCCACATGAAAAGGTTAACTAATATCAATTGGTAACATTAACCTTAAAAAAAATGGCCTCACGAGCAGATGATTTCCATCAGCCTCATCTTTGTGACAGATTATAGACTTGACCGAAGGCAGATGAACTTATGCATGACAATCAGATCTGAGCGAAAGCTGTAAATTATAGGAGACGTCACCTTCTCGTGACTGTGATTATCATATTGTATATTAGATTTCAGCCAAAATGATATCCCTATCCAAGATGTGTTCACACAATGCAGTCAACCATGCTGCATCTAAAGAACTGCTTCAGTTTAGATGCTGCCTTTAGTGCCATAATTTTCGCTCATCAAATTAAATAACTTCACAAAAGGCACATAAAAATGAATGTAGTTCCTGACAACGGAGCTTATTTACTAAGGTCCGCGGACGCACTTTCTCCGGACTTCATGACATTTTTGGTATTTGCGCCCTGTGACAGGTATTTAACTGGGGATTTGGCATTTGGCACAGCTGCGCAGCGTTCATGCACAGAAATCGGGATGGGGGGGGGGGGGGCATGTCTGCTGCAGGCGAATCGACGGATTCGGAACGAGCGCCGGATTTAACTTTCAAATTGTGTCGCAAGACAATGCACTCACATGCACCAGGAAGAAGAAGGTGATCTCTGCGGACCTGAGCGGGGAAGCAACACGCAGGATATGCGCACGATCTTAGTGAATCGCGGCACAGTGCATTATCGTCGGACAATGCACTTTTGTGAACTCCTCCGGACGGGTAAGTAAATGTGCCCCAATGTGTGAATGCAACCAAAGGTTACTTTCATTCCAGTGATCTCAGACTCTTGTCTAGGGTAAGGATTGTGACCAGTTTCGGACTAGACTAGCACAATAAACAAAGCCACAAAACTGATGTAAGATACCTGGATGGTAATGGTGCCCACCGTTTTTTAACAACATGAATTATAGGATTTAGTTTTCCCCTGAAAATAAGACCTAGTAAAAATGTTTTCAAGCTTAGAAATATAAGGCCTCCCCTGAAAATAAGACCTGGTGGCGGCCATTGGTCGAGCTCCCCCCATGCTGTACATTGAATTAGTAGAACATATAGATACTGCAAGGGGTTGTGACATGGGGGAGAATTCATGATAAATCACTGACAGTTACATTGCAAATGCTATGATCAGCTGCCCGGACATGAAGGGCTCATCTAAGGAAACATGAACATCCATGAAGACCGCTATCAGCCGTGTGTTGATGCTATGTGATTAAATGTACAAGAAAGACACACAGGACACATAAACATGACATTCATTTCTTTAAATCTTAAATTAAATCATCTTTTTTTCAATCCTTTAACCACTGTTCTCCAACCACCGACTGACCAACAAAGACCAGGCCGTTGAGCACCTGATCCCAGGCCCGGACGAAGTCTGTGAAAAAAAAATCCAATGCTCACCTTCCCTCTTCCCCTGCAGCTGCTCTCTTCTCTCACTTCTCTTCTGCTTAATACAAAGCTTCATTGCCGCAAGCATGATGATGTCATCACATCGTATTCATGACAATAGAGCCGGGCATTAACGTGGAAGAGAAGTCAACTAGAGAAGCAGCTGCAGGAGAAGGGGGAAGGTAAGTATTGCAATTTTTTTTTAATTGGCTGGCAAAGTGCACATTGGGGAGGGGGCATGCTGCAGGAAAAGGGCATTGAGTAAGGGAGCATTGTGAGTGAGGCGGCATGCTGCGCAGAAAGGCGACATTGAGTAAGGGGGCATGCTGCAGAAAAGGGGACATTGAGGGAGGGGACATGCTGTAGAAAGGGGACATTGGAGGAGGGGGGCAGCTATAGAAAGGGGATATTAAAGGAAGCGTGCTTGCTGCAGAAAGAAGACACTGGTCACAGAGGGAGGAGACAGCTTCGGAAAGGGGATATGAGAGGGGGGCATGCTACGGGAAAGGGGACATGGGAGGGGGGCATGTTACATGAAAGGGATATGAGAGGGGGGCATGCTACGGAAAGGGGACATGGGAGGGGGGCATGTTACGGGAAAGGGGACAATGGAAGTAAGGGAGGCATCAAAAAGAAAAGGGGACAATATAAACTAGGCGCACAGGAGTTACGATGGGGTGTGAAACATACATTTTGACTACACAGTAGACCCCACCCATCGGCCCCTGCAAAAAATTTATTCTCACAACGGCCCCCGGGCACAAAAAAGGTTGGGGACCCTGCTTTAGACAATTCAGTATAAAAACATATAAGAAGAATTCCTTTGAGCAATTATGCATAACACATCCCCCAAACAAATATTATTACAAAGTCTTTGTAATATACATAGAACATTTCCATAAATAGACATACAAAATCAATATATAGGCACATATCTTCTTTAACCAGAAGCATCAGCTAGTGGATATCAAATATCTGTATAAAGTTTAGAAATTAAAAAACTAAGATTGGATTTTATCCTCATTGTGGACTCCCTCCCCTCACTCTCCTCCCTAGAGGTCCAAAGTGGTGTGAGAAATGGAAGAAGAATAGCGCTCACAGGGTAGTTTCGTCTTTTGAAGGTGGAAAATTATAGAATAAATAAATCTTGCTCACTTTTTTGGGTTGTGCAAATTCTGCTTTTTGGAGATAGTTGGGGTGCTTTCCTACTCCTCTTGAATCGGAACGTGGTTGGAAACGGAACGTGGGAGGAAATGAGGCGCACACCTCAGATGGTATTCTACAAGGGATAGACTTTATTCAATTGTCCCTGGAAATGGATACAACGGTTTCAGGACTCCAGGGTCCCTTTCTCAAGTAAAAATAGAGAAGTAATTAAGCCTAGCGTCCTGTGTATCTTAGGAGGCGATCTACCTCAGGACGCTAGAATTAAAGGGGTCGTCCACTTTCAGCAAATATAAAATATGCTTGGTAAGTAAAAGTCATACAATTTTCCAATATACTTTCTTTATCAATTCCTAACTATCTAGATCTCTGCTTGCTGTCATTCTATAAGGAAGTTTTTTGTTTACTTCCAGTGCATAAAAATCTGTCCATGTGATGGACAGCAAGTGCACAAACCGTTATCACCACAGAAAGTAATGGGAGCGTGTGTAATAATAATGGCTCCATAACATCCACATGGACAGAATTCCATCCACTGGAAGTAAAAATAGAAGGACAGCAAGCAGAGATCTAGAAAACCGTGGGAATTGATACAGAAAGTAATTTAAAAGTGTATAACTTTTTCTTGTGCAAATCATATCAAATATTTGTGTGATAGTGGACAACCCCTTTAAGTCTCTATTTTACTTGAAAAAGGGACACTGGAGTCCCGAAACGCGTGTATCCATTTCCGGGACAATTGAGTCTATCCCTTTCCATCTGAGGAGTGGGTCCTCATTCCTCCCACACTCTTATCCTCCCTAGAGGAACATGGCGACATAAAACATAGTGGTTAAGAATGGAACCTAATACATAGATCTTTTCTCTTTGTCTCTCTTCATATTTTATATAAACTCATATAATGTCCGTTCATATATAGAAATAGAACAGAGAGGGGGGCAGGGAATTGAATGAAAACATACTGATCAATATAAGTTACAAAAGAAAATAGACTTTTTTCAGTTTTTTAGCTTTCACCTGGAACTTCACTTTGTAGAATAATAAAATGGGTATGCGAATGGCAGAGCCAATTTTCAAGTTTCATTATTGTCTCTATTCCTCATTACCCTCCTTGTCATCTGCAGATTGATCGCTGCTGCCATGATCCACTGATGAAGAAGTGACATTGGATGAAATGATTATACTGCAATTGCTTCACTGCTCATAACATGTGTTGAATGAGTAAAATCGTAAAAAATGAAAAAAGTATCATATAAATATAGTTTAACATCAATCCTGTGTACATTATGTAGTGTATTCTTATGTTCATAGTTTAAGCAGATCTACCACAGGATGAAAGATTGTAAACTAAGCACACTGACATACTGTTGTGTGCTCCCTCTGGCAGGATCTTCTCTTTTTTAGCTTCTTATGCTTTAAAAATTATGCAAATGGCATATGCAAAGGGACTCCATGCTCAATTAACCCCTATGGAACCTGAGCCCTCAGTATTTGCATAATTTTAAAAACCTTTAAAGAAAAAAAACAGGGATAAGAAGATAAATGAAGAGCAGATCCTGTAGAGGGAGACACACCAGCATGTCAGTGTGCTTTCTTTACCAACCTTCATCCTGATGGTAGATGTCCTTAAATTCTTAAAGGAAATCTATCATCAAAATATAGATCTAGGCACTGTGACTATGGTATTGTCTTATATGTGTTCCCATGGCCTCCTTCCTTCTAAAATCAACTTTTAAAATTATGCAATGAGTCTAGCCCTCTGTAATCTGGCTATACATGCTGTTACACTGTCTCCCTTCCCCCTGCTCCCTCAGCAGAAGAGGAAGTTTCAACACATAGTGGAAGGAGAAAATGTCCCTGCAAGGCGTAACAACCTGTAATGTTACAGAACAGAGGGGCTCAGGGACATTAAAGGAATTGTCCACTTTCAGTAAATAATTGATATGGTTTGTGTAAGGAATAGTTAACATTCTCCAAATACTTTCTGTAATCAATTCCCCACAGTTTCTAGATCTCGCTAGATAACTGTTCTATGTTTACTTCACATCTGTCCATGGTCTTGTGATGTCACACAGGTGCACAGATAGTTAGTATCACAAAGAGTAATTGGAGCTGTGTGGTATAACAACTGTGCACCTGTGGGACATCTCATGCCCACACTTTCTATAGTAAGACAGCAAGCAGAGATCTAGTAAACTGTGATGAATTGATACCGAAACTATATCTGAAAATTGTATAACGTTTCACTCCACAAACCATATCAATTATTTGCTGAAAGTGGAAACCCCATTAACTTTACCATGAATACATACACTCACCGGCCACTTTGTTAGTTACACCTGTCCAACTGCTCGTTAACACTTATTTTAATCAGCCAATCACATGGCGGCAACTCAGTGCATTTAGGCATGTAGACATGGTCAAGACAATCTCCTGCAGTTCAAACGAGCATCAGTTGGGGAAGAAAGGTGATTTGAGGCCTTTGAACGTGGCATGGTTGTTGTGCCAGAAGGGCTGGTCTGAGTATTTCAGAAACTGCTGATCTACTGGGATTTTCACGCACAACCATCTCTAGGGTTTACGGAGAATGGTCCGAAAAAGAAAAAACATCCAGTGAGCGGCAGTTCTGTGGCGGGGGAAATGCCTTGTTGATGCCAGAGGTCAGAGGAGAATGGCAGACTGATTTGAGCTGATAGAAAGGCACAGTCACTCAAATCGCCATCCGTTACAACCAAGGTAGGCAGAAGAGCATATCTGAACGCACAGTACGTCGAACTTTGAGGCAGATGGGCTACAGCAGCAGAAGACCACACCGGGTGCCACTACATCAGCTAAGAACAGGAAACTGAGGCTACAATTTGCACAAGCTCATCGAAATTGGACAATAGAAAGATTGGAAAAACGTTGCCTGGTCTGATGAGTCTCGATTTCTGCTGGGACATTCGGATGGTAGGGTCAGAATTTGTCGTAACAACATGAAAGCATGGATCCATCCTGCCTTGTATCAACGGTTCAGGCTGGTGGGGGTGGTCCATCCCTTTATGACCACAATGTACCCAACATCTGATGGCTACTTTCAGCAGGATAATGCGCCATGTCATAAAGTGGAATCATCTCAGACTGGTTTCTTGAACATGACAATGAGGTCACTGGCACAAATGGCCTCCACAGTCACCAGATCTCAATCCAATAGAGCATCTTTGGGATGTGTGTGGAACGGGAGATTCGCACATGGATGTGCAGCCGACAAATCTGCGGCAACTGTGATGCCATCATGTCAATATGGACCAACATCTCTGAGAGGAGCTTCCAGCACCTTGTTGAATCTATGCCACGAAGAATCGAGGCAGTTCTGAAGGCAAAAGGGGGTCCAACCCGTTACTAGCATGTGTACCTAATAAGTGAGTGGCCGGTGAGTGTATATAAGTAGATTACCACAGTGTCTGGATCTATGAGTAAGTGTCCCTGGTTTGTCATGATGGATTTTTATGCTAGATTTCCAACCCTAACCTTCTCTATTTATGGGGAATCATGCAGCGCTCATAGCACCCATTAAAGCAGCAGAATCCTTGCCAATGTGCTGGGTAAATCTGGTTTTGATGAATGGCCATGGTTCGGAATGAGATGTCCAATGTAGATGGCACATACAGAATATATATATATATATTTAAAGCGTTTAAAAAAAATGTCATATATATATAGGGCAGGTCATTAATATGTTATCAGTGGAGGTTCAACTTCTTGGACTCCTGGCGATTGCATGATAGCAGACTGCTTGATTTATGGAGTATCTGGCTGTGCTTCAGTTGTTCACTGACCTGGTGTCTAACCCTACTGCTCATCTATGCACACGTGGCGTTTAACTCAAAACGCAGTGGATCAGCTGAAGAGAGATTTGCCTAGATAAATGGCGGTTAACATTTGCATTTAAAAACCCAACCATAAACGTATGTGTTAACGAATGCTACTTAACTTAAAGGGAACCTGTCAGCAGAAATTGACCCAATAAACCACTACCAGTATGTTGTCAAGCAGCACCTTTTAGATCAGGGCCATGAAAGAAACATGATCTGGAAGGTGTAAAGCTGCTAGACAACAGACTGGTAATCGTTTATTAGGCCAATTTCTGATGACAGTTTCCCTTTAATTAGGCAAGTCTCTTTTTACTATCCATTAGCCCTAAACCTGATATTAGCTCAGTAGCTGTGATATATTCAGTATGGTTGTACCTACAGAACCAGTTTTGGATATTTAGGAACCATTAGGATTTTAGTGGCCTGCAGGTTCTTAGAAAGCAGTTAATATATATTTTTTGTGGTTGTAGACTTTTCCAGCGACCTATACAGTCAGCGCATTTAGCACATGTTGTTTTCTCTCTACAAAGCAAGAACAGATTAACCACACAGATGTATGTGCAGTTATTGAGGTTGTAAGATAAAAGCGAGATATGGAATCAATAAAAGCTGCGCTCTGATATCTTCATGCCGTTCTCATTGTGTTAATGTTGAGCAGCTTCATTTTCCTTTACATGTCTCGGGTTAGGGATCGGTTTGATGCTAGAACTTTATAGTACAAAGATGTAACGATCCGGCTCGTGTAAAGACGTCTGTTTATTCCAGGAAGATTTATAGAATCTAATGGAAACCATTTACAGAGCTGAAAAAAATATATATCAGGTCCATATGATTTCAAAGTGAGCCGGACTTCACAGATGGGGAACACAGTATACTTCCAAAGGGGAATCTTCTGGGTTAACTTTTTAGCTGACCCAAACCCAGCTAGGCCCATTTCACACTTGCGTTGTAGATCATGTCAGAGTCTGATCAGGGTGCGATCAGGGTTTGGTCGGTGAAAAACTGATATTTTTCATCAGAGTTCAATCAGTTTTCAGTCAGAGTTTGTTTCACACACTTTTTTTTTGGTGTTTTCACTGCGTTCACACCCAGACGTGCGTGAAAGAGACATCACATGTGTTTCAAAATGCAGACCACAAACCCATGCATTTTTAAAAACGCAATGAAAACGCACCTCAAAAAACAAGGACAAAAAAATTGCAAGGGAGAAAACACCAAGTTAAGACACTTGAACCTAAAACCCGTTGAAAAAGCCAATATGCAAATATGACACATTTTACAAGGATGCAAAAACGCAATAACAAAAACGCCGAGCGTGTCACCGGCATTAGGACTGTGGTCTATCTTTTCTATAGCAATTGATTAGTGAAAACGCATTGCAGTCGAATGTGTCTCTGCGTTTGTGTGCTTTTTTCACGCATATGACTTGCAAAAGTAAAGCATGCTTAGATTTTGATGTGCATTAAATAATGTGCATGTGTGCGTGAAAAAAAATGCAAGTGTGACGAAACCCATTAATTACAATGGGTCAGAGTGCAATGCAAGTTCTGCACGTCAAATATGCGCATGTGAAAAAACTCAAATGTTAAAAACTCCTTAAAATGCAGCTTTGTATTAAAATTGTAGCAATTTATTGTATTTTAATACATTTCCTGGATATTCCATGAGTTGCTGATCAGTGTGACTTCCACCAGTCCCTAAAAAGACAAGTTTACGGTTGTTCTTGTGCGTCTGGGGGCCTCATTGCTTCCATCCAGACCACGGTTAAGTAAATGGGATAAAGTTCAGTCCCTGCATAGCACTAGATTCACAAAGGCACTGAGCAGGAATAATTTAGAAGATGCATTAGACATTTTAACAATTGCAGAGATGCAAAGTGGTATTTTGATAGTTCTTCAATGGTTGTGCTATATAATGTTCTAGAACCCGGACAGGAAAGCGGAATTTGCAATGTCTAGAAAAGTTCAACATTCTTAAAGAGCATCTGTTACTGCGCCTGACATGTCCACTATAGCAGCACAGATACTGTCAAATTTATTAAGGAACCCGGACCTCAACTCATATTCATAATACAGAAATAACTGAGGAACAGCACAATCACTTAGTGAAACTTTGATATAGCACTCAGTCCAGAAATATCAAGAGTGCCCCTAGTGGTGATACTTCAGATGGAACCACACTTCAGAATAGAGCTGCAGATAGCTGGAGAAAATCAAAAACAGGATTTTGTTTTTGTCTTTTTTAAACAAAAGTCAGGTACTGTATATACTGTATATGCTGGGTGAAATCTGACTACACATATATGAATAGCGGCTCAGTTTAGGGACCTCACAAAAATTCTAATAACAGGTGGCAAAGGTGGTTCTACCCTTGTAGTACCCTCATTCTGTTTACTTAGCTGTACACAGGCATATATACTACAAAACTTTGGTTGTAGCAAGTCTCTGGTATTGAACACCCTGGTAAGTTACATCTGGCATCCATTGGCAGCATAAGACTCCTTGTATTATATATTATTATGGTGCTTGGAGTCCTGTCCTCTGTACTGTGGTTGTTCTGTGAAATGAAGGCGCTAGTCCTTGCGCTAACAACACTTCTATCTTTTGACAGGACATCAGGGCAGCAGTACCCTGTGCTCGCTCTTAGCTAAACAGCTAGCACATAGGCTAGCTGTTTAAATATCGGGGTAAGAGCTCTACCCAGTGGGACACATTTACTTACCTGTCCCTGCGCGATCCCGACGAGAATGCACAGCTGCCGTGATTCACTTACATCGTGTGCCCAATATCCTGCATGTGCCGCTTCCCTGCTCAGGTCTGAAAGAGTCCACCTTCTTTTTCCTGGGGCATGTAAGTGCTTGGCTTGTGTCACAATTTTAAAGTTAAATCCTGCGGTCTGTCCGAATCCATCGGCTTTTCCGACGGCACGCCCCATTTGTGTCGCATGAAAGCAATCCCCTTTTAAATCCCTGTCCCGGCAGCGTGATGCCCAAAAAGTTTGAAAACCTGACGGAACTGCGGCCACGGGACCCTTAGTAAATAAGCTCCAGTGTGTACAATTTGCATCCCTTCACTTTTATTTTCCTGCTCAGTTTCTTCTGGAAAGTGGATGTAGAGGATGGGATAATAATATATGATGCAAGGAATCCTGAATGCAAGGAATAATGGACTACTTGTATCATAAATGACTATGAAGCTTGGATTTGTGCCACCTTCACTATGGGTGGTCCATGAATCTGACTTTTGCGCGGTCTGTGATTCACAGACCAATCACAGTCACTTATTTACTAAGGGTAACTCACTGTACTTTCGTCATATTGTTTTCCGTTTTTGGGACTTGCGCAGCTTTGACAGGTATTTAACAGGTGTCTGCTCTGGCATTGTGCCGCACGCGATCGGTTTTTGGCGCAGCTACACTAGCTTTCATGCGACAGAAATTGGGGGGGGGGGTGCGTTGGACGATCCAACTGATTCGGACTGAGTTTCAAATTGTCTCACAAGATCATGCACTTTCATACACCTGGAAGAAGGAGGTGAACTCTGTCGGACCTGAGCGGGGTAGTGACACATGCAGGATATCGGGCGCATGACCTTAGTGAATCGCAGCACAGAGCATTATAGTTGTACTCCATGGAAAGGGTAAGTAAATGTGCCCCATTGAATATTGGCCTTAAACTAAACTAAAGTGCAAAGTTAGACTAGACAGTCTTAAACTATGGCAGATTTATCAAACTCTGATTGATTTGTATAAGACTAAATTCACATTTCACTTTATTATGCCCATTGAAAGGATAAATTAGGATTTCTGACATAACTTTACAATGTAAGTGTGTATGTGGCACTGTATGCAGTGTGATATGTGTATATATGTGTTTGGGTGTATCCCAAGTGATGTAATTGTCTTAATTTGGATAGTTACATCAACAGGGAAACACTCACAGCATATGCTCAGCAGAGGCAGGGGATGGATGCCATACAGTTGAATCTGTCCGCCTCAGGCTATTATGGTCTCCTCTGAGCGTCTATTGCATTTCCAGAAGGGAGAAGGAAGAAAAAACAGACTGCACTTTTTTCATTCAGTTTTTCCTGTTGGATGCAATGTTTACTGAGCAGAAGAAGGCAAAAAGGATGCCCTCACCTACCATCATAGTCTATAGACACATTTAGTGTGTATGTCGGGAGCTTATCTGGCATATAAGTTGAACGTGAAAAATATGAAACGAAAATTTAACCTAATACTGTTTGCTAAATATGCTAACTGTTCTATGCAAATAATTGCACCCCTGATCTTGTATGGATACGGCCTGGGTTATCCTATATATTAATAATTCTTTTATATAGCTTGCCAAATCAGTCCCCATGGGGCTCACAATCTAATCAACCTACCAGTATGTTTGGAGTGTGAGAGGAAACTGGAGGAAAACCACGCAAACACAGAGAGAACATACAAACTCCTTGCAGATGTTGACCTGGGACTTAAACTCAGGATCCCAGTGCTGCAAGGCTGTAGTGCTAACCACTAAGCCACCATGCTGCCCCTATATAACATAAGGGCGGTTTATCACGGCCTGTATGACTCAAAACAGGCATACAAACTATTACTCGCAATTCCTGGGAAATAGCCGGGAATTGCAACTTCTCCATCCTCTTTGCCAGTTGGCCTGAGAGAGGGCAGTGCCAGGGCGTGCAGTAGTTCATTGGCAGGCTATAGAGCAGTTCTATACCAGGCTGGACCTGCTGTGGAACTGAGCTGGCACACGAAATACCAGGCAGTTGCATCCAGATATTTATCAGGAGGCCGGAGCATATAGATCAGTGATGGTGAACCTTTTAGCAACCGAGTGCCCAAACTGCAACCCAAAACCCCCCTTTTTTGTAGTGAGGTGCCAACCAAAAATTAAAGTAGTAACTTATTGCTGCCTGTTCTTCAACAACTTTCAATTATACTGGCCTCCTGAGGACACCAACACCGTAGAAAGAAGGAAGGAAAATCTGCATCATTTTAGCTTCTTTCCAGTGTCCTTCGTACACAGAGAATCATGGGGCCAGCAACAGTTCCTCCAAAGATAATTCGGCCCTGTCCACTCATTCTCCCTCTTCCTACAGTCCCAAGTAGCGAAATAAGTATCAAAATATGACTGAAAGCAGCATCTTTTAAGTTGCTTGGAACTGCAGGAAGATTCTTTGAGTCCTGTCTGTTGTGCTGGGTTGATGGTACGGGTGCCCACAGAAAGAGCTTGGAGTGCCACCTCTGGCACTTGTGCCATAGGTTCCCCACCACTGCTATAGATAGTTCTGGTGGGTGATGGGGTTGGGGGGGGGGTTGTTTCATACTTTCCCTATAATGCAATATTACTTGCATTGGTAGCTGACTCTGTATGTAATAAAATCTTCTTCCCATGTGTCAGATAGTAAACTCATTGCAGAGTATACATCAAGCTTCACTATGAAAGAGACACTTCTGAAATTCACTGAATGAGGAAAGAAGAATAAAATGCTATTTTTATATACTTGCTGCTCCGCCACACTACAAATCTGCAGAACTGTGTGAATATAAGAAGTGTGATCGCAGGTGAGAATAAAAAAAAACATGAAAACTAGTTTATATTACGTTACAAGAAGGTCAAATAAGTCCAACCTTATAATGGCTTTATAATGCTCCACATAGGACGTGGTGTCAGCAGCCCATCACAGCCCCATATACGTATAAGAGTTTCCATCCTCCGTGAGGTGTGGTGAGCGCCAGTGCGTGGTGTATATTCAGCCGCTGCCAGCTCCTACAACCACCACTTTGTTTTACTGTGTAGATGGAAACATTTTCATCCTAATAATTTCTGAGACTGAGATTTCCATGCATGGTTATTAAACTTCAGCTCCTATACACAAGTTACTTTCTAAACTATAGATATTACACATATTCATGATCATCTCCTGAATTTACTTGTTAAACAGAGTCAAGGATCAAGGACAGAAATCCACATTTTGTGTGGGGGTCACAGCATCGTTATGTCTGTTTTACCAAAGAGTAATCTTTCACGAGATATCCCTGGTATAGGTCATATTAACAGATCAATAAAGGTCCAAAAAACGACACCTCATGATCAGCTGAAGTCTGGCGGATGAGGTTACAGCTCCGAACAATGTTTATTGGCCGTGTTAAGTTACTGCAGCTCAGTTCCCATTCATTTAAATGGGTCATTTGCTGCAGTAAATGGGAATGACCAATACACAGTGACTGGTGGTGTTTGCTTCTGGCTCTATACATTGGGGCACATTTACTAAGCTCCGTGCGCCAGTTTTCTTTTGGACTTTGCATGTTTTTTTATGTGCAAACTGCTTGTACAGGCATTTAAGAGGCCCTTTGTGTTGCGGCTGCACTATTCTTCATGCGACACAAGTTTCTGCACTGAAGGGGGTGTTCCGGTGCTCAGTCGGACCGTGCGCCAGATTTAACATGCAGAGGCCGATGTGTGTCGCATGCCCCATGTTAAAGGTGCAGAAAAAAAACAGTGCAGAAGGTGCCAGATTCATGAAGAACGGGCGGCACAAATCCTGAATGTGGCACCCCCTACACACTACACAGGCATAGTACAGACTGCACTGTTCTTAGTAAATGCGCCCCATTATGTAGTATCTAGTAACAGTCCTGTAACTCCAGGTCACCCAAAAATCCAAAATTGAAGATTTTGTCTCAGGATCCTCATCTTTATCTTGTGCCTGGAAAACACCTTAAAGAAAATACCAGCAGCATGCATCTCTGGTTTGGCTTAGAGCAGTGGTTCTCAACCTGCGGGTCGTGACACCTTTGGGGGTCGACAGCCTTGCACAGGGGTCGCCTAAGACCATTGTAAAACGCATATTTCCGATGTTCTTAAGAATTGGGACAACGCTCCAGAGTTGCAGTGAGCCAGGAGCAGCTTTCTCGTGCTGTCTCTTATGGTCCTTTTTCTATCTGTAGCACGGCGCAGTACCTCCCCTTACCCTATATCCGCTCCACCTCTAGTGTAAGGGTGCATTCACATGGGCATACATCAGGCGCGCTGGAGAAAAGGAGGGACGAGGGAATGGAGAATGTTTGGTGGCAGCCAGAGCCACACAGAGAAGGTAGGCAAGCTTGATAAAGAGAAGAATTTAGTAGAGAATAGTCAAGAATAGTAGTGGATTATAATATAGGTGGTTTGGGCTGTAACCTGTGGCCACCCAAACCACCCACCAAGTTATATACTGAAAAGGACCTTCGTCCTGCTCTCTGTAAACACTTACACAAGAGCCATTTCAGGACCTTTGAAGGACCTCCAAAACTGAACTGAAGAATGAAAGCAAGTACATCCACATACGGTATCAGAATCAAACTTTTTGGGGAATGGAGGAAGTTAATTACAAACTTGTGGGGGCTATAACATTCATACATCTCAGAGCCCATGGCAGTCCTTATCCGCATTCACATGATGCTTTGAAACATAATTCAAATTAAGTGGGAAGGATTTTTCCCCACAAATGAGTTTATAATTACGATCAGCAAAATTACAATTATGAAGCAGCAACAAAAATACTTTTATGGTCGGGGCTCACCACAACTTGAAGAACTGTATTAAAGGGTCGCAGTATTTGGAAGGTTGAGAACCGCTCACTTAGAGGATCCTGTTGGTAGATTTCCTAAAAAAAAAAGTCCAATTCTTAACCCTAGATTCCAAGTGTCAGTCATCACCTTTTCATAGATTTGGTTGGTTTGTGCCACTGTCAATTCTGCAGCTTGTCTATTATTCTGTGCACATACAGTACAGACAGTCCCCGGGTTACATACAAGATAGGGTCCATAGGATTGTTCTTAAGTCGAATTTGTATGTAAGTCGAAGTTGTATATTTTATCATTGTAGATCCAGACAATTTTTTTTTTTGCCCCAGTGACAATTGGAGTTTCACATTTTTTTGCTGTAGTTGGACCAAGGATTATCAATAAAACTTCATTACAGACACTTTACAGCTGATCAGTGCAGTCTGGGACTAAATGAAAGCATCCAGAGAACTTCACTAGAGGTCACATTGGGCAGAGGGGTCCGTCTTTAACTATGGGTTGTCTGTAAGTCGGGTGTCCTTAAGTAGGGGACCGCCTGTATTATCCTAATGTGATTGGGTTATCCATACTACACGTTACCTATTACCTGTACACAAACGGCCCGGGACTAGATGGCTGTGCCAATGCTGCCATATTTGTATGGGTGCTAGTAGTGATGACATTGTAGGATTTCACTGACCGTATTCCAGACCTCCCTCTAATGTCTGCTAGATATTTATTGAGCTGCACCTGCTCCTTGAAATGCTAATCCAATGCTAAACCAACCTGTGGTTTAGTGTCCCAAATCTCCCCATAACATATCAGTCCATGGGTAATTTAAAAACCTATAGATACCTAGTGACGGGTCAAACTCATCCCTGGTGCCCCTGGTGCCTGCATAAAATTTCAGTGAAGCCAGTATATATCCAGGCTTCATGGCTCCTGCACTGGACCTACACCACGTGTACTGACCTGTGTGTGGTTTAGTGTTCCAAATCGCCCTGATGGGTTTCCTTCAACCCTAAAAAAGCCTTTAGCAAGCCCATTATACACTATTATTAAGAAACTGATGCCTATATGTTTGTATGTTCTCTCCATGTTTGCGTGGGTTTCCTCTGGGTACTCCGGTTTCCTCCCACACTCCAAAAAAAACATACTGTTAGGTTGTTGATTGTGATGTGATTGTGACTGTCATGCTTTGTGCAGCGCTGCGTAATCTGTGTGCGCTATGTAGATAAAGATTTATTATTTTTATTATTATTATTCAACACTGACCCCTACACTGCACTCACTTCATATGCTGTATATATACATCCAAATATACTAGTATATTAAAAATGGATTCCAACTTTTACCTCTCATGTCCACCCCCCTCCTCTTCCTATCTCATGGCAGAGTGTAAGCTCTTGGGAGCAGGCTCTTACTTCCGCTGTTTGCATTGCTTGTTTGCCACTCTGTGATGTCTGATCTTGTCTGTACATGTTCTCATTGATCTGTAAAGGGTTGCATAATAAGAATAAGCCGGCTCTAAGATTATTACTATTATTATTATCTGTGGTTAGACATATAAATGTAATAAAAGGAGTGTAGAATACAATATGTAGTATGACATATGTGTGATACTGTGTCACATACTAGTGTCATAGGTGATGAGGTGACAGCAGAGGTAGGTGACAGTCTGCAGGTCACATGACCAGGCTGTGGGGACACCTGTGAGGGTGGTAGGTTATGGTGCAGCCCCCTCCCCATTCCTTCATCCTGTATACACAGGGAGGAGACAGAGGACCAGCCCTTCTTCCCCCGCTGTCATGTAGAGCAGCATCCTGCATCCTGCCCCGGACTCCTCTCACTCTCTGCCCGGGGAAGTTGTGTGCGCAGTCATTAGTGCACTGGAGTAACTGTGCTCCCCCCGCACTGGGGTAATAGTAGTGCCCCGGGTGCATCCTGATGTGAGGATAGGAGGACCCCATTGCACTGTAGAGGGGGGGAAGGAGGTGGGAGGATTGGGGATTATTTCTTGCCTCCCAGATGCGTTCGCTGCTGGACAGTAAGAAGAAGAGCGGCGCGGGGCTGGATGTCGCCTTGGGGCTGGCTCCCCAGCAGCAGCAGCAGCAGCACCCCAGGATGATGAGCTGTGTGTCCTGCTTCTGGGTGCTGCTCTCCGCCTGCCTGGTGGCGGTCTGCAGCTTCAGCTTCCTCTCCCCGGCTTGGATCGTCAGCTCCGGGGATCAGGAGGGGCAGGAGCCGGTCAGTTTTGGGCTTTTGTGGCACTGCTCTGACAGCCTGGAGCACATGTCCAGCTGCTACACCTTCGGGGGATTAGGCAGATTCAATGACATCCCTTCCAGCTCCTGGCAGGTGAGTGGCAAAGCAATTATTGTCGGGCGATGTGATTGGTGCGAGTGAAGTCTGTGCTAGGTGATAAGAAGCAGCAGTATATTGTATTCACGTGTCCGTGTATTGGGTTGTAAAATATACTTTAAACTATATTACATTTTAAAATATACTATATACTCATGTACATGTACTATGATCAGCTCTATACTATATACTCCTGTACATGTACTATGATCAGTATTATACTGTATACTCCTGTACATGTACTATGATCAGCTCTATACTATATACTCCTGATCTTCTACTACAGACCAAAGGTCCTTGGGTTGTGCTGTTCTCACCGGGATGTGTAATAATGGCCGAGTCTCCTCCCCCAACGCAGAAATAACACGTTATACAATTATATATCCTGATATTTACCAGAAACTTCCAGTATTTCATTTTTTAATTATTTTCCTTTCTTTTTAGTTCCCATCTTTCATCCACTCTCAGAAGAGAAACCCCCAGACTCACATGAAGGACCCCGACATGGTCTGGGATTTCTGGGCCCTGCGTCCTGAGTCCCTCCACCAGGTAAGTGTCGCACTCAGAGGCCGGGGGTCCTGCTGCCGAGGCCGGGGGTCCATGTGCTAAATTTCTTTGTATTCAGGACTGAAATCTGGATTTGTGTCCCCTGCCTCTGCTCTAAGTAACTGCAGTATTCAACTATAAGCCTGCTACAGCTGTTACCCAGAGCATAGAAGCTGAACATATAAATTCATAGAGCTAAGAGCACAGCTGTGAGGATACAGCTCCAGTGCGCTTACACAAGTACAATCACAATCCTGGAATATAACACACAGTCCTGCTGCTACTAACAACATGCACAAAGGTCTGATTACACATCTCTCCAGGGACAATACATAACACTGGCTGCAGAGAGCACAGAGCACAGCAGTGTGAGGTGTGATTACACATCTCTCCAGGGACAATACATAACACTGGCTGCAGAGAGCACAGAGCACAGCAGTGTGAGGTCTGATTACACATCTCTCCAGGGACAATACATAACACTGGCTGCAGAGAGCACAGAGCACAGCAGTGTGAGGTCTAGATTCCCAT
The DNA here is from genome assembly GCA_019512145.1 of Engystomops pustulosus. NCBI lineage: Eukaryota > Metazoa > Chordata > Amphibia > Anura > Leptodactylidae > Engystomops > Engystomops pustulosus. The sequence goes on along the minus strand of CM033642.1, from coordinate 244,376,614 downwards.
CTCTCCATGGGACTTACTAACACTGGCTGCAGAGAGCACAAGCACGCAGTGTGAGGTCTGAATACACATCTCCCAGGACAATACATACACTCTGTCTGCAGAGAGCACAAGTCACACAGTGTGAGGGGTGATTACACATCTCTCCAGGGACAATCATACACTGGCGGCAGAGGCACATAGCACAGCATTGTGAGCTGATTATGCACATCTCTCCAGGGAACAATACATACACTGCTGCAGGAGCACAGAGCACGCACGTGTGAGGTCTGATTACAACATCTCCCCCAGGGACATCATAATGCGCGATGCTTTTGTTTTATTGTTACTCCTAAGGGCAATTTAACTTTAATTGGTGTTTATAAATCCTGGCACCCGCTGGGTGTGCACTCCGGGGGTGGGTGCTCTGTAGTCGCTGTGTCTATTATGCAGTTTACCTTTAGGGTGTAATAAGAAAGAACAATAATATAAATGATAGATTTCGGCTGCTGGAGGAGCCGCCATGTAAAAGCTTCTGTGTCGTCTTCCAGGTCTCCTTCCTGTTCTCGGATCGCGGGATCCCGGACGGCCACCGGCACATGAACGGCTACGGATCTCACACCTTCAAGCTGATCAACGCCAGAGATGAGGCCGTGTATTGTAAATTCCACTGCAAGGTGGGTCCCTGCGCCCACTGTGATCCTGGGGGGGACCCTGGGGGGTAACACTGTATTATAGGGACATAATCTTTGGATTCAGACCCTTTATGGATCGGTCATCATTAAACTGGAAAACCCCTTTAAGATGACTATTAAGAAGGTGTTTTGTTAAGTGGGATCTATGATGAGGGATCAGGGATGTGTGTGGCACCCGAACAATCCAAAAAATGTCCTCATTGGTCCGTTTCGTGTTCCTTGTAGACCGACCAGGGCATCCGAAACCTGACGGTGGAGGAGGCCAATCGCTTGTCAGCTGAAGACCCCGACTACGGCATCCACGACCTGTACGAATCCATTGCCAACGGGAAGTTCCCGTCCTGGAGCTTCTACATCCAGGTCATGACCTTCGAGCAGGCAGAGAAGTTTCCCTTCAATCTTTTGCACCGACTAAGGTTTTGGGGTGTCTACTGTTCTTCAGCTACTGCCCCTGCTGCCGGGGACGCATCCAAAGAACAGAAGACAATGAGCGGGTGGGCAGATCTGCAGGGGCTACGGGGGGCGGGGAGTATCCCTCGCCCTGTATCTCACAGGGGCTTCTTACCGCCTCCAGTAGCCCCTGCAGTTAATATTTATATCAATATAATTTACTATTTCAGAAAGTAGATTCCCTACGGTAGGTTTCCTTTAATGGTTGTTATACCATCTACTATTTAAAATTAGCTTGTAAAATTATGCTAATGAATCTGGGAGAAGTTACCATAGCCCCTTAGTACTGCAGATCAAAGGCTGTTACACTGAGCAGAATACATTGCAACCCCCTTGCTCTCTCTCTCCCTCCTCCCTCCTCCTCTGCCTGTGTAATCTAGCAGCAGCAGCAGGAAGTGGAGGGGCAGGGGGAGATCTGCTCTGCTCATTTTAACAGTCTGTGAAGCTACAGCACAAAGGGGCTCAGGTAACCCCCCCCCCCCCCCCCCCCCCAGAGCCCTTCCAACTCATTGGCCTAATTTTAAAAGCTAATTTTAGAAAGAAGGAGGCCAAGCAAACAAATAAAGAAGTCACAGTATCTGTATCTATGAGTGAGGGCCCCTGGTTTATCGTGCTTGTTTTAGATGGTAGATTTCCTTTTCTATTAAGAAGTACAAGCTGTCATATGGCTTGGATTTTAGAAGGAGTAAGATACATAAATGTAACAAACAGAAAAAAATGTTAGGGGTTAAGAAAAGGTCCGACTATACCTGTATCCACCTGGGACTCTATGCACGGCCGGCTCCAGGTTCCAGTAGGCCCCTGGGCGACAGCGCCTCAGTAGGACCCTTTACAGTGAACTCACATGGCGGCATTAAAAATTCAAACTAAAACTCTCCTGTCTCCTGCTCCCTAAAATATTCAGCATTTTATCTCCAGTCCCCTCATGGTTATTTTTTTATAAAGCCCCTCTTGCACTTCTGGATTCTTTATGTACAACCTCATATGGGCCCCCCCAGCAGTTCTGGACCCCGACACTTGCCCGGGTATGCCACATGCTGGCGCAAGCCCTGACTCTTTGCATACTGGGAAATTTTCATGAATACTTATACATTTTCAGTAGCAATCCAGGCAACTTTGTATGTGCAAACTCTGCCAGAATTTAAAACTAATGAAAAATCAGTTTCTATAATGCGGGAACCAAAGCAAATAAAGTGTATTCAGATTGAGCCTAGGAAGTGACTGCACCACCAGTCTGGCCAGACTGTGTTATTAGGCTAATTACTGTAAGTAGATTTATCATTTCATATATTAAATAAAATATTCCCACATGCAGATATATACAATAGTAAAAGTGCACAGCCTGGAATAGGTCAGCTACATCCCATTCATCACCGGCACTAAGAACAGGGAAGAGAGAGGACAGTGCTTACCATTGGGAAAATATATGCAAATTCTGTACATTTTCCAATAGTTCAGCATGTGTTAGCGACAATTAATGCCGTCCCGCTGGACAATAAGAGTAGATTCTCTTTAAGGTAGTGATTTCCAATTCACTACCTTTTTTTTCTGAAGAAGGATAAAGTTTAACTGTTTCGTTACAAAGTCAGAAGGAAAGTGGAACTTTTTTTTTTAGTTTGTATTCAATTTTCTTCTTAATTCATATTCAGTTATATATATATAGCTGCAGTTTTGATCATGCAAATCAGGTGTTAGGTATTGTCCCTAGTGGTCTGTATAAGCATACTAGAGTGTGTGTGTGTTGTTAGTAGCAGCATCACTTATACCAAACTTCAACAGGATAAGTTTAAGACCCTAATAGGGTATCCCACGTTATACTCACACTGTTAAAATTTGCCACATCTTCTTATGCCCTTGTTTTTAATTAAAAAAAAAAAAACAATTATGCAAAGGAGCCTGATTAAGCTCACACCACTAGCATGTATGTGTGCTGTCACACACCAGCATGACAGAGGGGGCACACACCAAGAGGCAAGTTGAGAAACTCGCCTCAGGCAGCGCGCCGCCTGCTGGAAGAGGGAGCGGCACCGTGCTCCCAACCCCTGTCGGCCAGCAAGGTGCTCCCGTCCCCGCCACCAATCTCCCCCCTCCGGCCGGGATCAAGCTCCTGCCGCCCAGCATCAAGCTCCTGCCCGCCCCCGTCAGCTGGCATCAAGCTTTTGCCCCGATTTCTGCCCTCATCAAGTTCCTACCTCATGCCGGCCGGCGTCAAGCTCCCACGAGCCCTCTGCATTGAGATCTAGCTCACGCCGGCCGGCGTCCAGCTCTCACCGGCATACCTCCGCTCACCCCGCTCCAATTCCCCCTCCACACCCGGCATCAAGATCGAGCTCCCATCGGCAGGTACCAGTCTCTGTCCAGAGGGCTCAAACCCCACTCCACTCCTGGCTCCACCCTGGAGAGAAAGAGGGGTAAATAAACCGCTTCCATCCTTCTCTCTAGACTTTCTGGGGGTCTCTGACATCCGAGGACCCTGGTTCCTGTCCCCGATGATCAGAAGAAACTAGACTCCGGACACGCGGTTTTGTCAATGGGCGGTCTAGAAGGAGTTAAAACTCATCATTGCAGCTGCTAGCGGAAGCTGTCAATAGCTAAATATGACATTTGGTCAGTGGCATAAACTAGGAGAGGATGGGCCCATAGCAGATTCTGCATGGCGGCCCCCGTCCCTTAAAAAAAATTATAAAAGGTAGGCGGCATCACATAAACGTGTGCCCGCCCGGCTATAGCTGGCAGGCAAAAAGTCAGGCACGCTGGAGAGGAGGAGAGGCGATAAGCGGATCACCCCCCTCCCTCTCCATAGAGAATAGAAGCCCACATGTGGTGTTCTTATGGCCATAGATAGAGCACGCCACCTCTCTCTGTTTCGGCCCACCACAGGCTCGAAACAGTGAGTCTCGTTGTGATCACTGTACCGAGCCCAGGCGATCGAAGAATATGGTGGAAGTATTATCCGGCAGCAAATTTGCAGTCAGCTATACTCCCTCATATGTTTTGTGAATGGTACCCCTCTATTAAGAATGTTTATACAATTACACCAATTTATACACTGATAATACAACCTTAATATACTTATATACACATAAAGTTCTCAACTCGGATACTTATCAGGTATATAGCGCCTATAACATACATACATAAGAACAGTGATACAAAAACCAGTCTATACAATATACACAGTATACACATATATACCCACAAATATCACCAGTATCTTACACCGTAATACAACATATATACACAGTATACACAAATATACATATAAACCACAATATACACAATCCTACAATATATACACAGATACTATATACATATATAACAATATAAACTAGTATACACAGTATAAACAATATACACTATAACAATATACACAATCATACAAAACAGATCCAAATTATAAATATATACATCCGTATACACAAGTATATACATATATACACAATATACACCGTATATCACATATATACACAATATACACAGAATTTACAATTCACAAAATATAACAGTATCTACATATATACACAATATTTACACAGTATATACACAATATAAACAATCGTTTCCCGGGCGGGAGGGGAAGCAAGGGGGCTGTTCACGGGGGGAGGATGGGGGGGCGTGTCAGGTGGTTGTCAACTGTGCCGGTGTTGTAATCGGCCAGCTGTGGCGCTATGCAGGGGGTAGGCGGGCCGCGTCCGTGTGCCGCCGGACACGTAAGGGAGGCGGCTACTGGTGGGAGCGGGAAGTGCGGGTCAGGGAAAGGGTGGCCAAATGGGAAGTTTCAGGTCAGTTGATCCATGAAAGGTGGGGGGCCAGGAGGAAAGGTGGGCGGAGGAAGCTGGACCGAGGGGAGGGGCCGGGGACACATCTGCCAGGCACCCAGCAGTGTATCACGGACGCAAATGCAAAGCACGGCAACAGGGTCGTGAATCCCCCGGGGGCCCTGAACCTCAAGGGCCCCCGTAGCAGCTGCGACGGTGCTACGGCGGTTAGTTACGACACTGTTCCCTTTAACACTTGCAGAAGGGAAGTCTGCCATTACTTGGGATAATCTAAATAATTTGGGTCACCAAACATGAAGACATAATTATACAAATTCGACACGTCGTTAGTCGACGGAGTCACAGTTAAATACAAGACGATAACCAAAGCAGATTGCTGAAAGGTTTCTGCAAGCCTGAGGCTGAACAGGAGACATCATATTGGGCAGGACTGCATGAACGCTGTCTGATACAGACCTGCAGTCATAGCAGAGGAGACGTGTTGCACTTCCCACAAACTGCGTGATTCATCCCTTAATGCCCGCTGCATATTTTCGCGTCCTTACATCAAACTACCCCCATGGATTCGTGCGCGTATGCACATGAATGGGGCGGTTACTGGGATGGCAAATTGTGCGGTTTACATCTATAAAATGAGATATGTATGTCGCAAGAAGGAAAAAGATCACTTATTATGTCAGTCCATGTCTAGCAAATTTTAGTGCTTTATGTCTATAGTGCACTATATATGCCTCCAAAGACCAAACATCTAGAAGAAATATTCTCATTGTGGAAATAGGGGCTTATGTACTCCAGTGTACTGCCAAAGACCAAAGTGTCTAGTAGGGCTTCTATTTAGACAAAATATTCGGGACACGAAGAGGAAATACAAAATAAAGCCCATAAAGAGCAGGCGGCTTGTGACATCTAGCCCAGCTCTGTATCAGAGTACCTCTCCAGCACCTCCACCCAATTCTATTATTATTAGAAGTATTTTTTAAAGCTGTCGCCTTCCCGCTGGTTATTTGTTTTGTTTTTTTTCTTAGCTCCACCCAGTACCAATAACTTTCAAAACGATTCAGCTATATGCACTTATAGCTTGAGTCTGATGGGTTGTCCCAGTATTTCTTTTAGCCCAAATGACATTAAGAACCCTAATGTGCAGATCAGGTACCGCAAATGATTGGCAATGATTGTTTAGGATTGGAAATTGTAAAAAACTTCAAATGTCACGGAGGCGAAGCAGTGGAGTGCACCTCCGAAGGAACAAATGTATTATGCATACACACACGTACTAAAAGTACGAATTTTTGTTTTTTTTTTCGGGGTTTACAATCTAGGGCAATAGTGGCTATAGTTCCAAATTCCATATACAATACGCGTGATGACCCTCTGCTGTGGTGTATTCGGCAGGATCAGAAGCTTGGAACCGACGCCAGTATGACAGCAGAGATAATCAAGGAATCTACCACCAATCAAGGATGTAAACCGAAGAAGCACACGAAACTACTTAGTGTGCGCAACCCTTATGTTAGCTCACTTATTAGTTTTCAAAAGCTTAAAATTATACAAATAACCTGATTTACGATGTTAATTGAGCCGCGAGCCCGCTAGGTTAATGTGCATAATCTTTAAGCTCCTACTGTTGTAAAAAACAAGGTCATACAAGACTAATACAAGAGTGGACCCACGCAGCACCGAGAGGCATGAAGTGTTCTTGATTTACCAATACTTTATCTTGGTGGTATATTCCTATTTGGGTGGGAAACAGAAACTGATAGTTGGGAATGAGGAGAGACCAGTCAATTGACTCGTTGCATCTGTTACAAATAATGCAAAAAAGTTTGGGGGTTTTAGGGTGAAAAAGATCTCTCAAATAATGAAATATCCAAGCTTTTTGAGCTTGACTGCCCTTCATATTTATCCTGTGGATATAAACGGTCACTGGTCATGTGGACGTCACCACAGGTGACAATTCATGTTACACAGAGAGTGATCAGAGCTGGATGTAACAAGACAGATCTTTCTATGACAAAGCAGAGATCTAGAAAGCCCTAAAAGGAAATTTACAGGCGAATCTACTTTTGTAAAGATCCCCCGGAGATTTCCCCTAACGGCAGCAGTTGTACCCCTTTCTTTCATTCTGTGGCAGCTGCGCAGAAATAAAGTTTAATCCTTGAATATGCAAATTAATTTTAAAGGCTACTGGGTGTGGAGTAGTAGCCAGACAGCTCTGGGGGAAAGGCTACTCCAGCCCCCAGTAGCCACTACAGACCCGCCTCTAACTTGCTCCCGATGTTTTCCTGGAGCGTCTCTGGCGAAATGAGCTCTGCCACGGCATTAGTCTGGTTGGTCACAGAGTATCAAAGCTGTGGGTTTACTGATCTGCGCACCTGGTGACCATGGTCAGATTTCTGTTCACTGGAAGTAACATAGAAACTTTCTATAGAATGACAGCAGCAGAGACTAGAACAAGTGAGAAATTAATACGAATTATATTGGAAACTGTATAACTTATACAAACATTAACATTTATTTGCTGAAATGGAACACCCCTTAAGGATAATGCTAATGTCTGCCGTAGCCGTAATCCAAAAATTGGTGAAAACGGGATTGCAGCTGCTGCGGAGGGGAATCTACCATGGGGAATCTTTCCAAAAGTTAGACTCCCAGTTATAGATTTCCTTTAAGGAATTGCTACAGCAAAGTATATAGGGAAACGCTGTATAATTGTTCATCATACAAACATATCATAAATAATAAATGGAAAAACCCTTTACGTCATTGAAATGTTAACCTACGTCATAGACAAGAAAACCTTTTAGTTTTTATGTCTTATCTAAACATTAGAATAAACGAGCCGCTAGTTTTTAATGGTTTAAACTAAACTGAGATCTCCAAGTAAAATTGTGGAAGGTTAGTGAAAGATTTACACATTTTGTGCTCTATTTTTTGTAAAGCGGCATCTGGCTCTATATGCACAGAGCCCCCCCCCCCTCCACTAATAACTTGGTACATTGTCAGGACTAACAATTTTCGGAGCTACGACCCTTATGTACAAAGGTGTAGTCTGCTCTTCCCGCTTATGAAGCCTGATGCCATTATCATGGAAAATGATTTATAGATATCCCCACCACTTACTACATTTCCCCCCCAAAGAGCCCGACTTGTAGTGCGAACAAGCCCCGAATGCTTAATAGGGAATTAAACTAAGATAGTTGGACGTTACATGATCATCTGATGCCCTAGTATGTTCCAAGTATATAACACTTTCTACACATCTGTTTATATGAAACATTAAAGTGACCGTGACAAAGTGCTAATAGGGAGCTCACATTAATGAAATGGTTATATAGATGTCGTTTTTCATACATAAAACCTGTTCTACAAGAAGCCATTAGCCACTGTCATGTCTACCACACCAGAAAAAACTAATAAATATTTCTTCATTTACACTCATGACACCCTTATCACCTTGCTGGGAACTTGTCGGACTGCAGTCCCGAGCCCCGCCACTAGATGGGGTCCAAGCTGCAGCTGATACGCGTCAACGCCATGGCATTTTACATCAACCAATTAACAGGCACATATATATATAGAATAGGCTGACCACGTTCCCTTCAAAGACTACCAACTCTTTACATAAAATATAAACCAAAAAAGAATCAAAGTATTCAGGTCCAATTAAATCAATACTTTATTAAGAAAAAAAGACATAAAATAGATATGAAAAGACACATATTAAAGACATCAGTAATGGTCTCCAAAATAGACGACATTGCCATCTAGCCCGATTAAATTCAAACTATATTGCAGAAAAAAGTGCAAGTGCAAAATATATAAATTCTATGGTAACATTACTCTTTCAAATTTCTTGGTTGAACTTGATGGGACAAGTGTCTTTTTTTCAACACCTATAAACTATGAAAACATAAAAATCATGTTGACAACCATGGCCATGTTGAAATCAACATATAGGGGGTCATTACCAAGGGCCCGATTCGCGTTTTCCCGACACATGTTACCGACCCGTTATTGCGCCGATTTTCTGAATTGCCCCGGGATTTGTCCAGCGATCGGATTGTGGCGAATCGCGCTGGCATGCACGCGACGGAAATCGGGGGGCGTGGCCGAACGAAAACCCGTCGATTCGGAGAAAACCGCCACATTTAAAAAAAAAAAGTGTCGCGGGACTCGCGCTTAACAGTCACTTGGTCCGCTTGGTGAGATTTAGTGCATTCCGGGGAACTTCAGCGCAGCAAGCGCCACCCTGGTGGCGTCGAGGAACTGCCTTAGTGAATCGGCCGTGACCCGAATCCACCAAGAGAAACGCGCCCGCTGGATCGCGAATGGACCGGTAAGTAAATCTGCCCCATAGAGATTAGTTACCCATTCAGAAAGACTCCTGGGTCCTGGGCTGTGGTCAATATTCCCTCACGCGTTGTCGTTGTTGTCGCTTCCTCAGGAGCTGCCAGTTTTTACAGGCTTCTTGTGCAGTTCACTGCCTCATTTTCCTCTGCTCCCTCGCACTTCCCCACCATCTGCCTTCCTGTAACACAGTGGGAGGGGGGGATTGGTTTCCTTTAATAAATTATTATTTATTAAATTTTGTTATATATCACCGATTGTAAGAGTCTTGGAGCAGGGCCCTCCTGCCTATAGTTTTTTATGTTATGTATTCTGAAAGTTCTTTATTGTAGTATGTAGCCATGTAAAGCTCTGATAAGAATGCTGTTATACAAGATATATTATTATAACTTTATTATTTATTATATTATAAATCGTAATCTGCTGTATTCATTAAAGAATTAAAATTCATTGCGGATCCACTGGTCATTAGAGAATCTCCCAGAACAATTTAGGTGTAAACATCCAGACGGGGATAATTTACATGCAGAATAGACCGCTCGGCCGGTTGCAGTCAACTTAGACACATAAAGAATGGAATGGCGTAAAAGTGACATAAACACTGGAGCCGCTGACCCTTCAGTGTAAAGTCCTGCCGAGATGTGTCAGAGTTTAATTAGTTGCTTCCCTTCCCAATCTACAATGAACGGGGTTAATGAAATGGCAGAGGAACGTCTATTGTAATAGACTGGAAGATATAGAGTAAAGGATAATCTGGGGCTACTGTACGTATGGGCTGCGTCAGGTTGCTTTATTCTGTTTTCAATTTTAACACCTTTTATACTGTGGCGGAGATTGGGTAGCATCTGCCTTGCAGCACTGGAGTCCTGTGGTTCGAATCCCACCCAGGTCAACATCTGCAAAGAGTTTACATGTTCTCTCCGTGTTTGCGTGGGTTCCTCCGGGTCCTCGGTTTCCTCCCACACTCCAAACAAGAACATACGGTAGGTTGTTTGTTTGTGAGCCCCATGGGACGGGACAATTTGAATGCTGTTGTCCAGCGCTGCTAATTGTTGGCCGCTATATAAATAAAGATTATTATTATTATTACTGCTGTTTTCCTGTAATCAAATGGTCCTATATACAATAAAGAAAACTTAGTTAAATTCGGGTTTTATTTGTGTCTGTACATTCATGTCCATTCTGTCATATGACAAAAGGAATAGCTTACAGCGACCTGTCACCAGGTTTTACAACCCCATACATCTGACCCCCCTCAGCTAGGGTATAGAATTCCCACTTATGTGAATATCTCACCCGTTTACCAAAGTCAGGCAACTATGATTCTCTTGTCGGGGTTCGGTAGTGGTTGTAGGGGCAGTGTCAATTCAGTAAGCCAATGGGGGGTAATTTACTAAGGGCCCGATTCGCGTTTTTTTGCGACGGTTTTAACCAATATTTCAGTTTTGCGCCTGATTTTCCCTGTATGCCCGGGATTTTCGGCGCACGTGATCGGATTGTGCGGCATCGGCGCTGCCATGCCGCAACGTGAAATCGGGGGCGTGGCCGTAAAAAAAAACCCGCAGATTTGGAAAAACCGCCGCATTTAAAAAAAAAAAAAGTGTTGCTGACACGCAGCTTACCTTCAACCACGAGTGGCTCGGTGAACTTCAGTGCGTTCCGATGGTCTTCAGCGCACAGCGACACCTGGGTGGACGTCGGAAACTGCCTTAGTGAACCGCCGGACCCGAATCTCTGTCTTTGGACTTACAAGGTGCAGAATGAGGCAATTTCAGAGCCCAAAAGTCCGATAAGTTGAACAAACATCTGGCCACAAGATGGGCACACTGCAATTAAATCCTTCAGGCAGCTACACTTGGGTACGCTGTTTGATTCTGCACCTAAAAAGTTGCAAACTGCAAAAAGTCGCACAGAAAAAATAAAAAGGAAGCAATAGGAGTGATACCTGTCCCCTCAGACTTACTTTGGACGCTACATTTGGCCTAAAAGTCGCACACACACAAAAGTAAAAAGTGACACTAAACAGGACACTCATTAATATCACAAAGGGGAAAACGTAAGATTCATGGCAATGATTAGGAAACTGGAAAAAGTGGCAGCCAAAAAATGTATGATACATGAGCCCCAATTGTTTTGTGGGCTACAGAACTGGGAACAGATCGCAACAATACATCTTTAAAATACAAGCTGCAAATACTAAAGATCAGTTTCCACTTATTTTAAATGTCTGTAAGTCCAGTTTTGTAGCTCCAGAACATAAGCTTGAGATATGAAAAGATCCTCTTTTAATATGCACACAGTAGCATGTTTTCTAGGTCCTATAGAAACCACTTCTGAAGTGAAACTCCCACTGCAGCCCTAAACTTGTGAAAATGTGAGAAAATTATGTAAAGAACTAGAAGGACTTTTTTTTAGTGGTATACAGGTGAGGAGGAATCTAGAAGGACAGTAATACCAACCTGAAGGACTAGTAGTTTAGTTGGTAAAACCTTGTGACAGGTTCCTTTTAATGGAAAAATATTGGCTTGTAAAAGGAAAGAGGAAGTCAGGAGCCTCAGGGGCTTTAGATGGGTCTAACAGGGCATAAAATTTTAACACTTAGGGTAATTCACAGTGAATCACCAGTGCACCAACTGTATACCTAAAACAAAAACTGTTACCCCAAAATAAAAGATCTTGAATCGGGTTAAATAGAGTAATTATTGGTTACCTTGTAATATAGAATAACATACTGGTAGGGTGATTAGATTGTGAGCCCCGTGGGGACAGGGACCAATTTCAGCTTCGTGAGCGATGCGTGTAATGTGTGGGGCTATATAAATAAAAATTATTATATTTGTGGCCATCTGGGGGTGGAGAAGGCTGGTGTAGATACCTGCAATAGAACCACAGATCAAGAGGACAGACAAGAAATATAATCCAAATTAAGACTAAGTCAGGTCAGAGGTCAAAAACAGGCAAGAGTGACAAGACACTGAAACAGGGCTAGAGGTGTAATAGTGACAGTCATGGACAATCCTGACTGCAAAAACAGCAATGTCTGGAATGGAAATCACCATTTTTATGGGCATTGAATGTTTTAGAACAATAATATATGTCATTAATTGAGATTGTGTAGATTAGACCAACAAACCTTAACAAGCTGATTTAGGGGTTGTTGGTGCTTCAGCTTTTTTTGTTACGCTCACTGGTTACAGATCAGTCTCATTATGTAATAGGACCAAATTGAATACCAGGCACTGCCCAACATAAGGTGGGGCCACATTTACTTACCTGGTCCACCGAGTTCACCGAAAGTGCATTGTCCGCCATTCAACTAAGATCGCTCCCGATATCCTGCATAGTGTCGCTTCCCCGCTCAGGTCTGCCGGAGTTCACCTTCTTCTCTGGTGCCTGTGCAGTGCATTGTCTTGCGGCACGATTGAAAGTTCAATCCCCGGCTCAGTCCGAATCAGTTGAATTCCAAGGGCCACACCCCCAATTGTGTCACATGAAAGCCAGCGCAGAAAACTGAACGCATGTGACACCAATCCCAGCACAGACACCTGGTAATATCTGTCAAAGCTGCGCAAATCATGGAAACATCGGAAAGTCGAACAAAGTGCGACCCCCACGACCACCAAAAATAAGCCCAAAGTGCCCATTACTGTCTCAAGAGCCTTTCAATCACATTGACATATTGGGTATATATATATGCCTTGAAAAAAAAGTCAGGCAATCTGCATGACCCAAACTTATTACCACAGTCCAGAAAAATAAAACCAGCAGAAAAACCCAAATGTGCAAATCTTCTAACAATGTATAGTCGCATATTTAATCGTGAGTCTGATTCACTCCTAATAGATCCTGGACATTACAGTCTGAGAAAACAGCAAGGTATTGCTTTCTTAACCATAGGAAGCCTGTCATCCGAGGCCTAATCAAAGCATGAAGGATGAACAGCTGCCTAGTGTAAACATACGCCTCTTCTAGCTATAAGCTTATCTTATAACATCAAGGTGCTCGTGGCAGGGCACATAGTGCACAGCATATGTGCATCATGTCTGTACATGTATAATAACACGGCTATAAAAAACCTCTCAATAACATGTGCTTGTGGATGGAAGGCACCCCGAAAGCCATGACTCCTGTTTACATCAAGCTTTTAAAGTGCTGTATTTTACGGACTACAAGGTGCACAAAAAATCCATTGATTTTCTCAGAAATCAAAGTTGCGCCTTATAGTCCAGTGCGCCTTATATATGACCGTACTTACAGAAACAGCTGCCTTGGACTGTGCACAGGTTTGCCACCTGCTGGTCTTTCATCTTATAATCAGGTGTGCCTTAATAATCCGGTGCGCCTATAATGAACCTAGACATTTAGCAGGCATTTATTGATGGTTGCGCCTTATAATCTGGTGGGCCTATAGTCTGAAAAATAGAGCCAGGAGCGGGGGGGGGGGGGGGTGGCTAGTGACTAGGGGGGGGAAGGCAGGTGACAGTGGGGGGGAGATCCGGGCAAGGGGGGGGGGAGCGGAGCAAAGGGGGGGAGAGCAGGAGCGTAGTGGGGTGGGGAGAGAGGAGCAGGGTATAGGAGTCAGGGGGGGGGAGGAGCCGGGGAGCACAGAGGGGGGAAGAGCCAGGAGCAGTGGGGAGGAGGAGATCCAGCAGGGATGAGGAGGAGACCCCCGGATGGAGGGAGGCCCAAGGTGGGGGGCGAGACCATAGGGGGGAAGCGGAGAGGGGGGAAGCCCCCCGTAGTTCCTGCCCCATACTTACCTCCAAGTCCCGCTTCGGCGATCCGCCTGTCTCTTCTGTAGCTCTGTACCGCGCGGGCCCAATGTCACGTGACTGCCGCGACCTTACGTAGGTCGCGTAATCCACTTGACCAGAGGGCGCGCGGTTCATGGAGCTACAGGAAGGTGAGCGATCGCCATTAGGAGTGACGGTACCGAAGAAGAACATCAAGGGTAAGTAATAAGGTATTATTTGTATAAGGAAGGTATCAAGGGTTTTTTTTTTTATTATAAAGGTAGGCTGGGCTTTTTATTTGTTAAGGGAGGCCTCTAGGCCTTTTAATTAGTGAAGAGGGGCCTCTAGGGCCTTTTATTAGTAAAGGGGGGATCTAGGGCCTTTAATTGTAAAGGAGGGGGCCTCCTAGGCCTTTTAATTAGTAGATGGGGCCTCTAGGGCTTTTAATTCGAAAGGGGGCTCTAGGGGAGTGCCTTTTTAATTATAAGGGGGCTCTAGGGCTTTTAATTAGTACGGGGGCTCTAGGGCCTTTTAGATATTACATGGGCCTCTAGGGCCTATTAAGAGTAAAGAGAGTCCGCTACGGGCTCTTCATTTTGTAAAGGGAGGCCGCTACACGGCTCTTTACTTTTGTATGGGAGACCGCTAGGCCCTTTTTAGTAGTACGGGTAGGCTGGCTAGTGGCTCTTGATTTAGTAAAGGTAGTCCGCCAGGGGCTTTTTATTAGTAAAGGGAGCGCTTAGGGGCTTTTTTATTTGTAAGGGAGCCGCTAGGGCCTTTTAAATTAGAAAGGGAGGCCGCCGAGGGGGGGCTTTTATTAGTAAAGTGTTATGCCGCTAGGTTCAGTGCCTATTTTTAATTAGTAAGGGAGGCCGCCAGGGGGCTTTTAATTAGTAAGGGAGGCAGCTAGGGCTTTTATTAGTAAAGGGAGGCCGCCCAGGGCTTTTTATTAGTAAAGGAGGCCGCACATGGCTTTTATTAGTAAGGGAGGCTGCTAGGGCCTTGGTTTTTATTCAGAAGGGAGGCCCACCAGGGGCTTTTATTAGTAAAGGGCGGCAGCTAGGCCTTTTTATATTAAGGAGGCTGCTAGGCGCCTTTTTCTTATAAGGATGCAGCTATGGCCTTTTTTAGTAAAGGGAGGCAGCTAGGGGCTTTTTATTTAGTAAAGGGGATGCATCTAGGAGGGCCTTTTTTATTAGTAAAGGAGGCACTAGGGCCTTTTTTATGAGTAAAGGGAGGCAGCTCGGCCTTTTTATTAGTAAAGGGAGCCGCCGTGGGCTTTTTATATTAGTAAAGGAGGCCGCTATGGGGGCTTTTTAGTTAGTAAAGGAGGCAGCTAGGGCCTTTTTATTAGTAGGGAGGCCTCCAGGGGCTTTTATTAATTAGTAACGGGAGGCCGCCAGGGCTTTTTATTAGTAAAGGGGAGGCCGCCAGGGCCTTTTTTATTAGTAAAGGGAGGCCACCCCGCAAGGGGCTTTTTATTATTAAAGGAGGCACTAGGGGCTTTTTTTTAAGTAAAGGGAGCCGCCAGGGGGCTTTTTATTAGTACAGTAGGCCGCCAGTGGCTTTTTTTTAATTAGTAAAGGAGGCCGCCAGTGCTTTTTAATTAGTAAGGTGGAGCCGCCATGGGCTTTTTATTGTAAAAGGGAGGCCCGCCAGGGGCTTTTTTACTTAGTAAAGGGAGGCTGCAGGGCCTTTTTATTAGTATAGGGACGGCTGCTATGCAGTGCCGTTTTATTAGTAAAGGGAGTCAGCTAGGCCTTTTTATTAGTAAAGGGAGGCCGCTATGCCTTTTTATTAGTAAAGGGAGGCCTGGGCCCTTTTTATTATTAGTAAAGGGGAGCATCTAGGGGCTTTTTATTAGTAAGGGAGGCAGCTAGGGGCTTTTTGTAGGTAAAGTGAGGCCGCCAGGGGCTTTTATTAGTAAAGGGAGCCGGCCAGGGCTTGTTTATTAGTAAGGGAGGCCGCCATGGGCTTTTTTAATTAGTAAAGGGAGGCAGCCATAGGGCCTTTTATTAGTAAGGGAGGCTGGCCAAGGGCCTTTTTATTAGTAATAGGGAGCTCTAGGCCTTTTTATTAAGTAAAGGGAGGTCATCTAGGGCCTTTTATTATAACGGGAGGCAGCTAGATGGCTTTTTATTTAAAGGAGGCAGCTAAGGGGCCTTTTTATTATAAAGGGGAGGCCTCTAGGGCTTTTTATTAGTACAACAGGGAGGCATCTTGGGGCTTTGTATTAGTAAAGGAGGCAGCTAGAGGCGTTTTTATGACATATAGTACAGGGAGGCAGCTATGGCCTTTTTTATTATTACAGGGAGCAGCCAGGGGCTGTTTATTAGTAAAGGGAGGCAGCCAGGGGCTTTTTATTAGTAAAGGGAGGCAAGCTGGGCCTTTTTATTATACGTAGGCCGCCAGGGCGGCTTTTTATTAGTAAGGGAGGCAGTCCGGGGCTTTTATTAGTAAATGAGGAGGCCGCCAGATGCTTTGTTATTAGTAAAGGGAGGCCGCCAGGGCTTTTTTTTTTATTAGTAAAGGGAGGCCGCTAAGGGACCTTTTTATAGTAGGGAGCCATCTAGGGCCTTTTTATTAGTAAAGGGAGATCTAGGTAAGGGCCTTTTTTATTAGTAAAGGGAGGCAGCTATGGGCTTTTTATTAGATAGAAGGGAGGCCGCCAGGGGGCTTTTTAGTATTAAAGGTAAGGCCGCCAGGTGGCTTTTTATATCAAGGGAGGCAGGCTAGATTGGCATTTTATTAGTGAAAGGGAGCATCTAGGGGCTTTTTATTATATAGGGAGGCAGCCAGGGGCCTTTTTTTAGTAAAGGGAGGCGCCAGGGGCTGTTTTATTAGTAAAGGGAAGCAGCCAGGGGCTTTTTTATTAGTACAGGGAGGCAGCTACATTGCTTTTTATTAGTAAAGGGAGCAAGCTAGGCCTTTTTTATTAGTAAAGGGAGGCCGTTTATGACGTTTTAGTGTCTTTTGTGCTATTTTGGTTGGTGGTTGCCCAGGATTTCTAATTTAAAAAGTGTGCCGCGCTCAAATAAGGTTGAAATTCAACTGGGTAGAGTATTCTGTACGGTGGTACCCTGTTAGAGTATTCGGTAAGTTGGGTAGACGGTTAGAGTAATTCGGTAAGGTGGGTCTACGTTTGAGTATTCGGTAAGGTAGGTATATACGGTTTAGAGTATTCGGTAAGGTTGGGTATACGGTTAGAAGTTTCGGTAAGTGGGTATACAGGCTTTAGAGTATTCGGTAGGTGGTATCTGGTTAGAGTATTCGGTAAGGTATGTATACGGTTAGAGTATTCCGTAAGGTGGATCACGGTTAGAGTATTCGGTAAGGTAGGTATACGGTTAGATATTCGGTAATGTGGTATACGGTTTACGAGGTATTCGTAAGGTTGGTATACGTTATAGTATTCGTAAGGTGTGTATAATCCGGTTAGAGTATTCGGGTAAGGTGGGTATACGGTTAGATTATTCGGTAAGGTGGGTATACGGTTTTAGAGTAATGCGGTAAGGTGGTATATGGTTTAGAGTATTCGGTAGGTTCGGTATAGTCAGAGTATCCGGTAGGTGGGTATAACGTATAGTATTCGGAAGGTAAGGATTCGGTGAGAGTATTCTTAAGGTGGTATACTGTATAGTAATTCGGTAAGGTGGGTATACGGTTAGAGTATTCGTAAGGTGGGTATACGGTTTAGAGTATTCGGTAAGAGGTGGTATAGCGGGTTTTAGAGTTTCGTTAAGGTGGTATACGGTTAGAGTATTCGGTAAGGTGGGTATAACGGTTAGAGTATGGTAAGTAGTATCGCTTAGAGATTCGGTAAGGTAGGTATACCTGTTTAGAGTCTTCGGTAGGTAGGTATCGGTTATAGTATTCGGTAAGGGGGCCAGTACAAGCCGCACAGACATGGTCACAGGATCCCGTGGTTGTTGGTGGAGAAGCCTTATAAGGCAGGTTGTGATGTCGGTCATTTCCATGGGGTTTTTAGCTCAGGTTTTCTCGGACATGACATTCATGTTGCGGATGATTTAATGCAGCGTAATGTCCAAGTTGTTTAAATATGTTCTATGGAGCTATAAAACAACCCGCACCAGACAGTTTTACACTTAAGTTGTAATTTCCTCATAGGACGAAATAGCGGGAGGATTGTCAAATCATTTTCTAAGGCGATAATAAAACAAAATGCATTTGTATTTAAAATGTCAAAACCAAAAAAGGTTTTGGGGGCTCAGACCTATCATATCAGAGGAACCTTCAGAAAAATTAGTCATTCGATTGATATACAACGTATTACTAATGTCAGTATACAACAGTTTATCATTGACCATTGGTGAATCGAATAGTTTTTTCTAGTGCAGGTCAAACTGATCCTACATCATGCCTCTTTACGGACACGTTCAGCTTTTTGATAGTCATCTGTTACACGGGAGTGTATGCCACGGCCCGCTTAGATCCAGACCCAATTGTCAACATTGTGACCATCCTCATGGAAAGATTACTAGATCCATTGTTCTTGTGTGAATCCCATCCAATCAGGCCTGTCACCAATCAATGCTCACGGATGAGTTATCAATCTTCAGATGGCACTCACCATCCGAATCTACTTTCTGGAGTATTCCCGAGGTAGATTCCCCTCCTAAACCTGTTCTTTAACTTTAGCTTATCGCCTACCTGCTTTTGTCTATGCGTCTTCACTACTGCCCTGCTGCCGGGGACGCATCCAAAAGCAGACGACAGTGAGCGGGTGGGCAGATTGCAGGGCTAACGGGGGGGGGGAGTATCCCTCGCCCTGTATCTACAGGGCTTCTTACCTCGCCTCCAGTAGCCCCTCAGTTATATTTACCTATAATATATTTTCTGAAGTAAAAATACATAATTTAGGTAGTGCAAAGGGAATGGAACTATCAGAAAGTATTCCTACGGGTAGTTTCCTTTAATGGTTTTATACCATCTATATTAAATTAGCTTGTAAAAATATGACTAATGTCGGGGAGAAGGTAACCCATATGCCCCTTAGTATCCGCGATAAAGGCTTTAACTGAGCATGAATAATTGACAACCCCCTTTGCTCTTGCTCCCTCCTCTTCCTCCTCGACCTGTGTAATAAATAGCAGCAGAGCAAGGAAGGGAGGTGGAGGGGGAGACACGTGTCTGCGTCATTAAAGTCGGGTGATAAGCAACAGCACAAGGGCTCAGGTAACCCCCCAACAAACAAGACACAACAACACTCAAAAACAAACCCCCCCCCCCCCCCCCCCACCCCCCCCCCCCGAGCCCTTCCCAACTCATTGGCATATTTTAAGATAATTTAGAGAAGGAGGCCAAGGAAACAATAACGAAAGTCACAGTATCGTAGTATCTTGAGTGAGGGGCCCCGGTTTATCGTTGCTTGTTTGAAGATGGAGATTTCCTGTTGCTATACAGTATGACAAGTTGTCATATGTGCTTGGATTTACGAAGGAGTAAGATAACATAAATGTAACAAACCAAAAAACATTAGGGTAGAAAGAAAGGTCCGACTATACCTGTATCCACCTGGGACTCTATGCATGACGCTCCAGGTCTCCAGTGGCCCCTGTGCGACAGCGCCTCAGAGGACCCTTTACAGTGAACTCACATGGCGCATTAAAAATTCAAACTAAAACTCTCCTGTTCTCCTGCCCCTAAAATTATTAGCATTTTATTCCAGTCCCTCATGAGTATTTTTTATTCATAAGCCCCTCTTGCACTCTTGATTCTTTATGTACAAACCTCATATGGCCCCCCCAGTCATTCTGGAACCTGACTTGCCCGGGGATTAGACAACATGTGGCGCAAAGCCGCCTACTCTTATACTGGGAAATTTTCTGCATGAACTTATACATTTTTCATAGCATCCAGCACACTTGTATGGCAAACTCTGCCAGATTTCAAAGCTAATGACAAATCAGTTTCTATAATGCGGACCAAGCAATAAAGTGTATTGATTGAGCTAGGAGTGACTGCACACTCCAATCTGGCCAGACTGTGTTATTAAGCTATTACTGTTAGTGATTATCATTTTATATATTACATAAATATTCCACACTGCGATAATATTCAATAATAAAAGTGCAACAGCGCTGATAGGTCCGCTAATCCAATTCATCACCGGCACTAAGAAGGAGGAGAGCATGCTTACCATTGGGACAATATATGCAAAGTTCTGTACCATTTTCCAATAGTTCAGACAAAAATAGAATGGTTTAGCGCACATCATATGCCGTTCCCGCTGGACAATCAAGATAGATTCTCTAAGTGTGATTTCCAATTCACTACCTTTGTTCTATTGAAGAAGGATAAGTTAAACTGGTTCGTTACACACAGCCAGAAGTAAAGTGAACTTTTTTTTTAGTTTTATTCATTTTCTTCTAATCATATCAGTTCTTATATATATATTATATATAAATAAGCACGTTGTTGACCATGCAAACAAGTGTTAGGTATTGTCCCTGTGTGCTGAACAAGCACTATAGTGTGTGTGTTGTTTAGTAGCCGACTCACTTATACCACACTTTCAACATATCAGTTTAAGAACCCTAATAGGGTATCCCACTTTATATCACACTGTTTAAAATGCCACAAATCTTCTTATTGCCCTTGTTTTTAATCAACAAAAAAAACAATTATCGCAAAGGAGCCTGGATTAGCTCACCCACACATAGCATGTATGTGTGTCTGTCACCACCACTGACAGGGGGCACACACCAAGAGGCAAGTTGAGACACTGCCTCAGGACAGCGCGCCGCTCTGCTTTGGGAAGAGGGAGCGGCACCGTGCACTCAACCCTGTCGGCACAGCAAGGTGCTCCGTCCCCGCCACCCATCTCCCCCTCCGTCCGGGATCAAGTCCTGCCGCCCAGCATCAACGATCCTGCCGCCCCCGTTCCATGCACTCAAGCTTTGTCCCCGATTTCTGCCCTCATCAAGTTCACCTCAGACCGGCGGCGTCAAGCTCCCACGAGGCCACGTCTGCATTGAGATCTAGCTCACGCCGGCCGGCGGCCAGTCTCACCGGCTACCTCCGCTCACCCCGATCCCAGTACCCCTCACACCCGCATCAAGATCGAGCTCCCACGGCATTACCAGTCTCCGTCCAGAGGCTCAAAACCCCACTCCACTCTGGCTCCACCCACCCTCTCCGATCCCCCCTATGGTTCTCGCCCCCCACCTTGGGCCTCCTCCATCCGGGGGTCTCCCCTCATCCTCTGCTGGCTCTCCTCCTCCCCCCTGCTCCTGGCTCTTCCCCCCTTGCTACCCCGGCTCCCCCCCCCCCTGCTCCTACATGCTCCTTCTCCCCCCACACTAGCTCCTGGCTCTCCCCCCCTTCTCCTCCCCCCCTGCTCCTGGATCTCCCCTCACCACTGTCGCCTCCTTCCCCCCCCCTAGTAAGCCATCCCCCCCCCCACACCCGCTCTGGCGCTATTTTTCAGCACTATCAAGGCCCACAGATTATGATAAGGCGCAACCATCAATAAATGCCTGCTAAATGTCTAGGTTCATTAAAGGCGCACCGGATATAAGGCACCCCTGATGTATAAGATGATGGACCAGCAGGTGGGCAACTGGGCACAGTCCCAAGGACAGCTGTTGTTCTGTAAGTATGGTTCATATAAAGGCGCATCGGGACTATAAGGCGCAACTTGATTTCTGAGAAAATCAATGGATTTTTTTGTGCATCCTGCTAGTCACAAAATAACAGCACTTTCAAAGTGTACAGGAGTTGCTTCAGGTTCCAAAACACCGTGCAGAGGCTTATATACCGATATCATGGACACATGTGCGTAAAATAGCTGTAGCACTACGTTGTCCCTTCTGCCACCTATGCACGAGACCATTGTCTTCATACTCGTTATACTTAGGCTTTTTAGCCAGTTAGAAGGTAATGGGTGTTAGGGGGCCTTATCGGCCTGACTGCGTAGTACATCACACGTATCATAGCGTATATAGATTAAGGCGAGCTCGGCGAACTGACAGGGGGCTTCGCCTGGAGACCTGAGTTGAAGAAAGCCAATATCACTTGCTTGATCAAGTTTCTGCATGAGCTCGTAATAGTACCAGGACTGCTATTAGGATATCAGACTCCATTAAATATGGACATACATTTGTTTAGAAGATTTGCCGCCTTGGGTTTTTCTGTTGGTTTATTTTCGCTGGGACTTAGTGGTTAACTGAAGTTTGGTCATTCAGATTGCTGACTTTTTTTTCAAGCATATATATATCCCCAATATGTCAATGTGAATTGCAAAGGCTCTTGAGACAGTAATGGGCCACTTTGGGCTTTATTTGTTAAGGTGTCGTGGGTGGTCGCACTTGGTTCCGACTTCCGATGTTTCCATGATTTGCGCAGCTTTGACCGATATTACCAGGTGTCTGTTGCTGGGATTGGTGCACTGCGTTCAAGTTTTCTGGCTGGCTTTACAGGTGACACACATTAGGGGGTGTGGCCCTTGGAATATCCGACTGATTCGGACTGAGCCCGGGATTGAACTTTCAAATGGTGCCCAAGACAATGCACCTGCAACAGGCATCAGAGAGAAGGTGAACATCCGGCAGACTGAGCGGGGAAGTCGACACTATGCCGGCTATCGGGAGCCGATCTTAGTTGAATGGCGGACAATGCACTTCGGGAACTCGGTGGACCAGTAAGTAAATGGGCCCCCTTATGTTGGGCAGTGCCTGGTATACAATTTGGATCCTATACATAATGAGACTGATCTGTAACAGTGAGCGTAACAAAAGATTAAAGCTGAACGCACCAACACACCCTTAAATCAGCTTGTTATACGGTTTTGTGGTCTGACTACATAATGCTCAAATTAATGACATACTATTAGGGGGTTCTAAAAATCAGTGCCCATCACAAATGGTTGATTTCCCATTCCGACAGTTGCTTGTTTTTCAGATTCGAGTGATTGTCCCCATTGACTGTCACTATTACACCCTCTGCCCTGTTCAGTGTCTTGTCACTCTTCCCTGTTTTTGACTCTTGAACCTACCTTAGTCTTAATTTGGCTTATATTTCTGTCTTGTCCTCTTGATTGTTGGTTCTATTGCAGGTATCTACACCAGCCTTCCCTCACCCCCAGATGGCCAATAATATATATAAATTTTTATTATATAGCCCACACAGATCTACACGCTCGCTCCGAAGATGTAAATTGGTCCCTGTCCCACGGGCTCACAAGTTAACACCCTCACCATATGTTATCTATTACAAGGAGTAACCCAAATAATTACTCTATTTACCCGATCAAGATCTTATTTTGGGGTAACAGTTTTTGTTTTAGTTAGTAACGTTGGTGCACTGGTGATTCACTGGGAATTACCCTAAGTGTTAAAGTTATGCCCTGTTGACCTTACCAATCAATTCAGGAACTTTCCATCCTAGCAGCCGCCTTCCTCTTTCCTTTTACAGCAAATATTTTTCCATTATTAACGGAGCCTGGTCACAAGGTTGTACCAACTTAAATACTAGTCCATTCACGGTTGGTATTACATTCATTCTATAGATTCTCCTCCATGTATACCACAAAACTTCTAGTTCGTTAGCATATTTTCTCACATTTTCACAGTTATGGGCTGCAGTGGAGTTTCACTTCAGAAGTGGTTTCCTATAAGGACCTAGAAACATGCTACTGGCCATATTAAGAGGAGGATCTTTTCAATTCAAGTATGTTCTGGAGCTACAAAACCTGACTTACAGACATTTAAAATAAGTGGAATCTGGATCTTAGTATTTGACAGGCTTGTTATTTTTAAAGAATTGTCTTGTTGTCCGTCTTGTCCCAGTTTGTAGCCCACAAAAACAAATTGGGGCTCAGTATCATACATTTTTTGGCCTGCACTTTTCCAGTTTCCTAATCATTGCCATGAATCTTACGTTTTCCCCTTTGTGATATTAATGAGTGTCCTGTTTCAGTGGTCACTTTTTCAACTTTTGTGGTGTGCGACTTGTTTAGCCAAATGTAGGTCACAAAGTAAGTCTGGAGGGGCATGTATCACTCCTATTGCTCATTTTTATTTTTTTTCTGTGCGACTTTTGCAGTTTGCAATTTTTTTAGGTGCAGAATCAACAGACCAGTAGGTGCCTGAAGGATTTAATGCAGTGTGCACTCATCTTGTGGCCAGATGTTTGTTCAACTTACGTGACTTTTGGGCTCTGAATTGCCTCATTCTGCACTTGTAAGTCACAAAACAGAGCATTCGGGTCCGGCGGTTCAACTAAGGCAGTTTCCTCTGACGTCCACAGGTGTCGCTGCTGCGCTGAAGACCATCGGAACGCACTGAAGTTCACCGAGCCACTCGTGGGTGAAGGTAAGCTCGCGTGTCGAGCAACACTTTTTTTTTTTAAATGCAGCGTTTTTCCAAATCTGTCGGGTTTTTTTTTACGGCCACGCCCCCGCCGATTTACGTTGCGTGCCATGCCAGCGCCGATGCGGCACAATCCGTATACGTGCGCCGAAATCCGGGGCAATACAGGGAAATCGGCGCAAAACTGAAATTTCGGTTAAAACCGTCGCAAAAAAACGCGATCGGGCCCTTAGTAAATTACCCCCCATTGGCTTCTGAATGACACTGCCCCTACAACCACTACCGAACCGACAAGAAGAATCATATTGCATGACTTTGGTAAACGGGTGAGATATCACATAAGTGGGAATTCTATACCCTAGCTGAGGGGTAGATAGTATGGGGTGTAAAACCTGGTGACAGGTCGCTGTAAGCTATTCCTTCTTTGTCATATGACAGAATGGACATATGTCAGACACAAATAAAACCGAATTTAACTAAGTTTTCTTTATTGTATATAGGACCATTTGATTACAGGAAAACAGCAGTAATAATAATAATAATTTATTTATATAGCGCCACACAATTATAGCAGCGCTACACGAGCATGTCAAATTGTCCCGTCCCATGGGGCTCACAAACAAACAACCTCCAGTATTTTTTGTGGAGTGCCAGTATGTTTTGGAGTGTGGGAGGAGAACCGGAGACCCGGAGGAACCCACGCAAACACGGAAAGAACATACAACTCTTTGCAGATGTTGACCTGGGTGGGATTCGAAACCAGGACTCCAGTGCTGCAAGGCAGAATGTCTACCCACTCCGCCACAGTATAAAAGGTGTTAAAATTGAAAACAGAATAAAGCAACCTGACGCAGCCCATACGTACAGTAGCCCCAGATTAAGTCCTTTACTCTATCGATCTTCCAGTCTATTACAATAGACGTTCCTCTGCCATTTCATTAACCCCGTTCATTGAGATTGGGAAGGGAAGCAACTAATTAAACTCTGACACATCTCGGCAGGACTTCTACACTGGAAGGGTCAGCGGCTCGAGGTTTATGTCACTTCTTTACGCCATCATTCCTTTATGTGTCTAAGCTGACTGCAACCGTGCCGAGCGGCTAATTCTGCATGTAAATTATCCACGTCTGGATGTTTACACCTAAATTGTTCTGGGAGATTCTCTAATGACCATGATCCGCAATGAATTTTAATTCTTTAATGAATACAGCAGATTACGAATTTATAATATAATAAATAATAAAGTTATAATAATATATCTTTATAACGCTCTTATCAGCAGCTCCTTTACATGGGCTACATACTACAATAAAGAAGTTTCAGAATAATAACATAGAAAAAATAGGCAGGAGGGCCCTGCTCCCAAGACTTTACAATCGGTGATATATAACAAAATTATAATAAATAATAATTTATAAAGGAAACCCATCCCCCCCTCCCACTGTGTTACAGAAGGCAGATGGGGGGGAAGTGCTGAGGGAGCAGGGGGGAAAATGAGGCAGTGAAACTGCACAAGAAGAGCTGTAAAACTGCAGCTCCTGAGGAAGCGACAACAACACGAAACGCGTGATGGGAGATATTGACCACAGCCCAGGACCCAGGAGTCTTTCTGAATGGTAACTAATCTCTATGGGGCAGATTTACTTACCGGTCCATTGCGATCCAGCGGCGCGTTCTCTGTGGTGGATTCGGGTCCGGCGATTCACTAAGGCAGTTCCCGACGTCCACCAGGTGGCGCTTGCTGCGCTGAATTCCCCGGAATGCACTAATCTTCACCAAGCGGACCAAGTGAAGTTAAGTGAGTCCCGCGACACTTTTTTTTTTTTTAAATGTGGCGGTTTTTCCGAATCCGTCGGGTTTTTGTTCGGCCACGCCCCCCAATTTCCGTCGCGTGCATGCCAGCGCCGATGCGCCACAATCCGATCGCATGCGCCAAAATCCCAGGGCAATTCATGGAAAATCGGCGCAATAACGTCGGTAACATGTGCGGGAAAACGCGAATCGGGCCCTTATAAATGACCCCCTATATGTTGATTTCAACATGGCCATGGTTTCAAAATGATTTTTATGTTTCATAGTTTATATGGTGTGAAAAAAGACACTTGTCCCATCAGTTCAACCAAGAAAGTTGAAAGAGTAATGTTTACCCATTAGAATTTATATATTTTGCACTTGCACTTTTTTCTGCAATATAGTTTGCAATATAGTTTTAATCGGGCTAGATGGTAATATCGTCTATTTTGGAGTACCATCACTGATGTTTTTAATATGTGTGTTATTCATATCTATTTTATGTCTTTTTTTTTCTTAATAAAGTATTGATTTAATTGGACCTGAATACTCTTGATTCTTTTTTGGTTTTATATTTCTATGTAAAGAGTTGGTAAGGCTGTGTGTCAGCCTGTCTATATAATATGTGCCTGTAATAATTGGTTGAGTAAAAATGCAATGGCGTTGACGCGTATCAGACTGCAGTCTGGACCCCATCTAGTGGCGGCTCGGGACTGCAGTCCGACAATTCCCAGCATGATAAGGGTGTCACAGTGTAAATGAAGAAATATTTATTAGTTTTTTCTGTGTGTGGTAGACAGATGACAGTGGCTAATGGCTTCTTGTATGAACAGGTTTTATGTATGAAAAACGACATCTATATAACCTTTCATTATGTGAGCTCCTCTATTAGCACTTTGTCACGGGTCACTTTAAATGTTTCAGTGTATAAGACAGATGTGTAGAAAGTGTTGTTATTCTTGAACATACTAGGGCATCAGATGATCATGTAACGTCCAATCATCTTAGTTTAATTCCCTATTAAGCATTCGGGGCTATGTTCGCACTATAAGCTGGGCTCTTTGGGGGGGGAGGGGGGAATTGTAGTAAAGTGGTGGGATATCTATACATCTACTCATCCTTTCCGATAATGGCATCAGGCTTCATATAGGCGGAGAGCAGACTACACGCTTTGTCATAAGGGTCGTAGCTCCGAAAATTGTTAGTCCTGACAATGTACCAAGTTTAGTTGAGGGGGGGGGGGCTCTGTGCATATAGCAGCCAGATGCCGCTTTACCAAAAAAAGAGCACAAAAATGTGTAAATACTTTCACTAACCTTCCAACAATTTTGCTTGGAGATCTTCAGTTTAGTTTTACCAATTAAAAACTAGCGGCTCGTTTATTCTCTAATATTATAGATAAGACATAAAAACTAAAAGGTTTTCTTATCTACGAAGTAGGATTAACATTTCAATGACTTAAAGGGTTTTTCCATTTATTATTTATGATATTGTTTGTATGATGAACAATTATACCGTTTTCTATATACTTTCTGTAGCAATTCCTTAAAGGAAATCTATAATGTGGAGTCTACTTTTGGAAAGATTCCCCATGGTAGATTCCCCCTCCGCAGCAGCTGCATCCCGTTTTCACAATTTTTGGATACGGCTACTGCAGAATTAGCACTTATCCTTAAAGGGGTGTTCCATTTCGGAAATAAATGTTAATGTTTGTATAATGTTATACAGTTTTCCAATATACTTCTGTATTAATTTCTCACTTTTCTAGATCTCTGCTGCTGTCATTCTATAGAAAGTTTCTATGTTTACTTCCAGTGAACAGAAATCTGACCATGGTCACCAGTCGCACGATCATAAACCCACAGCTTTGATACTCTGTGACCAACAGAGCTAATGCCGTTTGCAGAGCTCGATTTCTGCCAGAGACGCTCCAGGAAAACATGCTGAGCAGCTTAGAGGCGGGTCTGTAGTGGCTTCTGGGGGCTGGAGTAGCCTTTGCCCCCAGAGCTGTCTGAGCTACTACCACACCCCCAGTAGCCTTTAAAATTAATTGCATATTCAAGGATAAACTTTATTTCTGCAGCAGCTGCTCACAGAATTAAAGAAAGGGGTACAACTGCTGCCGTTAGGGGAGAATCTACCGTGGGGAATCTTTACAAAAGTAGATTCCCATGGTAAATTTCCTTTAAGGCTTTCTAGATCTCTGTTTGCTCATAGAAAGATCTGTCTTGTTACATCACCAGCTCTGATCACTCTCTGTGTACAAGGAATTGTGCACCTGTGTGACGTCACATGACCAGTGACCGGTTTATATCCACAGGAATTAAATATGAAGGGCAGTCAAGCTCAAAAAGACTATGGATATTTCATTTATTTGAGGATTTTTTCCACCTCTAAAACCCCCAACTTTTTGCATTATTAACAGATGCAACCAATGTTCTGTAGCTCCATCATTCCCAACTATCAGTTCTGTTTCCCACCCAATAAATGAAATCTACCACCAAGATAAAGTATTGTAAATCAAGAACACTTTCATGCCCTCTCTGGTGGGTCCGCTCTTGTATTATCTTGTTATGACCTTGTTTTTACAAAAATAGGAACTTTAAAGATTATGCAAATTAACCTGAGGGGCTCTGGGCTCAATTAACATCTGTAAATCAGGCTTATTTGTATAATTTTTAAAGCCTTTTTTGTAAAAACAAGGACATAAGGAGCTAAAATAAGGGGGCGCACACAAGTATGTCAGTGTGCTTGGTTTACAATCCTTGATCCTGGTGGTAGATTTCCTTGAATTAATCTCTCTGCTGTCATATGGGCGGTTCCAAGCTTTCTGATCCTGCCCAGAATCACCTATCTGACAGCAGAGAGGCTCATCAGCGTATTGTATATGGAAATTGACTATGCACTAATTGCTCAGGATTGGTAAAGACGAGAAAAAAAATCTGACACAAATAGTGCAGGTGACATTTTAGTACGTAGTGTGTATGCATAATACATTTGTATCCCTTCGGAGGTGCCACTCCACTGCTTCCGGTGCAGTTGAAAGTTTTTCTCAAATTCCAACTAAACAATCATTGCCAATAATTTGGGTACCTGATATGCAAATTAGGGTTTCTAATGTCATTTGGGCTAAAAGAGAATACCTGGGACAACCCATCAGACAGTAAAGTGCATAATTAGCTGAATCGTTTTGAAAGTTATTGGTACTGGTGGGAGCTACAGAAAAAAAACAACAAAAATCAGGGAAGGGACAGCTATAAAAATACTTCTAATAAAATTAGAATTGGTGGAGGTGCTGAGAGGTACTCTACGATGAATACAGCGCCATTTAGTGCATTTTTTGTATCTCCTCTTCGGTTCCAATATTGGATTCTAAATAGATCCCTACTAGGGACACTTTGGCTTGGCAGTCACTGGAGTAATAAGCCCCTATTTCCACAATGATGAATATTTCTTCAGGATGTTTGGTCTTGGAGCAAATATATATGTGCACTATATACACTAAATAAGCATACATGGACTTACACTAACTAATGATCATTTCCTCTATGCAGTACATACATTCATCATTTTATAGATGTAACCTGCACAATTTTGCATCAGTAACCCCCCATTATGTGCATACCGCACAGATCCATGGGGGTCGTGATGTAAGGAAGGAAAAGATGCAGCGGGATTAATGGATGAAGCAGCGCAGGGTTGCTGGGAATGTGAACACGTCTCCCTCTGTATACCTGCAGGTCTGTGATCAGACAGTCGTTCACTGCAGTCCTGCCCTGAATATTAATGTCTCCTGTTCAGCCTCGGCTGCAGAACCTTTCAGAATTCTTCTGCTTTATCGTCTTGTCTTAAACTGTGCTCCAGATCGATACAGCGTGTCGAATTGTATAATTATGTCTTCATGTTTGTGACCCATTATTTAGATTATCCCCAAGTAATGGCAGACGTTACCTCTGCAGTGTTAAAGGGAACAGTGGCGTAACTACCGCCGTAGCAGCCGTAGCAGCTGCTACGGGGCCCTTGAGGTTCAGGGGCCCGGGGATGCACGGACCCTGTGTGCAGTGCTTTGCCAAGTGGTCCGTGAATACACTGCTGGGTGCCTGGCAGATGTGTCCCCGGGCCCCTCCTCTCGGTCCCGGCTTCCGCCCACCTGTCTCCTGGCCCACCCACCTTTCATGGATCACTGACCTGAAACTCCCATTTGCCACCTCCCTGACCCGCCCTCCTGCGTCCCACCAGCCGCCTCCCTTACCTGTCCGCCGGCACACGTGACCGCGGCCCGCCTACCCCCTGCATAGCGGCACAGCTGGCCGATTACACACGGCACAGTTGACAACCACCTGACCACGCCCCCCATCCTCCCGCCCGGTGAACAGCCCCTCTTCCCCTCCCGCCCGGGAAACGATTGTGTATATTGTGTATATACTGTGTATATTGTGTATATATGTATATACTGTGTATATTGTGTGAATATGTAAATACTGTGTATATTGTGTATATATGTATATACTGTGTATATTGTGTATATATGTATATACTGTGTATACTGTGTATATATGTATATATGTGTATTCTGTGTGTATATATGTGTATATTGTGTATATATGTATATTGTGTATACTGTGTATATATGTGTATATTGTGTATATATGTATATTATGTATACTGTGTATATATGTGTATATTGTGTATATTGTGTATATATGTATATTGTGTATACTGTGTATATATGTGTATACTGTGTATATACTGTGTATATTGTGTGTATATATGTGTATACTGTGTATATATGTATATACTGTGTTTTTGTATACACTGTGCTTATAGTATGTATGTATATGCTCTATATACTGAATATAGTATACGAGTGTAGAACTTTATGTGTATATAAGTATATTAAGGTGTGTATATATCAGTGTATAAATTTGTGTAATTGTATAAACATGTCTGTATAGGGGTACATTCACAAGAACATATGAGGGATGTATATCTGACTGCAAATTTGCTGCCGGATATACTTCCACCATAGGCTTCTATACGCCTGGGCTCGGTACAGTGAGCACAACGAGTACTCACTGTTTCGAGCTGTGGCCGCAACAGAGAGAGTGCGTGCTCTATCTATGGCCATAAGAACGACCATGTGGCTCTATTCTCTATGGAGAGGGGAGGGGTGAGCCGCTATCGCCTCTCCTCCTCTCCAGCGTGCCAGACTTGTGCCTGCCAGGCTATAGCCGGGCGGGCACACGTTTATGTGAATGCAGCCTACATATGTATATTTTTTTAAGGGGAAGGGGGGCCCCATGCAGAAATCTGCTATGGGGCCCAGCCTCTCCTAGTTATGCCACTGACCAGGAATGTCATATTTAGCTATTGACAGCTTCCGATAGCATCTGCAATGATGAGTTTAACTCCTTCTAGACCGCCCATTGACAAAAAACGCGTGTCCGGAGTCTAGTTTTCTTCTGCTAATCGTGGGAGCAGGACCAGGTCTCTGGATGTCAGAGACACCCAGAAAGTCTAGAGAGAAGGAAGAAGCGGTTTATTACCACATCTTTCTTCTCCAATCCTCACAGCATCACACTGAAGCAGAGAGGAGCAGAGCCGGTGCTGTCACGTGACTGTCGGGTCCGTAGGAGTTAAAGGGCACCTACCACCACAAATCTACCTATAAAGGTAGATCGGGTGGTAGGTGAATCAATGGGACATGAGGATAGCCCTTTTAAGGGCTAATCCTCACGTCCCCGCACTGTTTTGTAAACTTTTATTACCCTAATATGTTAATTTACTTATGCGGCTACTGGGGCGTGGAGTAGCCGCTCTGAGGTTACACGAGGCGGCTGACTCCCCCCCGTAGCCACTTTTCCCCCTCCTACTCACCATTTGCGGCGTGCAGCTGCTCGTAGCTGCGGCGCCCCCCCTCTCCGCCGATCCTGCGTCTGCGCATGCGCAGAACAGCAGGCCCGCCCTGCGCTAGATCACTGCTCCGAAGCCGAACTGGTGATAGGAGGGTAAAAGTGGCTACGGGCGTGGAGTAGCCGCCTCGTGTAACCTCAGATGCGGCTACTCCACGCCCCAGTAGCCGCATAAGTAAATTAACATATTAGGCGTATAAAGTGTAAAAACGGGCGGGACGTGAGGATTAGCCCTTAAAAGGGCTATCCTCACGTCCCATTGATTAACCTACCACCCATCTACTTTATAGGTAGATTGTGGTGGTAGGTTTCCTTTAATCAGAGCTGTTGGGTTTGATCAAGACCCAGTCCAGCTCTGGATCCAACATCAGCCTTATAGGGGATTGTTTTCCCCTGTAAATAGGGGCTTCTTAAGATGCCCCAACTTACTGATAAACCTATAACTAAAAAAATTTTTTTTAAATGTTTAAAAAAAGGAACAAAATGGAAATATTTCCCAGGGGTCTTTTATGACTTTATCGGAGACATAAAGTTAAAAAAAGCACACAAACACATTACAATATAAATAATATTTAAAAAGACATATATTCCCCAATAAAAAAATAAATTCCACCCCCGCTATACTATATAAAACATTGCCATAGTCACACACTGGGGAATTCATTTATAATGGTTATTTTTGAGTAAATTTAAAAAACTGAAAAAATATATAATAATATCATTACAAACTTTAACCTCCCAAAAACGACAAATTGCGAAAACTTTTTATTTTTACTATCCAATGGGTCACGAAAAACACGGTAAACATTTTTTTTACAGTATTGCACAAAAAAGGAAGTTGTGGCCCTTAACCAATAAGTCTGAAAGAAATGCTGGAGGATAGAAAGAATTTTCTATCCTCCAGGCAGCAACACTACAGCCACCTAGCTGGACCGTTATCTATCCGGTGTATTACCTGTCTATTTGGTCTGAATGAAGGTTTTTATAACCGAAAAGCGTTACCTAGACTTTTATTTTTATCACTGTTTGTGTTTGTAGATAAAATAATGTCTCAATACAGTATTATTTCCAGTATTATATCATATTGTAATACGATTTGGCCTCTTATTAGCGCCCCACATAGCTATTTCTCCTGTTTTTATTGCTTTTACCAATGTCTACACCTGCCTCTATTCAGGTCCGGGTATTTTGGAGCTGTGGGAGCTGCTTAGAACAAACCATCCATCTACTCCTGCTATTGGCTTCAAGTAGCCATATACGATCCGGAACCCTTCCCCAGGTGTGGGCTAACAACTGCACGTAACAAGGTGCTTTCCAGGTGAGCAGTACTCCTTCTCTCACACCATTGATCCCAACAGTTACACGAGGCGCCCGCCTCTCTTTTGTTTTTGGTTGTGTTTACAGAACATATGAATCAGGGGTTCTGTATGCCATGCGCAAAAAAAATGATATACATAGTCTTTCATAAAATCAGATAGAATACTGATGTCAAAAAACCCCCGCTGATCAGCGTAAGGAGAGATTTTGGAACGTAACTAAGCATAGTCATCTTACAGTACCACATAGATGTGGTAGAAACTGTACACATGGAATGATATTTGCTGTATTTTTATGGCTTTATGTTGTGTCAAGGCAACATACTTCTTTTGTTTTGTTCTGCAAACTCAATGGACCTTTCTTTCCTTCCATCGGGCCCCCTCAAGTAAAGCCCCTCACGATAATTCCAGATTAGCGAAGAGCAACAGCAGAGAAAATCAATGCCTGCTAGGAGATCCCATCTGTACCAACAATCTCCTTGAAGTGGAGTGCCGATTGACTGTACTTATCTCTCCCACCGTGGAGAATGACTCGTCCAGTATCAGCCTCGCAGCAGGCGAGAATGGCGTCTACATGAGAGCAATGGTCACTTTTACAATCCTATCCTCCACATCACACTCCCCAAGTCCACTGTAAACTGACATCAATGTCCCGCTCCCATCACTGGCCGTTGCTTCTTTGTAGGATTTTATCAAGGGACGAGCTGTAGGGCCTTCAGAGACGTTTCACTGGCATTCCGGGCTGTTCCTCCGCGCTTTTAGCTGGTCCAGCAGATGAGTTTATTGTTCTGTAGAGAACCTATTTTATTCAGCTGTAAAATTCCCCCGTCCTTTCTGTTATCAGCACATATAGGAGTTGCTTGGTTATCAATTTTAGAGGAAACTGAGGGGGTTGGATCCTGTTCCAAATTTTTCCATTTCTAAAAATGATGTTTTTACTACCCATAGGTAAATTCAAGGGTCTTAATCTCTAATTTACGACCTAGGTTGGTAGATGTTGTCATCTTCCTCTCCAATCAATCCGACATCGGAGAACCCAAGCTGCAGGTGTGTCTACATAGGATCCCGGTCTTCATTATGTGAGATGTTAAGAATGACGTTATGCCCTCGTCGAGGTTCCGTTCACATTCTTATGTCCCTGTCATGGTTGAACATATTAAATAATGAATGCTGCATATAAATGTAAATTGGGGGGATCACAGTCCGCAGCCAGAATAGGCACATGTTTTTATAGGCCTTTCCATGCCATTTGGGTGATTTATGTTGACGAGTCACTGCACTGTTGATTACTTTCTGTCTTAATATTTTTGGTCTCTTCCAGAAATTGCAGAGAACTGTTATTTATGGTTTTTAATAGGTATATTTGTTATTCCCGTTGACCACATTTGCGCAAAATACTGAGTGATTTGTTTACCGGCGGGATCTAATTTTACATTATGCGTCAGCCCCTCTTATAGATCTCCCTATTTTGTTTTTTTTGCTGCTGCTCGAACAGGAGATGAGTCAGGTGCAAGTGAAAACGTCGCAGATAGAGGCGGGGGCTCAATCTTCATTTACACTTTGTTTTCCTATTTCATTTTTAGCGTTATCTCTCTGTTATTCTAAGCACACCTAAGTCGGTGGCGCAGACAAGTGGACAAGGTAAGGAGCACATGCTGCTATCCATATAAAGCAGCAATATACATATTGAATCAAGCACAGGAGCCGTATAGATGTGATTACTACAGGTGATATTGGAAGCCCCTCTATGAAGTCCGCAGCATTGGCACTAGTCTGTGGTGGCCAGAGTGTTCTTAAACCTGACTAATTTTACAGTGGGAATAAATGGGTGATGCGTGTCACATTGTGCTTACACAGTGGTGAACATTGAAGTCTTCTGTTAAATTTATTGGAAGTACAGAATAATGTTAAATGAAATTAACCAGTGGAAAAAAAAAAACCCTACCAATACTCACCTTCGCTCCTCTTCATCTTGATCCGGGTGCTGTCTGTCGCTAGTCTTGACACGCCGGGATCACCTCAAAAAGAAAGTTATAATAAGCAGCACGGAGTGTGAGGACAGGATGTCCAGTACTCCGGGCTGCTAAATATGCACACCCTGCACCTCACTTTCCCAAGCTGAAGGAGGTGATGTCACCTCCTTCTCCCAGAATGGGAAAGGTGGGGGTTGTGCTTAATTAGCAGCCCGGAGTGCCGGACATCTTGTCCCCATGCTCCGTTCTGCTAATTATTACTTTATTTTCTAGGTGATCCGGGCGTGTCAAGACTAGCGATGGACAGCGCCTGGATCAAGATGAAGAGGAGGGAAGGTGAGTATTGGTAGGGGTTTTTTTTTCCAATGGTGAGTATTTGTAGTTTTATTTTGTTATTTTACTGGTTGATTTTCTTTAAGAAAATCTACCATCTGGAATCTATTTTTCTTAGTAA
This sequence comes from Engystomops pustulosus, assembly GCA_019512145.1. Lineage (NCBI taxonomy): Eukaryota > Metazoa > Chordata > Amphibia > Anura > Leptodactylidae > Engystomops > Engystomops pustulosus. The sequence continues at coordinate 244,340,857 of CM033642.1, read as the reverse complement.
TTTCCCAATGCTTTCCTCATCCCTATACCAATTTCCCTATTTATTGGAATTCTGTGTGTATGTATTCATTATTTATTTTATTAATATGCAAATTACTTGCAGAAGACACTGGGTCGTGGAGTAGCCTCTGTGAGCTCTAGGGGCTAAGGCTACTCCACCCCCCTCTGCAGACCTGCACATTGCACATCCATGCCATGAATGGAGTGGCACGGTCCGTCTATAAGGGAGTTTTGCACATGCAGAGAAGCTCCTGGTCCCCTGCCGGCTTCACTGAGTCACGACAAGCCGGGACCCGTACTCACAAGTGGCATGAACAGACAGGGAGGTGGATTTGCAGGGCTATTCGGGCGTGGCGTAGCCTTTGCCTCGGAAGCTCAAAGAGGCTACTCCAGGCCCTGAGGTAATTTATGTATAAATTAAATAAAGAATTAAAACATATTGGCAGAATTTTTTTTTAAAAAAAGTAAAATCAGTATATGGACGAGGAAAGCAAAAGGAGTCTACCTCTGGAACTACTAAGAAAAGTAGATTCCAGACAGATTTACTTTAAAGAACTTTAGTTAGAAGTAGAACCTTCATTTCCTTCCAGCAGCCTGTAGTTTCATTTTCCCTGTCTGCTGGTATCTGTAAATGTTCAGAAATCTCTTTAGTCAGAGAAAAGTTGTATAAATTGAAATAGGGAAGAAGATGGCGAGAGGGAAGCTGTAATAGGAACTCTCTCTTTGTGTCCATGAGAGAGGAGAAAGTTCATGTTACTCACTTCCTCAGCCCGTGTGTAACCCTATAAGACGTCTATCAATGGATCTCTAAAAGTTACTCTAATCTTGAAAGGGTTAGTAATAGGGAAGATGGATGGGCAGAGGGAAGCTGTAATAAGAACTCTCTATCTGTGTCATGATACACTGTATGTGTGGTACAGCCTGTGTATGAGCCTATAAGAAGTCAGAGATATCAAATGGACTCACTGCACAACAAAAATATTTCTCCAGTAGAATATGTGGATCTTTTGATAGATAGATGTTATGACACTGGAGACATGTGTGCCCTAAAGGCTCCTTGATGATACTGCCATTTTCTATTCTGACATAGCAATAAGGGGAAATAAATGACCCATCAAACAGGGGGATAAATTGTTTTTAAATGTAGAAATAATACCGCCTAGTAATAAAAATCTTAGCTGTTCATGTCACTGCCGTCATCTATGCAGAAATCCAGATATCATATAATTCTATCATGGAATATTCTCTGTGACCTCCCCTGCTTCATTACATTTGGATATTTAGCTCTGCTATATCACTACAAGTTATTCTGCCTTTGTTCTAAGCCTTCATTTCTTATGGCCCTTAATTCAGAGGTTACGGCCATATGGTGCTGTCTTATTGATGCCAAAGAAACAATATGGCTTTAGATACTTACATAGAGATCTACAATTCCCAGCCTGGAGGACCTGGCACACCTTCTCTTATCCCCTTATACCAAGATATAATGAGCAGGATTTATAGGGTGCAGAGGTTTAACTTGGAACAGGTCTTCATACTGTATGTCCTCCGATACCCAGAATATGCCAACTGGAAGAATTTTTTGCCAGGTCCTATCCAGACCTTATTTATCAGACTCAATCCCGATACCTTCCTTCCATCAGAATGTTGCTACTTGACAGATTTCTTCCAAAATTATCTTTTTTTATCTCATATTCACCTGTTTCAGGCTGGCATGCACTTCTGATTCTGATTGGCATAGCGAGGGTGCAGATGGCCATTACCTGGCTAAGTGGTGCTAAACAACTGACGAATTCCTTCATTTTATCCTCTTTAGGTTTTATGTGGTCTTTCTACATTCATGTTTCCATTTTGTGTAAATCTTGATTAGAATAGCTGTATAATAACTATTTTTACTCGTCTTCCTTCATTTGCTCTCAATCCCATGATACCTCAGCACGGCATCACATGACCATTTAGAGACAGAACTATCTGTGCTAGCTCACAATCCCTCATCTTCATTTATATTTTCCATATACAATAAGTATATGGTCAGGGAGGCTGAGCTCTGAGATCCATACTAAAAACTGTGTGACAGTAACCTGTCCAATTATTGTAAGGAACCGTGATAGGAAACTAGGATGCCTGTGATGTGTAACGCATAGATCTCTAGATTCTTAAAGGGGTTGTCTTGTGGATAGGGGCTAACTTGCTGATTTATGTAGGTCTCAGTGTTGGGTCCCAAACAGATCATGAGAACAACAATGGTCAATATTATTTGTTGATGGGTGGTCCAATATTTGACCTTAGTGATCCAGTAGCATTGAATACAGGGGTTCATGGTACTACTGTTCAAGCGCAGCCCTATCACTTGGCATACTTGGCCAAGTGAAAGGGGCGAGAGCTGCTGGGGGCCCACATAAGGCTGTGCATAAGGAATCCATGGTGGTCAGGGGGGTGTATCTAAAGAATCCATAAGGGGTAAGGTTATTTATATAAAAATAACCATGTGGGAGCTGTTTGGTATGTTAAACGAGGGAATATTTTAGGTTTTAGTTTCTGCATTTTTAATGCCGCAACGTGAGTTCACTGCAAAGGGGCCCACTGAGGCTCTGTCGCCCAGGGGCCTACTGAAACCTGGAGCTGCCCCTGCTGCCATTGCACCCAAATAGAATGGAGAAGCCGGTCATACATGCAAGTTGCCGCTCCGCTCTCTGCCCATGAAATTGACAGAGATTGATGATCAAAATACACCATAGAGCAGCAGGGTGCATGCGTGACTGGTTGTTCTACATCTGGGGTCCCATTACTAAGGACCGCCCCAACCATAAAGTTAGTCCTTTCCTGTGGATAGGGGTTCACTTGTTATCAAGGGACAACCCCTTTAAGTAAAGCAAGAGAGAGGTTAGAAGTAGATTCGCACATACACATTCAATGTGACGTACAGACCAGAAACAGATGTGAGATTGGCACAGACAATACAATATGGTACAGGGCAAACTTTAGTTTTAGCTCAAGCCTCCTTTTAACTTGGCAGGATTTGGATTAATGGGGTATTCTTATGTATAGTATTTATCACACATCCTCAGGGTGTACCATAAATAGATGATCAATATATAAGGTCCACCGACCCACTTCTAAGGAGAGTTGGTTTTGCATACAAGTCTATGGGGGTCATGTATTTTTATTTCTGCTGTTTTTTTTTTTTCTTTAATTTTAGAGACTTTTCTTATTTTTGCGACATTTCACTAAGACTTTTGCCGCTGTTTCTCAAGTACGATTTTGTCTGCACCTTTATCTGGACCTTATGTATTTTCCAGATGTTCGGTGCGACATTTGCCTTATGTATAATTTTTTACCTATTTTACCCAAGGTCCAGGACAGGTGCAGAGGAAGGATTGTGTGCACCACTGAAGTACAGCTACATAGCTACTAGCCATGCAAGGGCATTATACAGCGTATGGCCGGATATGAATTTTTTTTTTCAACATGTAATTTGTAATTAGTTCACTTTCTTTTAATGTTTAAAAATTTGCACATAAACCTGCTGGGCATTGAAAGTTTAGGCTACTGCTTTTTTCTTATTTCTTTTTCTAAAGAAATGCAATGCAGAAATGCACACATTTTACATGTTACCATGCATTTGACTGGTTAGAAAGGGTTTTTTCTTCATTGCTGGAAGTGTAACCAGTTGTGAAAATGTTAACGTAGCTGCTTACACTTTCAACAATGAAGAGAAACGCTTTCTAACCAGCCAAAAGCATGGTAACATGTAAAACTTGTGCGTTTCTGCAAGGCATTTAAAAAGCCATCCCAAACGGCAGGTGTGACTGTATCCTAATATGTCGTCATCTACCTGGGGTGTGGATAGAGTGCTTTAAAATGCAGGCCACAGCCTCAAATTCTAAATTTACAGTAGTGTCCACTCCACTCCTGCATATAACCCCCTTATATGGTTGTGTCCATGTGAATTTGAGACTTTTTGCAACGAAACATCTCAAACAGAAAAAAAAGACATGATCGTACATAATACGCAAAATAGACCTGCCATGTCTGAATTATGCCAAAAAAAACCCGAAGTAAAAGTTACAATTACTGGGCGACTTTTGATGCATTGTTGGCCAGAACAACAATAGGCGTACATGGTGTGATAAATCTTCCCCAATGTTCGGGCCTGATTGTCTCTCCTTATATAATGCCACCATCCAGTGACTGGCAGCGCTCGTTACGAGCCTCTGGTATGGCAGTGCCAGGGCAATCAGCAGACATCATTACAGTCTATTACTTATTTTGCTGCTTGGTCCTGATGCATTAAAACTGACATGGCCTCCTAATGAAAGTACACAGACAATAGAAGCGCCCGGCGCTGAGCTCAGGAGACGGATGACAAGTCCGGAGGCTTTCTATGCGCCCACAGTAAATGATTCAGGTCTCATTGTTGTTTGGCCGGCGGCTTCATAACAAGCTGAGCCGCACATTGTTTTATTTTTTGGGGATTTTTCTTCCCCCCTCAATGGGCAATGAAGATCCTGGCGCAGAGACAAGCACCTGATCTGTAATAAATAGATAGAAAAGTCAAGGGTAGGAGGAGATGGACAGCGAAAATAAATTCCTGCCAGCGGTCTCCGGATACTGATAAATGACATGTCAGCAGCCACAGCGTGAAATGAGGATGAGGTGCTGATCACTTTTACATGATCTACTGGCAGGGGCCGCACTACCCGCGGCCATAATGAGATTCCCCGGCCCCATACACATGATGAATGGGAATCCTTCCCTTTGATCCTGATGCTGTATTTTGTATATTATTTGCCGGCTTTCAGTCTCATTAGGAGAGACAGGTTGTCAGGAGCACACGGCGGATTGGACCTTGTTGTTTATAGGGTCCGGATGATGAATGGAACTGATGCTTCATCATAAGGAGAGTGGAGACATTTATGTTAAATACCAGTGTTGTCAGCGGCCAGAAATAAGGGAGTCAATCGTTCTCTGTAACGTTATGGATAGCTCCAAAAGTTTAAAGGGGTTGGCCACTTTTTCTCATGTTCTTTATAAGGTGTGTGTAAGTGTGGGGGGTGCAGGATATTAGGTAATTTACCAATATACATCTATTAAAAATTCTGCACAGCTTTCTTGATATGTAAAGTGAAGCCTCCTGTCTTTACGTCATCAGCCAGAGATTCCTGTCCATAAAATAGCAGCAGATGGAGGGTCATGTGACTTCTATCTGGCCATGAGCAATCACCCTGCCTGGATTTTATGAAAATATTCATGAATATAAGATTACAATGTGCACATTGTAATGAATTCTATGTAAAAGCAGTATTAAAGTATATGGCAGGAACAATCAGACCTCCTAGGGTTAAAGTACCCTAGAGGGTCTAAAAAATAGAATTTTTTTTTAAGGTTAAAAATAAAAAAATTCAAATTCAAATCACCCTCTTCCCTTGAACTGATATAAAAAAAATGACAGTAAAAATCACAAACATATTAGGTATCGCCGTGTCTCAAAATATAAATATGGTTATTGATGGTGGTAAACCACATAATGGAAAATAGCGTCCAAATGTCCGAAACTCAACTTTTACGCCATTTTACATAACATAAAAAGTGGTCAAAAGGTAGCACATCCATCAAAACGGTGGCAATGAAAATACCAGCTCATCTTGCAAAAAATGACACCACATACAGCTTTGTACACCGAAGTATGAAAAAGTTATTAGGGTCAAATGGCGGAACAATTTATTTTTTTCGTACACATCGGGGCAGATTTACTTACCCGGTCTGTTCGCGATCCAGCGGCGCGTTCTTTGCGGTGGATTCGGGTCCGGTAGTTCACTAAGGTAGTTCCTCCGCCGTCCACCAGGTGGCGCTGCTGCGCTGAAGTTCCCCGGAGGCGCGCTGGAATGCCCTGAAATTTACCGGCCAATACCTAGTGAAGGTAAGTGTAATTTTTGCGACACATTTTTTTTTAAAATGCGGCGGTTTTTCCGCATCCGTCGGGTTTTTCGCTTGGCCACGCCCCCCGATTTCCGTCGCGTGCATGCCAGCGCCGATGCGCCAAAATTCGATCACGTGCGCCAAAATCCCGGGGCAATTCAGGGGAAATTGGCGCAAATCGGAAATATTCGGGTAACACGTCGGGAAAACGCGAATCGGGCCCTTAGTAAATGACCCCCATTGTTTTAATTTTTTAAAATATATTAAAACACAATAAAACCTGTCTAAATTTGGTATCACCGTGATCATACCGAACCAAAGAATAAAGTAGATGTATCATTTGGAACTGAGCAGCCCATAAGAATGTGACGCGAAGGCGTTTTTTTGCCAATTTGACCACATTTGGAATTTTTTTCCCTGCTTCCCAGTATACGGCATAGAATAGGAAATAAGCCCTCACACAGCTCTGTACACAAATAAATGAAAAAGGTAAAGCTTTTTGCAGGTGGGAAGCAAAAAATTAATTAAAAAAACCGATGCGATGCGAAGAGGTTAATGGTATGGCAGTGCGTGGATTGGAGGGACAGGACACATGCTTGACCAGCCACTCTATCAATTAGTGAGAAGAGAGCCCCCATTTTTCGATTTGCTGGGGTCCTGTTCTCATGATCGGTTGGTGTCCCTGCAGTTTGACTACCATTGATAGCATTGCTATCCCATGTACACTGGATAGCGGATAACTTGGTACAAACCATTTAAAGGGCATTTACCACCAGGATGAAGGACTGTATGCAAATGCACCTGAGGGGCTCTAATCTCCATTCATACCTATGAAGTCTCAGTCTCACAGGCTCATTTGCATACAGTCCTTCATCCTGGTGGTAGATGCCCTTTAAAAATAACCTTTTGCATAATTTGCCAATCCTTTTAATGAGAACTCTGCCCCAAGAATGCAGATGCATTGTGATACTAAGGCGCAGGATTTTTTAAAAGGCGGTGTGTGAATAAACCCTTAAAAGCAGCTTCTGTTTAGTTGCCCCTGACTCATTTTTGTCATAAATTCTGTGGGTTTTGCACCATTTTCGGAGACCTTTGTGAGTATATATGGTAGGGCTGTGACTATATACAGTAGGCAGCTTATATATGGGGTACAATATAGAAATCACTGGCAGACTCTGTGTACTAGAAACTCTTTGGTAAAATGGTATACGAGGGCATTATCTGGCGGCATATGGTATATGATGCCACTTTATATATATGATAGTCCTCTAAGATTGTATAATGCGGAGCTGCAGATATCTGGTGAAACTCTCTAAAAAATTGCATCCTTAGAGCGCTATATCTTTGTGTTTTCTTCTATTGTTGCCAGTAATACATTGCAGAAGGCACCAAGGTCAGTTGTGTTTTATCTACTCACTCAAGGAAATGCTTTATTATATTCCTAATTATGCAAATCCACTAAGAAACTGCATATGCCATTAGTTATATTATTTGCATAATGTCTGGTTATAAGAAGCGCTCGCCTGCATGTAGAGCATCACAGGAGAGGATCACAGGAGGGGATCTGTAGAGGTGATCACAGGAGGGGATCTGTAGAGGAGATCACAGGAGGGGATCTGTAGAGGTGTATACCCCGGATTACACTACATGATCACAATATTGGACACCTGATTTACTGGACTGCAGTGTTGGCACCTGATGCCAGTCCCATCAATATTGCGGCAAACCATTTGCCTGCTTTGTATATCAATTCAGCAGTAATTGTAGCATTTCCCATCCCGGCTCCATCTCCTGACAAGACAGTTGTGGCGGTGTATGAGGCTGTGTCTCGCTGTGATTTATTGGGTATTTGTGATTGTGTAGTTACTAGTTACATCTTCCTCCCATTCCGATGAATTGCTGCCACCCTATGTAACCTTGCCAGTGATGAAATGCATTCACCTTAGGAACATTGCAGAATATTAAATCATATTGATTCTGTGTAAAGCTACATAGAATACTATTGAAGAGACTGCGGAAATGTTCCTCCTTTGATAATGGAGTCAAGTAAAGGCCAGGTTTGTGTTATTTATTGTCTTTTTACTCTCCATATTAGGCTTTGCGCTACTGTTCATTTGTATTATTTCGATGGCCTCTATGGCCATTATTGTTATGAGTCCTGTCATCCTTTCATATGGTAAAGGGACTGTCACTACGGAATGGAAAGAAAGTAGTTGGATTCGGACCACGTTGTGTCTTTCTAAGAGCAGGAGCCTGAAGTATCATCAGAAAAAAACGATAGAGACCCTCAAATATGTGTACGGTATATCGTGTGGTGTAGGGAGAGTACTTAAAATAGAGATGGGATTGGTGGTGAAGGTTTGGCTCTCATCACAGCTGTCATAGAGAGGAGAGTCCATCCACTGTGGTCCCTCAGTTTCTACATATATACAAGAAGAAATCTGAGTTCTTTTGAAACATTTTGGAGGAATCGTGTAGAGCTTGACTATTTGAACTCAAGTGACAATATGATTCCTCTGTACCTCTGTATAAGGGGAGTATAGGCCACCAGCCGGGGCTGCTCCATGTAAGCTGAGGGAATTGACTACCTATATGGGAACTCAGAACAATAGTCCTACAGTGTAATGGACAACATTCACAATGAGATACCCCCAAAACATGATAATCTGCTGGCAGCATGCTGTAGAGAACCCATATTAATTCCCATTTTAATCCATATGCTAATGAGGATATTAGTGCACCAAGGTCATATCCTAAACAGCTAGAGCACAGCTATTTCTGCCTGGACCACTACCCTCTTAGTCAGATAAGCAGTAGATTCATCTTGTGAGAAGCATGAGGCTACATAGGAAGAGTAGGGCAGTCATTAATGCTGGAATAGCAGTGCTCTGGGGTGCGGAGGACATGCCCCAGATACACCAAGTGCCGCATTAGCATATGGATTAAACTGGGAATATCTTACTTGGTGGCGGTGGCAGGACTCCCTTTTAATTGTTTATTCTCTTTAGTGTTTTGAATGGCATCAACCACCAGCAGCAGCTGATTTTTCTTTATTCCTTACCTTAATTTACACCTCTGTACTTTTAATATTGGCTATGTATTTTTTTTTAGTTTTAGCTCTTTGCCTCTGTGGCAGACATTGCAAACTTACACTTTTCTCAATAATACTATGGGACAACAAGCATGATTCTCCTTATCAGCACAGAGGATTCATTTTCTTCCCGAACCATTTAAGAGCCTTAAAGGAACACTGCAGTCACAGCTGATACATTGAATTACACCTTGTGCAGGACCTGAAGGGAGGAGCAGGACTCCAGGTTCTAGGAATATAATGGAAATGAGTCCTACTCCTCCCTTTTAGGCTCTGTATTATTCAATGAATCAGCTGTGACTGGAGTTTAATAGTATGGTACTGTGACTATGACTACTGACACAGTTGGAGTCCATTTCACCTCTGACTTTTATAACTTCACAATGGCCTATTCCAATGCACTAATATCTGGTTACCCAGATTTTATGCTTATTATTAAAGGCATAAAGTACAAAATCCACATGATAAAACCACAAGCATTGAGGTCAGCGTGATACAGTGTGTATGTCTTGTTGCATAACATAGATGTAATAGAGTAAATATTGTAGAGAGAGTGTAAGGTGCTGACTGTGTGTGGTCAGATGTACGATCCCCCCTGAAGTATCACAATCTGACCACATTAAAGCCTCTGTGGCCTCTTCCAATATTTGCTTTGCTTTGAACTCGTGGCGTGGTACAAGTGCAAACACTGATGACAGCCGAAAATGACAGATCTAATAATTAATAAGGGATGATGTGATTGTGATGACAGGTGAAATATGCTGCAGTACAAGTGCCTCTGCCTTGTAGTAACTTGTTCCAGATGAAGGCAGAGACTATTGGCAAACCCTTCTATGTGCTGGGGAATGGCCAAGAATGTGGCGGATACCTTGTTGCTTGTCTGGGATGTGCTGAACAGAAGCCATGGGGGAGAATAGACGTATTGTACAGACCCTTCTGATTCTCATGTTATATAATAATCTTGTCTCGTCTGGACAGAAAGTGTATGCTATTGAGTGGTATTACACTATGACAGGACATATTCACACAGTATAGTTCTGAATACAGCAGATTTCCTTAATTACAGGGAACCTGTCACCACATTTTTTACAAATACAGCCAGTGACAGGTTCCCATAGAGCCCTATTAACTGACTGACCCTTCTTTTAGCCAAAAATAGTTTCCCTCAGATCCCCAAATAATCAACTTTATAATTTTACAAGCTCTTCCCCGTGCTTTCCCAGCATGCAGCAGTAATGTCATGTGACCAGGTGACATAATCTTGGGTCCTTTAGCCTCCGAACATTAGCAAACTGTACACATGAATTCCCAGCAGCCTGCACTGAGTCTACTAACAAGGCTCCTTAATAATAATAGTTCTCTATTTATATAGCGCCCACAGATTCCGCAGCGCTGTACAGAGCTTGCCAATTCAGTCCTTACTTGTTGGCTACCATTGGTTGTGAGTAAGGAGCCCTATGAATGGATATGTATGGCAGTACTAGTAGTATCATCTGCTCATCTGGATCTGTGCCGTGTTGTGCAACCTGGTGTTTTTAGGAGTTCTCCAAATCACTAAAAATAGGGATATGTTATATTTAGTTCCTCTTTTATTACATCCACCTACAACGCTCAAAGATGAATCATGTTTATTGCAGGAATAACTCATATGGGGGCAACATTCTCCACATTGTATTAGGACATTACACGTGGCTGGAAATGTGGAGGGATAAGATGCAGATGAGAACCATAATTTGAGAAATTGTGCATTTCCTGTTCCTGGCGATTATTACAGGAGAGTACAAATATAATTTTTATTATTTACTGCAAACAAAGTTATCCAAGTAAAACTTGAACTCCTTATTTCTGCTGCACCCTACTGCCCCCGTGTGGATATATATGGTAGTGTAGTGAGGTCCAGTTACACACCACTGTTGTTTATGCTTTGTGCTTTCCATTCATTGGATTTTCTCCTATGATTTTAGGCCGAGAGGTGAAAAATAAAAAAGGCTGATGGAAAATTGTTGGAATAATATAGTATAATATATAATTTAGGTTAATATTTGGTCCCAGATGGATTGTGTGGATTATTGTTGTGAGATTTGGTGGTCAAAGGTTTAGCACTAGTGAAGGCTCTGAGCAGCATTAGGACCTCTGGAGAATAAAATGGGCTGTAACATGTCATAAATAAGAGCTGACACCTAAGACTGAAACCTCAGTGATTTCCTTGCATCTAGAAGTGTCTCCATTCCATTAACTTTCCTTTGGTGTTCCATGTTAGTAGGAAAGTTTAGCCTATTTGTCTTGGAATTTCCTACAGTAATAATTCTTTATTTATATAGCACACACAGATAACACAGTGCTGCACAGTGCTTTCCAAATCGGTCCGTGTCCCCAATGGGGCTCACAATCTAATCACCTACCAGTATGTTTTGGAGTGTGGGAGGAAACCTTAGGACCTGGAGGAAAGCCATGTAAACATACAAACTCTTTGCAGATGTAAACGTGGATTGGACTTGAACCCAGGTCCTCAGTGCTGTACGGCTGTAGTGCTAACCACTGAGCCACCATGCTACCCCTAAGCAGTAAATCATAATACATAGGAAACATGGGAAGGAATAGACAATCACATATAATAAGATCAAAGATTTATACGATTCATAGTCTGGAATAATTTAAAAATAAAACCCATACATTATAATACAACTCATTCATCATAATCTAGAATAATAAAACAAATTATGCAATGTGAAACATGTACTAAGCTGTGCTCACCAAGTCAGAACTTGAAGTTACTGACCCAAATGCAAAATCTGTACCAGGCCCCCGACTATAATATATTGTTATAATACTGGTCTCTTTGTATGGGTAGGAGGAGCCCCATAGGTTCTCTAGAGCTAAGGCAGAACAGGAAGTGATCCACTGCATTTTCCTGCAGGCGCCACTAGGGGGAATCAAAAGTTACCAATTGAATTGTATTAATTTGTATCCACTGAGCTCCCTCTAGTGGTCTATGCAGGAAGCAGGATTTAGAGCATAGATATATACTGTATTAATCTGGTGTAAATGATGGCATAAGGCAGAGTTTTATATCTGTATAGATCCTGGCTAATAAGTAAGGACATAATAATGGTATATTGATGTCTATGTAATGTAAGCAGCTGTAATATGTGGATACATGACAAGTATTTTTTTCTCTTTTGTTTCTGCAGTGTTCATCATGGCATCGGGACTCTTGGTCTATCCCTTCGGCCTCAACTCAGCGACTGTGAAGAAGTACTGTGAGAGCTCAAGTATATACTATGCAGGAGACTGTCAGATGGGATGGGGCTACATGCTTGCCATTGTTGGGGTCATGTTATCTGTGTTTTTGCCATTCTTTGCTAAATATGCACCAAAAGAACACATATCCCCAACCCCGATCCCTACTATTTTATAGTATATATATATTTTTTGCGAACAAGAAAGTTCCTGTCTACAGATGACAGATAGACAAAGGTATTAGAGCACTTCCCAGCAGCATATAGATCTGATTGATATTGCATTGAGCGTCTTCCTGAAGCATGACAAGGAAAATTACTTCTGACTGATTTTCTTAGGTTTCCTAATGCTTCCTCTTTATTTTAGTATGGCTACCCCCCTATCATCTCATTCTGTGATGGAAGCCAGACGTCAAAGACCATGAGATCACAAGTTACATTGTCACATATACATGTAGGGTCTTATCCGGTGTCCATAGTTAACAACCTATGTCCTTCTATATCCTTAGCTACACTGCAGATATGGAAAGGTCTCTATGTTGGATCTCATCCAGTGTCCATAGTAAACAACCAATATCCTTAAATTTCCTTAGCTACACTGCAAATACGGCCAATTGGGAGCCTCTATGAAGCAGTCCCACGTAGAGTAGACATCTCCTAGGACCTAGAGTATCACATTATAATTGTGTTCCGAAAAGCCATGTGACACATATAATAGAATTCGGTGAGCCAAGAAAAAATAGTAAGACAGAACTTATGTTTTTTATCCTGGGTTCTGTGTATATTTAACATGACATTATTTGGTGATATAGTGTATCAGTAATGCAGCGTTGGTTGTGATAACTTATCAGGGATATGGTTGTTGGATAAACTTTTAATCTTTCCATATACAGTTATACCTAACTAAGTCTAAAATATAGGGTTGGCAGAAATCCTTTGTTGTTGAAAGGGTTTTTCTGAAGATCATTAGATCACATGAGTTTCCACTACTGGGAACCACAGCACAAAACTTACCTGTGAGGCAACACTACATTTTTAATTTCCCTGTGCCACAGGTAAAACATAGCAGCACTAAGTTCTAATTGAAATCAGTGGACTGCATGTGCTACGTATTGGGTCCTCCAAGGCAAGACATGCACTGCGCACAGCCTATACCAGTGACGGCTGACCTATGGCACTGGTGCCAGAGGTGGCACTCTGAGCCCTTTCTGTGGGCACTCAGGCCATCACCAGAGAGGACTCCAGGTATCTACCTGCAGTCCCAGACAGCCCAGGACTTGCTGTGCACAGAGCTATTTTAAAGTGACAGCTCTACCTGGGACTATTTTCTGCTTTATTGGTGTCCTCAGGGTGCTGGTATCAATGAAAGCTGTGACAGAGAAGGGAGTACAAATCACAAATTAGATTTTTGTCTTGGCACTTTGCGATAAATAAGCGGGTCTTTGTTGTAGTTTGGGCACTCGGTCTCTAAAAGGTTTGCCATCACTGGCCTATACTATTCCTCCACTTAGCAGGTTGTCCTTCTTCTTATAACATCCATCTCACAACAAGCTGCTCCTATCTCTATGGAGCTGACGGAAATTACGTGCTGGCATGTGCCTCCTGATACAGGTTCCATTCTTCATTTTGGTTCTAACAGTTTAGTTGTTAAGAAAAATATCTTTTAAAATTATGCAAGTGAGCATCGGGGGCTTCTGGGACATAGCCATAGGACATTCTAGCTCCATTATCTGAAGCGTGAATAATCAGCAGGCAATTGAGCCAGAAGGGGCTTCTGTGATGTAGCAAGGAGCCCCTCAAGCTCATTTACATAAATTTAAGAGATGTTTTTCTCCAAAACGAAGCTATAGGAAACAAAACGAAAAACAGATTCTGTTCCAGGAGGTACATGTCAGCATGTAAGCATGCTTGGTTTAGATACACTGTATCCCCGTGATAGATTTACTTTAAGTGGGTTTTGCCTGTACTTTGGGCACTCAGTTAGTAATAAGTTCCAGGACAGTGATGGTAAATTGTCATATAAGGCAAGAATTTTCTAGAATTTTTCTACCAGGAGCACAGTTTGGGGCAATTCCCCTGAGAGGAGGTACCTTTATATGTACCAATAGGGACACAATAGCTGACTTTGCCAGAACATTGACCCAGGTCTGTCTTCTAGGCATTATGACTTGTTATGAAGTGAGGTCAGGGGTTATGACGACCCTCGTGTGCAGGCCAATCACAGGCCGCAGTAAATGGCGCTGTCTGCTGTGTTATTAATCCATCTCTCTTTGCTACAATTACTAATATTATACAGAGCTCTAACATAAATCTGGATTCTGTGCTCAGGTTTAAGACTCCAGAAACACATTACAGGCTTAAATACAAGCGGACACCCGGAAATACACAAAATCCAATCTTTCTCCGTTTGATTAACGCTGGTTATACTGTCAGCAAATGGGAAATCTATTTTTATTGACAAATATGATTTTATTTACCCGCCACGACCAAAGAAAAAAATCCAGGAGGCCCTTATATTATATTACAGTGTAGACAATACTCATAAACTGTCCTGCAAGGATAGAGGTGGGGGGAAGGAGCTGAGCAGGTTTATGCCTAGTTCATGGTCTGCTATACACATAAGACAGCAGTCACCTCACCAGCCGACCCATAAACAGGAATTTATTGAGTTGTTCTTATAACGAGTTAGTAAGTTATCTCTTTCCACACTATAAGGGATAACAAGCTGATCTGTGGGGGCCTGAGTACTGGGATCCCCAACTATTCGGAAAACAGGGGTCCTGGGTGGAGCAGCAGGATGAGCATGTGTGCTGCCACTTATCTGTAGATCTGCTGCTCTGTATCTTTTACACTCACATTCTCTGTCTATGTAAGTGCTGGAAATGCCTGAGCGCTTTGCTTAGCAATTTCTGACCCTACCATACTAGTAAATGGAGCAGCAGGACTCATGCTTGACCTACCACTCCACGTATTAGTGAAAACGGACCCCTGTTCTCCAGGTTGCAGGGGGTTTCGTACTCATGATCAGTGGGGGTCCCAGCTGTCAGACCCTCACCAGTCAACTTGTTATAACCTATCCTTCGGATTGGGCATAGTTTACAATCCTGGTACAATCATTTAAGCTCATGGGGGAGATTTATCAGAAGTGTCTGAGGTAAAACTGTTCTTGTTACTCATGGAAACCAATCAGAGCTCAGCTTTAATTTTATAAACAGCTGTGGGAAAATGAAAGCTGAGCCCTGATTGGTTGCCATGTGCAACTAGAACAGTTCCATTTTCAGACACTTCAGATAAATTTCCCCCTATTATAGTTTATATGCACGCAAATAGTTCGTCAATTTCGTTGTGGCTAAATGGATACTTTACTGGACACTTTAACATTCACAAACTCAATAAAGTCTAAATATACTGTAAGAACTTTTACATGGACCTACCTGGTTAAAGGAACCCTCCTGTCACAGCTGATTCATTGAATTATACCTTGAGCAGGGCCCGAAGGGAGAAGCAGGACTCCAGAATGTAGGAATACAATGAGAATGTGTCCTGCTCCTCCCTTCACCCTGTGCCAGGTATTATTCAATGAATTAGTTATGACTGGAGTGTCCCTTTAATAGTTCATCTTACTTCTGCTGGCTTCCCTTCACAGAACTTGATTCAGTATTATACAACAAATCATGCCCTGCCCCTTTAATGTATATATGTTATATGGTTTATTAATATTGAATTGGAATAATACACTTGAACACATCATTTTGATTACTTACTGTATATAATTTTTGGAAAGGAGCTATGGAAAGTCAAAGAAAATCGGTTCTCCCTGGTGGGCTGCTTCTGTGTGCCACAGCAGATCTCAGTAATGCGACCACTGATAGTTGTCATGTAATCTGATCATTGTAATGTGATCTGCTATGGGATGTAAGAAGATGTCACAACTGATGATAAACAGACTGAGAGATTTACATCTATGAAGGAAAAGTTGCCACCTAACCATCCTGTGCCTTTATTAAAAAAAAAGATCAATTGAACAAATTGTTATGTTCCAGGGATGTTTATTAACCGCAAGATCTTGTACATTCTGTAAGATACTATTTCGATTCTGTATTTGTCTGTTTGCAGCAGTTCGGTGGATATTTGTAAAAATAAAAAAACATAAAATATTCAAGTCATGTTCCTTTTTAGTGTCTTCTAATAATAATAAAGAAAAAATGTCTCTTATTTTACTTTTTATTTATACTCAGATGTTTGGATTATGATGTAATAAACTGGTAACTAAAATATATTTTTCATTGATTTTGTCACACTAATAAAGTACTTTTTATTCAAGAGGCTTATTAATTTATTTTTATTAGGAGAATGAGAATCTACGTGTGCACCATACATATAATTTCTAATGACAAACATGAAACTCCTCTGGGGGTCATGTATACGCACTGGTATCACCTATGAGCTGAGTTCTGGTGTGGCCTGAGGTTGTGTCACAGCAAGTGGTAGAAATAGCACAGAGTTATATAAAGGGGCTGCGTCATGAAAACCCCACCTACTGCTCTACGTTAAGGAGATGCCTGCACCCTGCTCTCTCGCTTCAAATCTCGTACATGCGCAGTGCGCTCATTATCTCCTCTCTGGCCTGTGCGTATCCGGAGGGAGAAACGCTAAACGCAAAAAAAAATGTCACATTTTTGCTCACCTACAGCAAATTTTGTTGTAACTCAATGGGGCAGATGTATTATCGTATATGCGCCAAAAAAGTGTCGGGAACTTACGCTTTCTTTTGGTGCAAAAGTGTTGCGGATCATTTGGGTTTGCGCCAAAAAGAACATATGTTTCCAACTATCCTGACTCGTCTTTTTTTTTGTGCCAGTGGGCTTGGCCTATATTTCCCACATCATCCGCCACATTTATGTTGAGTGTGTTGGCGCAATTTTTTGCGCAGAACAGACCAGGAAAAAAAATGGTCTGAAATCAAAAGAAAAACAGGCGCAGCCCATGAAAGATTTTGGCACACAACTCATTTGTGTCGACATTTTTATGGCACCCGACTGATTAGTTCCGTCTGAGCATTAATTACTTACAGCCGTGGCTACTTCAAAACATCGGGCTGTGCTTTCCGTAGTCTGATTTCAGATGGGTTCTCTGCTTTGGACCAACCCAACCTTGACAGAAGCGTCACTTATTAGTAAGGAAATCACACATTTTTTAAACACTGAAGAGGCTTCTTCATCACTTTACTTGTCACAACTTCTCTGTAGGTAACACATAAATAACCAACATGCAAGCAAATAAACTGTAACAAACAAAATTTATTACTCTTGTGAATACCTTATTTCAGAGAGACTCTACTTCACATAACCTTTATTATGTGTGAATTATGACAATCTCACATTTATACTGTAAAAGCAAAATAACATTGCTTAGCCTATCACTCTCTGACATGTCTTATTAAGTCATAACTTGTATTACCCATAATGCAGCAATTCTGTAGTATCTTTTCTCAGGACTCAGCATCTTGTACCTTCCTCTGTTATTTCTCATCACTTAGACCCCCTCACAGATCAGCAAGTAAGCCCCTATCCTGTGTATAGGGGATAACTTGTATAAGGCTGGAGAACCCCTTTGAGGGCGTGTCGTTTACATATGGACACTGCCTAATCCATGTGGACACTGCCAGACTATATAGAGACACGTTAAAAAAAGGATATGGCAACCACCAGGTGTGAACTCATTTTTTCTAGAAGGAATAAGTCCTGGGAATCACTGCACGGCTCTCTGCAGCAAGTGTCCCGAACCAAACAAAGAAATCTTATAACACAAAGCAAAAAAGATGCTCCAGTATTGTTATTTCATGTGGAATACAAGTATTCACTAAACCCCTCATGTCAGAAGGATCGATGGGTAATAACAATATATTGTCAGACATGTCTACATCTCATTTGGTGTCTTCTAGGCTTGTCACACACATCTCCAACTCTTTGTTAGCAGTGATGATATACTCCATAAAGGTCTGTTGCTCTGCCACTGATGCCGGTCTTACAGAAACACATTTAAACATGTTTCTTTTTTGGTCGAAATTCCCCATTACTCTATGAATTCGCCCTCTGATTAGTCTTGGCAAGTCCCGGTCCTAAGTAGAAACATAGTAATACAATAAACCCCAAAAAGAAACGGGTGACCACTGCTTGTAAAGCCTATATGTCAGCACACACATTTGACGATATACAAGGAGAGTTCTGTGGGTCTCAATTCCAAAAGAAAAACAAAATATTCTCAATTCATTCAATATCACAAGATCAAAATGGCCCTCACTAAATGATTGCGTCTTCTTAATTCATCTTTATTTCTTCCTGTACATGCTAAACAGGGAAATGAGGAATAAAAAGAATAGAAGTGTAAAAGCCGGATGAAGCCCTGATCCCGCCGCACATGATAACATTCCTCCCTTTCCCTGTTTAGCAGGTGGTCACGTACCGCAACTGGGCAGATGTATCTCCAGCCGCAAATTTGCAGTTGGATATACGGCCCCACAACGGCAATGAGGGTCTTAAAAGAAATCTACCATCAGCATAACGAATTGTAAACCAAGCACATTTACATGCTAGAGTGTGCTCACTCTGGCAGAATCTGCTCTTCTTTTAGCTTCTTATTTCCTTGTACAGGCGGTCCCCTACTTAAGAACACTCGACCTACATACGACCCCTAGTTACAAACGGACCACTGGATATTGGTAATTTATTGTACTTTAGTCCTAGGCTACAATGATCAGCTATAACAGTTATCACAGGTGTCTGTAATGAAGCTTTATTGTTAATCCTGGTTCTTATGACAACCCAACATTTTTAAAATCCAATTGTCACAGAGACCAAAAAAGTTCTGGCTGGGATTACAATGATAAAATATACAGTTCCGACTTACATACAAATTCAACTTAAGAACAAACCTACAGACCCCATCTTCTATGTAACCCGGGGACTGCCTGTATTTACAAAAGAGGTTTCAAAAATTATGCTATGGCTCTGAGCTCCATAACTTTCATTTGATACCAGAGCCCCGCAGGCTCATTTGCATAATTTTAAAACCTTTTTTTGTATAAAAAAAAGAGGGGCATACGAAGCTAAAAGAAAGCAGATCTTGTCAGAAAGGGGGGTGGGGGGCACACACCAGTATATTAATTTGAATGGTTTCGGGCGCCCTCCCTTGTTGTAGTTGTACTTTAACTTGGTTTGTGTCCAGCCAAGAGAACAGGTTAAGAAGGTATAAATTTGTTAGACAAATCATGCAATAGGACAAATGAAAGTACTGAAATAACTTACAGTTTCATAAAATATGCATTGTACATGGTTTTTGACGTCCCTTAGAAGGAATATTTTTGATCCATGGTCACCAGATGTGACGGCCGAGTCAAGAGTCGCTAAAGAGAAGAGAAACAAAATGTCAAGGATTTACCTTACATTGTTGCATTAGTTCAAGTGAACATAATGCACAAGGTTTTTACAGCACAATTCTCCACAAAGCCATCCAATAGTGGTCCTCAAGAGCAAGAGAAATCTTTATAGGGCTAGTTTTTAAGAAAACAAATATTTTATGTTCTTATGGTTTGAAAGAACATTCGTTTATTTCACATCTGAGCAGTTTTCCTTCCAAACTTGATAGTTGAAATCAATGGTGAACAAATCAAAATGGAAAAATAAAATATTTCAGCAAATCACTTCTAGCATCTCCTATAAAAATATCCATAATGTGTGCATCAGGACCTAACCTAGATATTATTTAATCAATGACAGAAAAAGCAGATAATGTGGCTTGGCAGGAAAGAAACATGACATGGAATGTTGCAAAATTTGGAGTAAAATTATTGCACAAAAACACAAATGGAGATCACGACTATGAATATGCTTCCAATTTAGGATTTGGTTGGTGTAAAATCTGCAGTTTCGCTCCACATTTCTTTCTCTGATTAGGATCTGGTTTTCTTTATTATTATAAAAATAATTTATATGTGTACTGACTATGCAAAGGTGGAATGAAAAAAAATAATTTTCAAATATTGCATTCTATTTAGTTCCTTCCCTGACATTACAAGATGACACATACCTAGTACTTCAAACAGAAGTGGGATCCTGTCACTGTACTGACTCCAATATTTCATGGTCTCTATGGAGGCGGATATGATTCTTAGTGAATTACTCTTTTCTTTAAAAGTCATCTGGTATAGAGGTATGGCCTAAAAGGAGATGAGGAATAATTTCATTAAACGTACCAGGAAAATAGTGTTAAATATTTATAGGTTTAAATCTACCATTAAAGTCAAGCATGATAAACCAGCGACACACTCATGGATCAAAGCACTGTAACTGTGGTAATCTTCCCATATATGTTATCCATGGCCTTATTCCTTTTATGATCAACTGTTAAAATTATGCTAATGAGTCCAAAGGGCTGCCCTAGCCCCTCTGTGATCTGGCTTTAAAGGCTGTTACACTGCCTCATCCTTCCCCTGCTCCCTCAGGACTTGTTGAGTGAGCACTTTCTGCTGTAATCTCAGTGCTGAAGGAAAAGGGGGGGAAGCGTCTCATTAGCCTCATTCTAAAAGTTGATTATAGAAGGAAAGAAATAAGATTACCACAGTCACTGTGTCTGGCTCTATGAGAAAGTGTCCCTGGTTTATTGTGATGGATTTTGATGTTAGATTTCCTTTAAGGTATAATTTATACCCATTTTGGCAAACAGGCAATCCAAGATAATTCCAGGATAAATCTTTCAGGTTATACAACAATGTGTTATAATTTCCTATCTTTCAGAGGCCATATTATTTAGAACCGGTCCTGTAACTCACACCTACTTGCATTAGTCCAGCCAGTGGATTATCAAATGGACATCCCATTAACCCCTTCACAACATTTAACATACTAGAATGGAGAGGGCATCTTGGTTCAGATTGTTGCTTCCTGTGACGTCATCGGAGAGTAACACTACATTCCTATGACAGCAGGTAGTCTGTATGAGACTTCAGGCTGTGTCATTCAGCATTATCTATAATAGTGAGCCAGAGGCACCATTTTATTGATCCAAAAGCAAAATTCACATACACAGTACAGTACCCTAGGGGGCCTAAAAAAATTAAAAAAAGAAATAAAAGTTCAAATCACCCAAATGACCATTTTTTGCCATTTCACAACTCATAATTTTTTTTTTCAAAAGGTGATAAAAAGGTGGTTCAGTCCCCCAAAGAGTAGCAATGAAAACATCTGCTCGTCCCGCAAAAATTTACACCTTACACAGCTCTGAACACCATAGTAAAAAAAAAATTTAATTGGTGCAAAAACTAAGACTTTTTTGTACAAAAGATTTTCATTTTTAAAATCTATTAACTATATAAATTGGATATCACAGTGATTGTACTGACCATAAGAATAAAAGACTGGTGTCATTTGGTGTGCAGAGTGAAAACTGCAAAAACAGATCCCACAAGAAAATGGCAATTTTTTTCCCGCCTTCCAGTATACGACATGAAATATTAAATACAGGCAGTTCCCTACTTAAGTAGACCACGACTTACAGATTACCCCTAGTTGCAAACTTTAGTCCTAGGGTACAATGATCATAACAATTATCAAAGTTGCGCAATTAAGCTTTATTGTTAATCCTGGTTCTTATGACAACCCAACATTTTAAAAATCCAATTGTCACAGAGACCAAAAAATATTTCTCTGGGGTTACAAATATAAAATATACAGTTCCGACTTACATACAAATTCAACATAAGAACAAACCTACAGAACCTATCTTGTACGTAACCCGAGGACTGCCTGTACTGCCATTAGGAAGTACAGTTTGTTGTAACACAGAAAACAAGCACCCATACAAATATTCATTAAAAATAAAAAAGTTATGAATTTTTTGACAGTAAAAAATGAAAAAAACCAAAAGGACCATGCCGTTAAGGGGTTATTATATCTGTGGGGGCAAGGCCTTTATTGGTGACTTAGGGTTATTTTTTTGTGTTATAGAAGATGCTCTTCTGTGCTATATGGTGTAATTTATAGTAACTTATATTTTTTTACCTGTATCATTTCTTCTTCTGGCATATCAGCAAATGCATTGTCTTTGCTCCATTTAGTATTACTCTTAAAGAAATACGAGGGCTGCTGAGATTTTGTTCCTGACAAAGTATCAGAAGAATAATGTGACTTCTTGTAAGATGACACCGATGTCTGCGTGGAGTGCTGTGCTGGAAAATGAGCTTGTGGAGTGAACTTTTCATTTACAATTTGTCCTTGTAAACTCTCCATTTGTCCATAAGGCCTTTTAGGACAAGAAGGTAAATCTTTACTGAAGTTGCTGAACATATTTTCATCTCCAGGACAGATATTTGGTCTTTTATCTGTTGATCTGTAACATGAAAGTAGATTGAATTGTTGCACAAGGTGCATAACCATCTATCTTATCTTACACAAAGCAGGCTTGCCTGCTATGTGTTTACAAAGTCATGTTTACTTCTTCACTGCTTTCATTTTCGTGCACAAAAAACTTCTTTCCACAGTGAACATGTATTTTGATCTTATCACACTAGTACACAATGCAGTGACATTCAGCAAAAAAAAAAGTCTAAAGGGTGCACACTGGGGGCACAGTCTAGGCCAGTGGTGGCGAACCTATGGCACGGGTGCCAGAGGCGGCACTCCAAGCTCTTTCTGTGGGCACCCGGGCCATTTCCCCAACACACAGGACTCAAAGAATTTTCCTGCAGTTCCTAGCAACTTAAAAGATGCTGCTTTCAGTGATAGTTACTTGGCTACTTGGGACTGTAGGAAGAGGGAGAATTTGTAGACGGGGCCAAATTATCTTTGGAGGAACTGTTGCTGGCCCTATGATTCTCTGTGTACAGAATGACACAATTACGCACATTTTCCCTCCTTCTTTCTACGGTGTTGGTGTCCTCAGGAGGCCAGTATAATTGAACGTTGTTGAAGAACAGGGATCAATAAGTTACTACTTAAATTTTTGGTTGGCACCTCGCTATAAATGAGGGGTGTTTGGGGTTGCAGTTTGAACACTCCGTCGCTAAAAGGTTCACCATCACTGGTCTAGGCCAAGACCTACTGAAGACTTACTACTTCTTCTGGAGGATATGGCCGGCAATCAGACTGCTAAGTGCAACAGTCTGGCAGAGCCTATGGTTATGCTGCGCTGCAGCTATGATATTAACTGTGCAAAAAATTTGCATGTGCAGCTACTCCTTTTTTTTGAGCCAACAAGTGTCTTTTAAGTACAAACCTAAAGAACCTACCCTGTTCGTAACCAGGGGAATGCCTGCATTACAGAAATGATGCATTACAGTGCAAGGAAGTTGGATGAGATTTTATAGTTTTTCACAAACAACATGCTATGAGGTGAATCCACAATTTGTATGTGCCATGATTCAAGGTGGATATCTCACCCTTAGGCCTTGTGCACATTAATTTATATTTTGGTCTCATGAATTTCTATTTACATGTGGGGGAATTAATCATCAGTGGTCTAGAGGCCGAGTGCCCAAACTGCAACCCAAAACCCCCCTTACTTATCGCGAGGTGCCAACCAAAAATTAAAGTGGTAACTTATTGCTACCTGTTCTTCAACAACTTTCAATCATATTGGCCTCCAGAGGACAGTAACACAGAAGAAAGATGGAATATTTCCAATGTCCCTCTGTACACAGAGATTTGTGGGGCCAGCAGGAGGTCCTCTAAAGATTATTCGGCCCTGTCTACTCATTCTCCCTCCCTACAGTCCCAAGTAGCGAAGTAAGTATCTCTTTAATATATGACTGAAAGCAGCATCTTTTAAGTTTCTTGGAACTGCAGACAGATTCTTTGAGTCATGTCGGGTGCGCTGGGGCAATGGCCCAGGTGCCAACAGAAAGGGCTTGGAGTACAGCTGGTCTATGGTTTCCATGGCCACATGCATGAGCAGGCTGCCTAAGCAGCATATTATAGAGCAGGTCCAGTTTGTGGCTGGGGCTGTCTTTTTTTCTACAATGAATGAACCTCACACACGATGACCCATAGAGGGAAATTTATTAAAGTGTTGAGGAAGAGACCAGTAAAAAGTTAGACTGTACAGTCTAAGGACTCTTTCACATTGTCGTTGGTTCTCAGCTTCAGTTGTGCGTCCCCTGCGTTTTGTCTGCAGGTTTAACATTACTATAAAAACATCACACCTGGTTTTTCCATGAACAAAGGATCAGTGAAAATACAAGCCTTAGTGAAAACTATGCCTTTGATCTGTGGAAATCACTGATCCATGGATGTGAAAAACAAAGCCAATGTGAAAGAGCCCTCATTTAGCACCAGATTTATATTGCTGGATGATAAATGTAGAGTCCACCTTAGACTATTAATTGGTCTAGTTTACGAGGTTTTTTTGGCACTCGCCATGCTCCTTCTCCTGAGGCTAAATCTAAATAAATGTGGCACAAGACATTTCATGTGCAAAGTACACCAGAGTTCTGGCGCAGACAGATAAAAGGGGTTGCCCGAGACACATATTTAGTGGTGGCTGGCCAAAAATTTTTTTCTTTACTTATCTTTTCTGGCCCTCCCAGTGTCCTGCTGCGCTGTCCCATGGTGCAGTGCTCCTGTGTGTTTACAGGGGCACGGCCGGCTGCCTGACACGCCAACCCGTCTACAGCGCTGGTATAGGGGAAGGGTGTGCTTCCCAGGCAGCCGAAAGATGTCGGTGCTGAGCCCATGTAAACAAACAGGCGCACGGCAGAGAGACGTGGGAAACTGGAAGTGCTGTAGAAGGTTAGTAAAGGTGTATTTTTTTCCCAGCCACCACTAAATATTTGTCTAATCTTGGACAACCCCTTTAAGAAATCTCCACTATAGGCTACAAACAATGGACCACACTAAAGTAAAAAGTAGTGTACAGGTAAGGTTATACTTTGGTAAAATATCCCTATAATATGTTATCACACCGACTACCCTGTTTAGTCACTTTCTTTAAACAGAACCTGTCATCAGAAAGTAGCCTAATAAATCACTACCAGCATGATGTCTAGCAGTTGAACAGCTTCTACATCATGTTTCTTTTATGACCCAGCTTGCTGGCATCACCCAGAAAACCAAATTTAAAGCAAGATGTATAAAGTCAGGGAGGTGGAGAGTTTAACATTGTAGTCATGCTCTCCCTGCCTCTGAACATGTCCTCCCATGTGATTGACAACATCGACCAGACTTCAGGAGATCTGATCAGTGATGTCCCTGGACGCAGTACCATCGATTACAGTCAAGGGCGATTTTAAGGCAGGGAAATGTCTGATGACAGGTTCCCCTAAATGTTGTTGGCCTAGATAAAAATATCAAATTTTTTACTTTTCTTACCTAAACTCAAATTTTTTGCCGGCAATTTGCAGCTGAGAAATCCGGTTTTCCCAAAAGGAGTCTGAATAAGGATAAAATCCAAAAAGTTATGTAATCAACAGTTGCAGTGTATCATTCATTTCATTATGGTGACAACACATCTAAGATATGTCGGAAAACATGCATTGGACTTTTGAGTGTGATCCTTCAGCCTCATTTAAATAATTTAGCATAATCATAAAAGTTGATTTTAGAGGGAAGGAGGCCATGAATAACAAATAAAAGAAGTCACAGTCACGGTGCTCGGATCTATGATTAAGTCTCCCAGATTTACCATGCTTCATTTTGATGCTGGATTTACTTTAATAGGGCACTGTAGTTTAAAAGCAAATGCATAATAATTTCCAGGTAGTTGGCTAGAAGGAACATTGCCATTTGACCAATGAGTAATACCTCTAACATTCAGTTCAGTGAGGTACTATGTCCTTTCAGCTGCCCGTTAAACACCAGGTAATGGTTACACTATTATATTGTATGAGACTCATTGATAACCAGAAACAACACCAGCCATGGCCATGGGCTCAGTCTATAACTGCAATTTAAAGGGCATCTACCATTAGCTTACTGATGGTAGATGTGTCCTAGTAAGGAGTTCCTCAGGACTTCTTTAATTATAACTCTATATCTCGCAAACGTGGAAATATATAATAAAATGTATGCAAAGTTATGCAAATTAGCCTAGTAGATGTTCTTTAACATTATTTAATGATGAATATGGCTCCAACATAATACTAGTCATAGCAAAATCGGGGGACATTAATCATAGTTTTCTAGACTGTTTCTAGCGTTTTTGGGCATATACTGGCGCAGTTTGTTACTTTGATGAATTTTGCAACATCTAGAGCACACGGCAAGTCCGACACTAGTGGTTTTGAGTCCCTGTGCTTTACCTGACATAGTGAGAGGCTGTTTTACAGATGTTTGCATGGGACTATCACAAATTTGTGCCTAAAAGACAAAAAAGGCACAAAATGCACCTACTCTGAGCAGGTGACTTAAAAAACTTCACTTTTCAATGCTAAAAACATAGGTTTCGCTTCCCAAATGAAAAATTTCCTCTATGCACATAAAAATCCTTCAGCCAGTTTTAAAATGAAAATTTCTCATAGTAACGATTTCATCCTTTTCGTATAGGATCATCTCTGTGAGTGATTATTGTCTATTGTACAGATCTGAAAATATTATCAGACCCATTTTCTGTACATTATAATAATCCAAAAACTCATTTGAGCAAGAATTTTTTTTTTACTTTTAGTCCTTGCATTTCATATGATACTTTTTTGTGCAAAAATGAAGCCCTGAACGTTCATCACTTTTTCAGTCTCTTCGTTTGGTCACAAATGAGATTATAATTTGAGACAAATTTGGCGCAAATTTAGGCACAAATGATCGGACATGCGACAATTCCAAAAGCAGTTACTAAGGCAAAAATAGATCCATCATGATCACAAGCCAAAAAAAAAGAACAACAGGCGCAAAAATAGGCGAACCTGAGACCCACTATGATTAATCCCCCATGGGTGATGAATGGGTTCTATTTGCCACTTAATACAGCCCTAGATCATGGATCCAGTGTTGCAGCAGTTTACAGCAATGTGCAGTAAAGTACATTAAAGTGTTATTCACCTGTAGACAGGGAAGGTAAAGTGGAGACTTTCTGGACATGAGGCGTCCCATCAGAGGCAGTTCTTTTATCTGAGGCACTGAGGTGAGCGGCTGTCTGTTCCTTTTCTTGGCTGAAAGAGGGGGGGGACAGGGAGACAGGCTGCAAAGACAGAAAACTATTTCAATTAGTAGAAACAAAATTCAAAAGATCCGTGAAATGCATTTCAGCGCTATAAAAATGTGGCAAATAACACTGAAAATTACAGTAATTCTGTGTCACTATGAAAAACAAAATCACTATTTGACTACATTGTGTAACTGTTACAGGGTGTACAAGTCTGTTCTGTTCCTTATGTAAGGATTTAGGCCAGGGGAGTGAACAACAGAGCAAAGAAGGACTATACTGGAGACCCCCAGAGCAGACAAAAAAAAAATCAATTTCTGGCTCCTCTGCAGCTTCCTGCACCACACTGCAGCTTCTTTACCCTGTTGCTCTCAGTTGTCCCAAGCTGGTGTTAACACGCTGCCATCAGGACCCTAGCAGTTACAGTACAGCTCCTGCACACAATAGACACGCTATCAGTTATGGAGGTGCTCATTGGATGCAGGATTTTAAGAACACAAATCAAGGCTTGACAGGGACTGTGTCGTTGTGGGTTGTACCCTCTCTAGGCTTTAGATTGAGATGAATGTGGCTGCACATTATGTAATGCGCGAGTAGTGAAGCTTCCTACTACAGATGAGTGACATAGGCAGGAAAGGAATCGTGATTGTATCTCAGCACTGATAGAGGGAAACAGGACTGTGGTGTCAAAGAACATTTTGGTGGTGATGGAGTGGTTGGAATTGAGAAGAGGAGTCAGAACTTTGACTTACCACTCCACAGCCCTGCTGGTGGTCGGAGGAGGCCATGGAGTGGCCAAAGAGTGGCCTGTAACGACCAGCACTAATGTGTCAAAGTATGGAAATACCAGGATTGGAGCCTCGTCAGGGTAAGGTGGTCACACGTTCTGCTAGGTGTCCGTTCATAACGCGAGCTAGCACACAGGGGGCGGTGTACATACGAAATGGGATTCATCACGAAGGAGGATTTCAGACGAATGTGTGAAAACTGCGTATGCAACCCGTACCGTAGTGTTGCGTTACAGGCTGTATACGTCCCATGCTTTCAATGGCACACGTCCATCTGTTTGAGGTACGTACTGCCACGTTCCGTAACGTACCAAGCGGGACAGAGAGCAGGCTCTATCTACCTTGTTTTTCCCTTGAAATTGGAGAAATGTTCTGCATGTAAACAATTCACAATGTGTGATGCTTATTCTGTCGCACCAGTTAAATGTTAACGCATCTATGATCGGCCAAGTTCCTCCCAGCAGCCTTCGAATTGTGCTTCAAAACGTAATTGAAACGCTTAAGGCCGCGTGGCGCGTGTTTGAACCCATTTTTTGAAAACGCAGCTGTTTTTGACCAGTTTACCAATATATTAATTAAACGGGTTAAAAAGCATGCATTTTTTAACCCGATGCATTCAAAACGGCCCAAAAACGGGTTTTAAAGCGCCACGTGTGTCGCGGCCTAAAGGTGAAGACACACAGTGGCCTTTTAGGCCGTTTTAGTTTAGATTGTTAAAACGCATCGTTTTTTTTAAAGAAGTGTTTTTGTCAGTTTTTAATTGCGCAAAAATCGAAAAAACCAGACAAAAACGCATGCGTTTTAAAAACCGGATGCATTTTTTAAAGCGTTGCGTTTTTAATATCTGAAAAAACGGCCCAAAAACGCCACGTGTGTCTTCACCCTAAGTGTGAACCAGTGCATGAGGGTGCAGTCGTGTGTTTCGCTGGCAATGTATTTTGAAACACAAAAGGAAACGGAATGGGGAGGGGCTTGTGCTGATTCCTCGGTGCGTTTCCTACTAAACGCAGGCGATCGATTAAAAGAACTTGTCACTGATCGCCTGTTTTAACAAGAAAAGGGGACCACACCCTAAGGTGCGCTCTCACGTTGCATTTTGTTGCGATAACGCATGCATTTTGTAAACGCCATGTTGACAGCAATGCGTTTGAAACAACGCATGTTACTGCCATGTTGAAGCAGCCTGAGCAGAAATATTTGGGTTCTTTTTTGAGGTTTTTATTTTACGCAAACCCTCCCGGCTACTGATATTTTATAATTACTGTGGTAAATAAATGTAAATAGGAATGTGTGCAGGATACAGGACATGGCAGTGTTACTAAATATCTGGTGATGTCATTACACAGTCCTAATTCACACCATATATATATGTATACACGTCATGTCTATGCATGTATATGACGTGTATACACAGATACATGACACATATGCCTGCGCCTCTTCCTGTGCTTCAGTCACACCCCGGAGGAGGACGCAGTCGCCGCCTCGGCGCGCGCGCACACACAGACAGTGCGTGTTAACGCAGCCTCTCTCCCTGCGGTCAGGGTGCGGCACATGGGAGGAGACTTCTTATTTCATCTTCTCCTCGCGGCAGCGACTTACCTTCTCGCCGCCCGGGTCGCGAGCTCAGCCGGGTGAGTGTTGGTATAAGCTTCTGGATGCGCTTGTGTGAGGTGGACCTAGCGCCCTGGTGGTGACGTATCATCCCATCTGGGTCAGGCTGGGGGGCAGAGGACTGGCAAGTGTATAAGGGGGGGGGGGAGGGCATCATTGCGATGATGGCGCCTGATTTACATTCATCTTAAAGGGGTTTGTCCACCTCGTTCCAGGGAACCCATTCACTTCACCAGCAAAAATACCAGCTAATTAGCAATAATGTTACAGTGTTATAACTGTATAGTCTCGATGCGCCCACAGTGGCTGAGGAGAGTGACCGTATATGTAGCTTGACGAAGAGTTTGTTGTATGTTGTAGCAAACATTGTATTGAACCTTGTTTTAAAAAAACAAAAACTATTAGTCCTTAAAATAAGAAAAACAAGAGAATGTAGTGAAGAAGAGCTCAACCACCACCTGAGGATCGTGGTAAAAACACTTGCATCTGGTAACCAAAATGCATATCTGGAAAGATGAAACGTGCTAGAACGAACCCTCTAAAGGCAGGCATTTCAGTTTTGCTCTTCCTTTTTATCCTTCCCTCCTTTCCAACCATACACCTTTTGTCATTTTCCAATTAAAGAGAGAACCCGTATACAAAATAACCCCTCTAAAATAAATATGTATTTTCATTAAACTGCCAGTTAGAGAGCATGCCTCTATCCGTCATGTCGCCTCTACAGTCCTTAATCCTAAGCAATGGCGGCTCTAAAGCTGTATCAAATGACCGTGGAAATGCCATATAAGGCATTAGCATATCAAGCTATTCATGAGTGGGGGCAACAGCCACACCCCCAGTGCTTGACTGACAGCCTTGTATAGATGATGCTGGTGGCCACGCCCCCGCAGCTGTGTGTGATGAGTGTGTTTAGGAGAGATACACAGATACCAGGCAGCCCATGTTAGCAGCCAGAACATGTCAGAATTCAGTGTAGCTGAATGTCTGGTCTCGCTCCACCTGTATATAGGAGGAGTGCAGCATGTCGCAAGATGCAGCACACACATCCAGAAGCCTACTAACATTACACACAGACATAGAGGGGGAGGGAGGTTAAACAGGGGTGACATCACTGCTTGACATGTGACCACGCCTAATTACATAATAAAGAATAGAGGTTTTACAAGATTAATGGTATGAAATACACAGATAAAGGCTGGGATGGGTAGTGATGAGCGAGTTATCTCGTCACGAGACTGTATGCTCGGTGAGTATTACGCAGTACTCGGACCAGGCTCGTGCTCGGAGAGTATTTGCCAGCGCTCGAACGAGCATTTAATTTAAAAAAAAAAATGTTGTAAAGAACAGAACAGTAAAGATACAATTAAAACATTAATTTTTAGATTGTTTATTGAAGAAAACAGTGAAAATACACAGTGCAGAACAGATTGCAGATGTTCCGGGAAACTGTGCAATCTGTTACGGAGACACACGTGCCAGAACGGTGTTTCGCTAATCAGATTTGAAGAACAATATTTATTGTGAAGAAAATGCCGATGATTTCCAAACATCATCTGCAAGTTGTGTCTTCACAAATATTGTTCTTCAAATTACTATGCGGAGAACACCGATCTGAGACGACGTTGTCTCCGGAACAGTGCAGATGTTTCCGAACAATTGCAATCGTTATGTACTGTGTTATTCACTGATGATCGTTAAGTTTATAATTTATCTGAAATGCTCGGGTCTCACCATTGATTTCAATGGGGCGCGTTATCGGAAAGAGCAATCGAACATCTGGAAATGTTCGGCTCGAGTAAAGTTAACGAGACCCGAGCATTTTAGTGACTCGGTAAATCTCTAGATGGGGATCCTTGTGAGCGGCTCCAACAGGTATAGATGAAGGGACAAGTGATCGAGAGCTGATGAAAGGTTCCTTCACAGATAGTGTGGCTTGTTAATCTGCAGGGACCGAGTGTTTCCTACTAATGGCATCTTCGTGCAACCTACTATGACAGCTGGAAAAAAAAAAATTCAAAAATAGGGGAATGACAAAAAAGCAGTTTGTGTCATTTACTAAGAAATTTTTCTTTCCAATACAGGTTCATGCATGGGATAGTTATGTAATATAATTAAATATAATATTTAATATTCTGATAGCTCGCGGCATTTGGGACATGGGGATACCCAACAAAAAAAAAAAAAAGAATTGTAATTGTTTATAGCATATTTTAGGGGGTAATAAAGGGTGATAGAATTTTTACTGTTGACATTTTTTAAATAAGTTTAAAAAAAGTTATTTTCCTTTTTTACTTACTACTTTTTAGGTCCTCTAGGAAGTGATCCTCAACACAGAACTGTGTAAAAAAAAAAACAATGGAAAAGCAGGGGAGGCATTGAACAGGAAAGGGGTTACGATATAAGTGTGGCTAAAGGGGGGCTGCTTCAGACATATAAGCCATTAACATTTTTGACGAGACACCAGCCCACCATGCCCCAACGATCCCTGGAAAAAATGTAGGCTCACTGCCGGTCTGGGCAAAAAAGGTTGGGGACCACTGCAGGGGGTTGATCCCACGGGAATATGGTGAAATATGCACCCAGGGCGCATTCTGCCATTGAGGGTAAGATGAAAATTCCCGCCTCAGGCCGGACAGAGGCATGGGGATCCCTTTAAAGAGTTGGTGAAATTCGCCATCTAAAGTGGGCGATTCGGGCGCCCGTTAATCCCGCATAGCCACACCAGCTAAATTAAATCGCGCCTGTCTGCTTCTTAATACACAGGCGCGATTTTATATGCGGAGGCGACGCAGCGCCTTTCCGGCTGCTGCGTCGCTATCCGTTCTAAGTAGTTGCGTATATACTATTATGTGGCCATGATCTGTGTGTTATACTGGGGTTTGGGGGTACTATATATATCTATGTGGCCATAATTGTTGTATACTGGGGGGTAGGTGCTGTATATATTATATGAGGCTGTAATTGTTGTTATACGGGGGGGGGGTTGCTTGTATATCTTATATGAGGCTGGTAGTGTTTTATACTGGGGGGGTGGTATATTATATGGGACTGTAATTATTTATACTGGGGGGGGGGGGGGGTGTTGTAGTATATTATATGGGGCAATTTCCGCTGGGGGACAGTATATACTAAGTGGGGCGTGTTCTGGTACAGTATATTATAAGTGGGGGGATGAATATGGGATACTAGTATATTTACTAAGCTGGGGGGCTGTTATGGGATACAGTATATTACTAAGCTGGGGGCTGATATGGGTTAAAGCAATACTAGCTGGGGGAGCTGTAATGAGCTGTTATCTATAATATAATGAAGGGGTGTTTGTATATGTGTTGGAGCGTGTGTTCAGTGTGTGTGAGGAGTATATATATTATTAGGAGCACAGTGTGTTATCCAGGAGACTTTATATTGTAAGTGACTGTGGATGTGTAGGGACGCCGGGGGTGGAGAGCTCACGGAGATGAAGATATACCGGCCGTGAATTCAGCCGTGATACGTCATGGTTGGAGAACCGGAATAAGTCCTCCTGAGGGAGAGATGTCATCCATAAGGTACTAGATGCCACTAAATGACTCAGAACCTGTTAGTCAGTCACACAGTGTCAGTGTGATCCTGTCTGTGGGGAGTTAATTGTTAGTAAAGTTTTCAGCATTTAATTAACGGGGGGGGGGGGCGGAAGGGGAGGGGAGAACGCATTTATATTCGGCTCAGGCACCAAATATGCTAGAATCGGCCTGTATGCACAACTGTATTACAGCTCACGTCCGACATGCTGTGATGGTGAGTGTTAAAGGAAGACTACCATTTCAGATGTCGTTGGAGCTGTAAGTACCGAGAACCAGCTCAGGGTGAAGGCTGTTTGTGCGGTGGTGCTAGTTCGTTTAGGGGATAAACACGCGGTATCGCGGTTTTAACACTTTTTAAAAACTTTATAGACAGAAACTGCTTCGGCGCTTGCGCGCGGACGTGGCGCGCGCCTACATAGGAAACCGCAGGCGTGCGCGCGCGCAACGGTCGCGGCAGAGCCGAAGCAGTTTATGCTATAAAGTTTTAAAAAGTGTTAAAAACCGCGATACGCGGTTTATAACCATAACGAAAAAATAAGCAGCCGGCCCAGCTCACCATGAGCTGGTGCTCGTACTTAAGCTTTACACCGACGATCTGAAATGGAGGGGTTCCTTAAGTGGCAGCCTCCAAGAAGCTCCGAGCGCATGGTCCCAATCAATGACCCGTGAAAATGTCAAGGGGGTGGACATTGGCCAGCATATGAAGATGCTGTTTCTTTGAATTATCGCTGACTTTGACCACGGTATCTTTGGCATTGTCACCAGCACCGATCACTCAGGTATATGCTGTATATTACACAGATACTTGTCCCTGTGTAGAGAGCCGTCTCAATTAACAATCAAACCTCTTGAGGACATGCTTGTACTATGGGCAGTCATTGGTTGAAAATCTATAAAATACATCTGTCTTTTTTTTTTCAAATGCACTTTGAGACCTTCAGAACGTAGGAATGTGGTTGAATGAAAACACTAATATGAAATATTATGGACTTGTGAATAAAAGGATACAGATTTAGAATACTCCTAAATGACATTTATTTGAATTTATCTGCCTTTCACAACTTCCTCCTCAAAATACAATGAATGTAACACTACGACTGACATCTAGTGGTGCATAACGTGTAATAATTTATGGTCTGCAAGACAGGCGCAGGGAGCCATCTAGTGGGGGAAGCATAGGATGAGAAGTGCTTTTTTTATATGATATAAGGATAACCATAATAATAATTTCCTTATTGAGTAGAGCACACAGATTACACAGCGCTGCACAGAGTTGGCCAAATCATTCCCCATTCACAATCTAATTCAACCAACAATATGTTTTGGAGTGTGGAAAAGAAGGAATACCAGAAGACCAAGTGAAACCCACGCAAACACAGAGAGAAAACAGATGTGGACCTGGATGAGGAATGAACCCAGCGACCCAGCCTGCAAGGCGGTAGTGCAACCACTGAGCCACCGTACTGCTCAGGTTATGGTTTATGTAGCATGGTTGAGGTAGGGGGGCCCCATGATTCTATGTGATCAAGATAAGGATTATTTATTACCATTGTTTACATCCAAGGCCGCAACCCTGAACACATCGCAGTCTCACAGATCAAGGTTTGCTACAGTTGTATCAGGTGTAAAATGGCCCTAAAACTCCGGACACACTGACACATCAGTAGCGAATGCTCAGCCACCGTAGATACTTTTGGCCTTGATGTTGGCTTACAGCAATCATCTAACTGGTTGCCATATTGTAGCAATATGATAAAGTAGGAGGCTTTGGAGCAAAGATTTTCCAGTTTCTGAAGCGAGCAGAAGATCTATAAAACGGGAAAGCTGCCACAACTTCTAGATCAAATGCACCTGTTTTTTTAAAATGTTGTGTGGGATTTTGTACATGTATCGTCATTGAAGCAAATCTAACACCCTCTAATAATATCAAAAACCTGTTAAATACGCCAGCATTGATGAAATCTGCTCCAAATGATTCGGCAAAACCGCAAGGTTGCAGAACCATATGAAAACGAATTATTATCCAGGAGTGAATGTCACTATGTTATGTTATCGTTATGTTGTATAATAACTGCAATTAGATTACTTATGTAAAACCTGCATCATACTATACAGAACAATGGGGGGAGGATATGTATCATTGTAGTTGTATCAGTTTCGGTCTTTAGAAGGTCTCTAAAATGTCCCCAAATTTCCAACTTGCACCAACTGTGGGGATTTTATTTATTGTTTTTGTTTTTGAGTGAATTCCACTTTACATATTAGCATCCTATTCAAGAATTTATTATTTGACCGAGATGAAGTAGACAGGAAGAGTGAACTGCACGTTCTTTGCCACATGAAACCCAGACGTTATCAAGCAGACGCCAAAGAACTTGAAAAACCTGGGCCATGGTTTAGTACAGACCCTCGCTTTATAACAGTGAATTATTCTTGCATTTCACTAATTCTGAGTGTAGATAGAACAATGAAATATCCTGGAAATAATTATAGTCATATCTTTGTGTAGCCGACCAGATAAAAGGAGAACAAAAGACCAAAAAACCCAACGCAGAACAGCGTCCGAGCCCTCAGGGTCTGGGCTATCACCGGACTTGGTGGACGTCCTGTAAATCCTTTATAGATGTCAGGAGACCTAACTTGAAAGTTAGAACAAATATTTTAAAGGAAATCTACTATTTGCTTTATTATTGTGAAACAAAAAGATACCTTGGAGAATGCATTCAGCCAGATGCAGGCACCTATCTTAATTTATCCCTGTGAACTGGAGTGGTTTTCTGAAAAAATAATGATAAAATTATAATAAAATGCATGAGAGGTTGTTGTCTCACACAATCTACTCTCTCTACAGCAGTGTTATGTATTGTACCTGGAGAGATGTGTAATCATACTTTGTGTTACAGTATGTTGTCAGTAGAGCAGTAGTACTGTGTGAAAATGGATTTATATTCCAGGAGGGTTGATAAATTAAGTGTGCTGGAAATGTGTCCTCACACGCGTGGCCTGTGGTTCTGAGCATAGATTAAAGGGAAACTGGCACCAGATTTTACTCCAATAAATTCCTAACCTCTCAGGTAATGGATTAAATGTCCTTTCTAGAATTACTCCTTTTATGTTGAAGCCAAATGTAAATTGTGACTCTTCCTATGACTCATTCATATGAGATGTTGTGGGAGGAGAGTCACCTTGGTCCATAGGCACCGAAAGCATGCTTTTAGTGTCATATAAAGTAAGGATCTTATCTTCAGATTCCATACAGATTGTGGTTATGTCATCTGAAAGATGAGAGTATTGTTAAAAAGGACGACTACCATTCAGGTGTTTTATAGTCTTCAGAAAAGTTATTTTTCTGAGAAAATACCAAACCCGCCAAATCTGGAGAAAATCCAGGTCACAGACCAATGATAATGAACTACAACCTTCACAAATCCAGCTATAAACATTACACTTCCTATCCCAGTGTTGGCATATATAGCTGCTGCCCACCAAAGTGTACATTGTTTTTTCTATCGTGCAAGCACAGAGGATTCCATTCCTGCAAGAAACAGCAATGGATAACACTGAGATGATGATAGAAGTGTCCATTTCTTCTGTCTGCTCTCTAAGAAGCTTAACATGATACTCAGTGAAGCTCTCCAGTAGTTCTTAGAAGGGTAGGACAATAAACATTGTCTTCTATATGACACAATAATCTCTAGATCACTGGTGTACCCTTGCCAGGCCAGGCTGCTGGGTCATAGAGCTGCTACCAATGACTAAGGTGGACGAGACTTTTTTCGACTTAAAACTGGATTGTCTTATGGAAAATGAAGGAAAGTGAATAGAAAAATATTGATTGTTAAAAAATTTAAAATACTATTCAAAATAAAACAATATACAAAAATATTTATTGCTTGTATAACAACTCTACTAAAAAGGTTTGCAAATTCAATGTATATGTCATCCAAGGTTTTGTCTGGCTATGAGGTTACAATGCGGTTCCAGGGACTGAATCCTTTCATTTTCCTGCCAGGACGGTAGTAGGATGTATCCTTGAGTCAGATAAATCCACTTCACCCACAGAGGTTATGCTGGGAAGCATCAGCTTCTTTCATTAAAAAGAAGGAAGAGAAAAATCTTTATATCTACGAAGGCACCATTTTTTCCATGTCATTTACTTTTAAGTGCGATGAACTTTCTTGGGGACAGGGCATACTCTGAATAACTGTTATGCCAGGGTCTCAGTAGGAAAACAGCGCCATATACACTGTAAGGGGGCCATATTAATGATATTTTTTAATATATAAGATGCAGAAAGGGGAGAAACCAAAGAACCTCTAACAAGAAAGCACTGGAGATATAAAGCGTTGGATAAAAAAAATATTATTTCACTAGATACACAAAGTTAGGATTCACACAGATTCCAGGGACAACACTTAGTACTCAGGGGGGCAACGTGAGGGGGTGCAGAGAGTGCAGCCACAATGGGCCCAAGAGGCTTAGTGGCCCCATATACGTCACTTCCTAGATTGAGAAGACAGTTAATAGAAACCATACATTATAATCGGGGCCTGGCACCGACTTTACATGGGTCCAGCGTCCATGTTATGCCTGCTAATACTGTCTGCAGTCCGAATGGTAAAGATGCAAGAATTGAGGGTTGCATAACGTCAAAAAAGCATTGTTTACCTCCAGTCTTACCTATCTCAATGCGGTTCAGATTCTGTGATATTTTATCATTTTTTAACCAGCCACACTATCAAACTTTCCAGCAGAAATTTATAACGGTTGACACACCTTTAGGCTGTGTTGGTTACTCCATCCTCCTCCTGTACAAGGGTGACCTGGCTTGCCCTTCACTCCATTTCACTATTAATCCATAAATGGTTGAAAATGTGGATTTTGTTATTCTCATCTGTTTTAGGTTCTTGTGTTTCAACTTTTTTTTTTTATTATTTTTACCTCTTCTTAAGAATAATCTGATGTCATTTCCAGAGAACTTGCACTTCTCTCCAAGTTTAATTACATTTGTCTTTGAAAAAATTAGATTTAATTCTTTTCTCGAATTCCAGATAGTTCTTGCTCTCTGAGAAAATGAAATGAATAAATCATCTTACGATTGGCTGATACAAAGGACTCTGCCAGCTTCTTTAAGGGAATTCATCACAGTGATATCCTTCCCCAACGTAACTGCTATGTACCACAGTGCTATCCACAAAGGTCCGTCACCCATACCACAATTGTCTCTAGGAGAAGGTCACTAACTCACCCTCCTCGGGCTTCACAAGTGATTGTGTGATCGTGTGCATCCGATTAAGCAAGTGCAAGATGATTTCAAGTCCGCTGGCTTGCGGGCAAATCCAACTCTCCAATAACAGTAAAGAAATCCAGCCACTTCTTTAAAAAATTTGTATCTTTATGTTCCATTAAATTAGTTACAAGGTGACACATATGAAAGCCAGCAAGCATTTCGGGTTTTTGCAATGCAGTCAAAAACTAAGGAGAGCGTTGCACTCGGAAGCGTTGACCTCTAGTGCATTATGTATGCACTTGTAAGTAATTTTAATGGCACACTAACGGCAAAAGGAGTATGCCATACCTTTGTTTTTATTATTCCAGCTGTGCTTCATGCCAAAACTTTACCTTTAGAAAATATGCAAATTGAGGCTGAAGTGCTTGGGGCGTTAGCAGATCACCCCGGGATTCAGCTTCACAGCAATACAACGTTCTGTTACATGTCCACTGCCCCAGCACCTCCCTTTCAGCCTCCCCCTGGCACCTCATTGGTCCAGCCAAGATATGGAGCCAGACCCTAAGGTGCTCGCGTAAGCACTTCAAAACTCATTTGCATATTCCCACAAAGTAAACTTGGGAGTAAAGGGACAACCTCCGGGACGATAAAAAAAGAAAGATAGGAGACACTTGTGAGCATAGCCCTACATAAACAAAGCAGTTAGTTGTAGTAGGTAAATGATATGACAGATCCTTGAGGTGGTTTCTTTGGAAATTTTGTGGCATTATTTACAGAGCCAATTTTCATTTTGACATTTGCAGTCGTAAAAAACTAATATTATTAACATAAAGAAGAAAGTGTTAAGGTTGTTTATAGTTATGGGGGGGAGTTCATCATTGCGAGTTTCAATTGCGCCAAATGAACATAGGGACAGTGCAAAGTCACTTAAAATGCACCAAATTTCATGATTTAGAATAGTTTTCACAATATGAACTAAAGTCATGAGTACGATTTGGCACAAAAATTTTTGTTTTGGGCGCATGTTTTGTCACAAATTACTCGTCACCACCCTGGCTAGCAAATGAGAACAAAAACCACTAACCAATTTATCAAGAACCACAAAATTGCACCTTAGAGGACATGGTGCCAAAAAGCAGTAAATGGAGACGTTAATCTATATATATATATATTATATATATATATATATATATAATGCGGACAGACAACCAAGTCAAAGGTGGAGACCTTGTCTGTATCTAATGAATATATGGATGTGTGAGGGGGGGGGGGCTTATATAAAATAACCATGGAGGGCTCAGTGTGGTATGGGTATAACTGAGAAGAATATTTTAGGGAACAGGGAGACTGTTTTAGTTTCTAAATTTTAATGCCACCACATGGTTCACTACAAACGGGGCCCACTGAAACCTGGAGCCCGTTCTACACCTTACAAGTCGGGAATCACTTCAACATCTGGTACGTAGTATCACGCTTTGTGGGGATGGAGGAGC
Organism: Engystomops pustulosus; assembly: GCA_019512145.1. Classification (NCBI taxonomy): domain Eukaryota; kingdom Metazoa; phylum Chordata; class Amphibia; order Anura; family Leptodactylidae; genus Engystomops; species Engystomops pustulosus. The sequence continues at coordinate 244,300,792 of CM033642.1, read as the reverse complement.
GTCCCTTCTGCCTGTGGTGTTTCAGGAATTTCATGGGGGAGATACGTTCTCTGTAGCCCCAAATTTGGTGGGTGGTGAGGTGGACACGGGCCTCTAGAAGGCTGGGGCCCAGGCCGCCGCCCAGATCGCCTATATTATAATCACAATACTTTTCACATCTCCTAAATGTATAGATGAACTTGTGAGCGCTTCAAAGAATCTAATATAGTTTATATGTTCGCTGGAGGAAAACAGTATACAAATTATCTAACAACTGAAACTAACCAAAATTCTGACTGTTTGAGATGAGATGTCCTTGAGCCATTTATAAGGAATGATGGATACCATCCTTTCTCCGTGCCTCAGATACTATATTCATTAATAGACACTCCACACTTTATACCCACCTGACGCCTCCAGAGTTCTCACTTTCCTTAGAAACTGTTTATCCACAGTTTCCGCTTTTAATGCAATTACATTAAGAAGAGCACAAATGTTTAATATGACATAATTATTAGAAGAGCAGGAACAGGGTGGGATATTTGATTCTTGTTGTATCTCCAGGTCTCCTAGTCCCAGGGTTAAGTAAATAGTTCCACAATAGCTGTCTAAAGCTGCCATAAGGTGCCAGTCTTCACCTTCAGCACATGTTCACTTAGCGGAAGCCGAAGCTGGGGGGAGAGAGGAATACATTTTACCATTGCAGGACTGGTAGGTTGTGTTACTTTAAAAAACCATCTTATATTTAGAACAAGAAAAGAAATTTAAAAAGCACAACCAGAGAGGAAAATAGTCGTAATACTTCTTTACAGGGTTTTCCAGACATGACGTTGTTAATGATTCTTACTTTAATATAGTATTAGAAAGTTTAAAGGGAACCTGTTTTTCCAGATTGGCCCTAATAAATAAACTTGCAACACCCATGTCAATCATAGGAAAGGGGGGTAGGGTGGTAGTTCGGAATAGGGCCCTCCCTCTACCTGCCAAGGATCTATCACACCCAAGGGATGAATGCAGGGTATGATCTTGTAGGTAATCAGCAAGCCATAAGATCATGCCTGAAAAGGCAATGGTTAAGTGGGTGTAAGTGACTGACCAATTGGTGGCTGTATTGTAACCTGGCGTGTGATGGAGAGGTGCTACCACCTGACCAAAGAAAACCAAAACAACCCTGGCAGGGAGGAGCAGGCCTCTTTACCACCAGGTCTCCCCTAAGCACATGGACTGAGAGAAGAGAGAGTCAGTGTTCAGTACACCATTAGTGATGCCACTTAGATAATCCCAGGGCCCAGAGTCAGGATGACTCAAACAGAAGCTGCAGCTTCTACAGTTTGGACACAGCTCACCTCAACACTATCCCAGCCTGCATTATTCTAGTACAAAAAATTATGGAAATCCAGTCACTGTGACTGGAGATTCCATAATTTTTATCCGATACGGGGTTTGGGACCTCTCAAGAGCACCTGAACCATTCATTCCAAAACAGTGTGCAGCAGAAAGAAATCAGAATTCATCTGATCTAGTACCAGGCTGAGGGCACTATTCTGAGGACCCTCTCCTGATCCACTCCAGTAATCCGAATTCTGCTTTAGGACCGTTAGGCCCATTGCTCTGCAACCTGTTTCAATAAAGAACGTGAGGTATTTGCACAACATTGCCTCTGGCTGATCACCTGGATTTACCTGCTGTTTATCACCCGGCCTCCCCCAATCCATATTACCCAGGGACCACATCTACAGACACTTAGCGTTGCCCAGGGAGAACCATGAAATCAGTTTCTCCCTCCATATTTCACATACAGCCCACCGGCGAGAGAATGCCAGGCGGTAGTGACAGCCCTCTGGCTCATACCAAGCACCGTGACATCAGTTGCACTAGGCCGAAACCGACCAGCCACTGAAGTCAAGCTCTCCCAGACTTTAGGAACATAATTGAAGTCCGGTGAATGAGTCAACTACATGGGCAAAGTGTTTGAGAGGGCAGGGAGAGCATGATTAAGGTGTTTTTAACTTTCCCCTCACTGACTGTATAAATCTCGACTTAAATTCTCTTTCCAAGTGATTTTCTGGATGATGACCAAACACACCATGAAAGAAACATGACTAGAAGGTGTTCAGCTACTTGACACCATAATGGTAGGGGTGTACTAGGTCAATTTCCGATGACAGGTTTTTCTTTAACACTTTGTATTAGCATATTTTAGGTTTCGTATATACATACTGCTGATACTTTTTATTAACCATATATACTAAAAAAGAACTCAAATCTGACATCGTTTTTTTCTCTAAGAAAAAAATTTTGCCTTTTTAGTAGAACCTAAAAACATGAGAAATTTTTTACCACGGGTCAAGTTTTTTTTTTACTTACCTTCCGTTGCATAATTGAAATACATCGTCAAAGTGCAAATAATTTTGAAATTTTTTGTAATTAGTGGTGTGTGAGGGTTATGTCTTGCAAAAAAACCTAATGGTTTTATTTCCAGTGGAAAGATCTGGGGTCAAGAGAAGCTTATATTCTTAGCAGTAAGTTGCCTTTGGTTGACAGCAACTACAAGTGGGGTGAACACATTAGATGAGTTGTTGAGTAGATGCGAAAATCTGATAGGTGACTATACTCAGTTTAGGAAAACCAGTGATCTGATATTTGATTACTTTGTTTTCCCACTGGAAACCATTATAAGATTCTAATTTATAACGATAATATGCCTTTATTTATAGAGAACACCACAAGAATAACAGAACTGCACAGGCTTGTGCAAAAAAATATAGTGATGTACCAAATGGGCGCACAACTAATAACATACAGTTGGTTTGGGAAGTGTGGGAGGGAACACAGGAGGAACCGGAGGAAAACCAGCCCCACAGAGGAGCACATACCAAACTCTGAACAAACTGGGACTTGAAATACCAGGACTCCCATGAGCTGCATAGGCTGAATGCTAATAATAAGCCACCTTGCTGCCCCTATCTGGTAGAACAGAAAAGGAGCTCTACCGAGCGCCAGAAGAAAAAAAGGAAGAGAAGGTTAAACTAATAAAAACTTCTAAATACAGCAGGGGATAAGACCTAGAAAGTAAAATAAAGAAGTGGGTGATAAGTACAGTGCTAATTTGACATGTAAGATGTGAGCCGAACAGTTATGGAGCTATATTGGGTTACTGGCAGCCCAAATTTTTACAGTGCCGTAGAGATTTTCCAGAGGCTTTAGAAATGAGGCGTCCGATCTAATGGTGCTATGGATCTGCATGTCCCCCTGGCCTTATGTTTTTTTTTTGTTGTTGTACATGGGGCTTATGCTTGACCTAACGGACATGTGCAACCTAGATGTATGTAGTGTAGTGGACACGCATCTGTTTCTCAGAGTAGTATACGGTTCATAGTCTATGTAGATAGTTTAAAAAGACCAGCATCAAGTTCAACCAAGGAGGGAGGGATTGTATGAGGAAGGACTTACGTAATCTTCTTATTAATGTCCAATGTTCTTTAGATTAAACGGATATAGGACCTCTCGAAGATCTGTGCTGGCCTGGGCTTTTTGGGAAGGCTGGTGCAGGGACTCCACAGAGTGAATTCAATCTAGTAAAAAATTTAATGATGAATATGGCTCCAACATAATACTAGTCATAGCAAAATCGGGGGACATTAATCATAGGTTTTTAGACTGTTTCTAGCGTTTTTTGGTGCAATAATCTGGCGCAGTTTGTTACTTTGATGAATTTTTGCAACATTTTCTAGCACACGGCAAAGTCCGACACTTAGTGGTTTTGAGTCCCTGTGCTTTATCTGACATAGTGAGAGGCTGTTATACAGATGTTTGCATGGGATCTATCACAAATTTGTGCCTAAAAAGACGCAAAAAAGGCACAAAAATGCACCTACTCTGAGCAGGTGGACTTCAAAACACTTAAAAAAACTTCACTTTTTCATTGCTAAAAACATAGGTTTCGCTTCCCAAATGAAAAATTTCCTCTATGCACATAAAAATCCTTCAGCCAGTTTTAAAATGAAAATTTCTCATAGTAACGATTTCATCCTTTTCGTATAGGATCATCTCTGTGAGTGATTATTGTCTATTGTACAGATCTGAAAATATTATCAGACCCATTTTCTGTACATTATAATAATCCAAAAACTCATTTGAGCAAGAATTTTTTTTTTACTTTTAGTCCTTGCATTTGCATATGATACTTTTTTGTGCAAAAATGAAGCCTGAACGTTCATCACTTTTTCAGTCTCTTCGTTTGGTCACAAATGAGATTATAATTTGAGACAAATTTGGCGCAAATTTAGGCACAAATGATCGGACATGCGACAATTCCAAAAGCAGTTACTAAGGCAAAAATAGATCCATCATGATCACAAGCCAAAAAAAAAGAACAACAGGCGCAAAAATAGGCGAACCTGAGACCCACTATGATTAATCCCCCATGGGTGATGAATGGGTTCTATTTGCCACTTAATACAGCCCTAGATCATGGATCCAGTGTTGCAGCAGTTTACAGCAATGTGCAGTAAAGTACATTAAAGTGTTATTCACCTGTAGACAGGGAAGGTAAAGTGGAGACTTTCTGGACATGAGGCGTCCCATCAGAGGCAGTTCTTTTATCTGAGGCACTGAGGTGAGCGGCTGTCTGTTCCTTTTCTTGGCTGAAAGAGGGGGGGGACAGGGAGACCAGGCTGCAAAGACAGAAAACTATTTCAATTAGTAGAAACAAAATTCAAAAGATCCGTGAAATGCATTTCAGCGCTATAAAAATGTGGCAAATAACACTGAAAATTACAGTAATTCTGTGTCACTATGAAAAACAAAATCACTATTTGACTACATTGTGTAACTGTTACAGGGTGTACAAGTCTGTTCTGTTCCTTATGTAAGGATTTAGGCCAGGGGAGTGAACAACAGAGCAAAGAAGGACATACTGGAGACCCCCAGAGCAGACAAAAAAAAAATCAATTTCTGGCTCCTCTGCAGCTTCCTGCACCACACTGCAGCTTCTTTACCCTGTTGCTCTCAGTTGTCCCAAGCTGGTGTTAACACGCTGCCATCAGGACCCTAGCAGTTACAGTACAGCTCCTGCACACAATAGACACGCTATCAGTTATGGAGGTGCTCATTGGATGCAGGATTTTAAGAACACAAATCAAGGCTTGACAGGGACTGTGTCGTTGTGGGTTGTACCCTCTCTAGGCTTTAGATTGAGATGAATGTGGCTGCACATTATGTAATGCGCGAGTAGTGAAGCTTCCTACTACAGATGAGTGAATAGGCAGGAAAGGAATCCGTGATTGTATCTCAGCACTGATAGAGGGAAACAGGACTGTGGTGTCAAAGAACATTTTGGTGGTGATGGAGTGGTTGGAATTGAGAAGAGGAGTCAGAACTTTGACTTACCACTCCACAGCCCTGCTGGTGGTCGGAGGAGGCCATGGAGTGGCCAAAGAGGGCCTGTAACGACCAGCACTAATGTGTCAAAGTATGGAAATACCAGGATTGGAGCCTCGTCAGGGTAAGGTGGTCACACGTTCTGCTAGGTGTCCGTTCATAACGCGAGCTAGCACACAGGGGGCGGTGTCATACGAAATGGGATTCATACGAAGGAGGATTCAGACGAATGTGTGAAAACTGCGTATGCAACCCGTACCGTAGTGTTGCGTTACAGGCTGTATACGTCCCATGCTTTCAATGGCACACGTCCATCTGTTTGAGGTACGTACTGCCACGTTCCGTAACGTACCAAGCGGGACAGAGAGCAGGCTCTATCTACCTTGTTTTTCCCTTGAAATTGGAGAAATGTTCTGCATGTAAACAATTCACAATGTGTGACTGCTTATTCTGTCGCACCAGTTAAATGTTAACGCATCTATGATCGGCCAAGTTCCTCCCAGCAGCCTTCGAATTGTGCTTCAAAACGTAATTGAAACGCTTAAGGCCGCGTGGCGCGTGTTTGAACCCATTTTTTGAAAACGCAGCTGTTTTTGACCAGTTTACCAATATCATTAATTAAACGGGTTAAAAAGCATGCATTTTTTAACCCGATGCATTCAAAACGGCCCAAAAACGGGTTTTAAAGCGCCACGTGTGTCGCGGCCTAAAGGTGAAGACACACAGTGGCCTTTTAGGCCTTTTTAGTTTAGATTGTTAAAACGCATCGTTTTTTTTAAAGAAGTGTTTTTGTCAGTTTTTAATGCGCAAAAATCGAAAAAACCAGACAAAAACGCATGCGTTTTAAAAACCGGATGCATTTTTTAAAGCGTTGGTTTTTAATATCTGAAAAAAGGCCCAAAAACGCCACGTGTGTCTTCACCCTAAGTGTGAACCAGTGCATGAGGGTGCAGCGTGTGTTTCGCTGGCAATGTATTTTGAAACACAAAAGGAAAACGGAAGGGGAGGGGCTGTGCTTGATCCTCGGGTGCGTTCCTACTAAACGTAGGCGATCGATTAAAAGAACTTGTCACTGATCGCCTGTTTTAACAAGAAAAGTGGGACCACACCCTAAGGCTGCGCTCTCACGTTGCATTTTGTTTGCGATAACACATGCATTTTGTAAACGCCATGTTGACAGCAATGCATTTGAACACGCACGTGTTACTGCCATGTGTGAATGCAGCCTGAGCAGAATATTTTGGGTTTTTTTTTGAGGGTTTTTATTTTACGCAAACCCCTCCGCTACTGATATTTTATAATTACTGTGGTAAATAAATGTAAATAGGAATGTGGTGCAGGATAAGGACATGGCAGTTGTTACTAAATATCTGTGATGTCATACACAGTCCTAATTCACCACCATATATATATGTATACACGTCATGTCTATGGATGTATATGACGTGGTATACACAGATACATGACACATATGCCGCGGCCTCTTCCTGGCTTCAGTCACACCCCGGAGGGGGACGCAGTCGCCGACGCCTCGGGCGCGACACAGACAGTGCGTGTTAACGCAGCCTCTCTCCCTGCGGTCAGGGTGCGGCACATGGGAGGAGACTTCTTATTTCATCTTCTCCTCGCGGCAGCCGCTTCCTTCTCGTCCGCCCGGGCGTTCCGCCGAGCTCAAGCCGGTGAATGTGTGGCTACAAGATTGGATTGCGGGGCTTGTGTGAGGAGGATCTGGCGCCCGGTAGTGAGTATCATCCCATTGGGTCAGGTGGGGGGGCAGGGGATGGCTAATTGTATAAGGGGGGGGGGAGGGCATCATTGCGCATGATGGCGCCTGTTAATTCATCTTTAAAGTGGGTTTGTCCACTCTGTTCCAGGGACCCATTCACTTCACCAGCAAAAAAAGCTGATTAGCAAGAATTGTTTAAGTGAATCTGTCCCTGTTGGTCTCTGCGCCCCCACAGTGGCTGAGGAGAGTGACTATATGTGCTTGCGCAAGAGTTTGTTTTTGTTGTTGTTAGCAAACATTGTCTTGAACCTTGTTTAAAAAAAAAAATCATTAGTCCTTAAAAAAGAAAAACAAGAGAATTAGTAGAAGAAGAGCTCCACCACCACCTGAGGATGTAGTAAAAAACACTTGTCATCTGGTAACCAAAACTGCATATCTGAGAAAGATGAAACGCTAGAACGAACCCTTAAAGGCCAGGGCATTTTCAGTTTTGCTCTTCCTTTTTCGTCACTTCCCTCCTTTACCAACATAACTTTTTCATTTTCCATTAAAGGAGAACCGTCATACAAAATAACCCCTTAAAACTAAATATTTATTTTCATTAAACTGCCATTAGAGAGCCATGCCTCTATCCGTCATTGCCCTTCTACATCCTTAATCCTAAGCAATGCGCGGCCTCTAAAGCTGTATCAAATGACCTGTGGAAATGTCCAGTATAAGGATTAGCTATTCAAGCTATTCATGAGTGGGAGCACAGCCACACCCCCAGGCTTGACTGACAGCCTTGTATAGATGATGCTGGTGGCCCACGCCCCCTGCAGCTGTGTGTGAGAGTGTGGTTTAGGAGAGATACAGCAGACTCCAGGCAGCCCATGTTAGCAGCAGACACATGTCAGAATCATGTGTAGCTGATGTTGGTCTCGGTCCACCTGTATATTAGGAGGATGCAGCATGTCAGCAGATGCAGACACAACACCAGAAAGCCTTACTATACATTACCACCAGACATGGAGGGAGGGAGGTTAAACAGGGGTGACATCCACTGCTTGACCATTGACCACGCCTAATTACATTATAAAGGAATAGAGGTTTTACAATGATTAATGGTATGAAACACAGAGTAAAGGCTGGGATGGGTATAGTGATGAGCGAGTATCTCGTCACCGAGCTTGATGCGTTCGGTCGAGTATTCGCATTACTGGACCGGCTCGTTGCTTCGGAGAGTATTTGCCTTTCGCTGTTAACGAGCATTTAATTTAAAAAAAAAAATGTTTGTAAGAAGTAACAGTAAAGATACAATTAAAACATTGAATTTTAGATTGTTTATTGCAGAAAACAGTGAAAAATACACAGGCAGAACAGATGCAGATGTTCCGGGGAAAACTGTGCCAATCTGTTACGGAGACACACGTGCCAGAACGGTGTCTTCGCAATAGATTTGAAGAACAATATTGTGTGAAGAACAATCTGCACGATGATTTCCAAACACATCTGAAGTTGTTCTTCACAAATATTGTTCTTCAATTACTATGCGGAGAAACCGATCTGAGACGGGTCTCCGGAACAGTGTGCAGGATGTTTCCGAACAATTGCAATCGTTATGTACTGTGTTATTCACTGATGATCGTTAAGTTTATAATTTATCTGAAATGCTCGGGTCTCACCATTGATTTCAATGGGGCGCGTTATCGGAAAGAGCAATCGAACATCTGGAAATGTTCGGCTCGAGTAAAGTTAACGAGACCCGAGCATTTTAGTGACTCGGTAAATCTCTAGATGGGGATCCTTGTGAGCGGCTCCAACAGGTATAGATGAAGGGACAAGTGATCGAGAGCTGATGAAAGGTTCCTTCACAGATAGTGTGGCTTGTTAATCTGCAGGGACCGAGTGTTTCCTACTAATGGCATCTTCGTGCAACCTACTATGACAGCTGGAAAAAAAAAAATTCAAAAATAGGGGAATGACAAAAAAGCAGTTTGTGTCATTTACTAAGAAATTTTTCTTTCCAATACAGGTTCATGCATGGGATAGTTATGTAATATAATTAAATATAATATTTAATATTCTGATAGCTCGCGGCATTTGGGACATGGGGATACCCAACAAAAAAAAAAAAAAGAATTGTAATTGTTTATAGCATATTTTAGGGGGTAATAAAGGGTGATAGAATTTTTACTGTTGACATTTTTTAAATAAGTTTAAAAAAAGTTATTTTCCTTTTTTACTTACTACTTTTTAGGTCCTCTAGGAAGTGATCCTCAACACAGAACTGTGTAAAAAAAAAAACAATGGAAAAGCAGGGGAGGCATTGAACAGGAAAGGGGTTACGATATAAGTGTGGCTAAAGGGGGGCTGCTTCAGACATATAAGCCATTAACATTTTTGACGAGACACCAGCCCACCATGCCCCAACGATCCCTGGAAAAAATGTAGGCTCACTGCCGGTCTGGGCAAAAAAGGTTGGGGACCACTGCAGGGGGTTGATCCCACGGGAATATGGTGAAATATGCACCCAGGGCGCATTCTGCCATTGAGGGTAAGATGAAAATTCCCGCCTCAGGCCGGACAGAGGCATGGGGATCCCTTTAAAGAGTTGGTGAAATTCGCCATCTAAAGTGGGCGATTCGGGCGCCCGTTAATCCCGCATAGCCACACCAGCTAAATTAAATCGCGCCTGTCTGCTTCTTAATACACAGGCGCGATTTTATATGCGGAGGCGACGCAGCGCCTTTCCGGCTGCTGCGTCGCTATCCGTTCTAAGTAGTTGCGTATATACTATTATGTGGCCATGATCTGTGTGTTATACTGGGGTTTGGGGGTACTATATATATCTATGTGGCCATAATTGTTGTATACTGGGGGGTAGGTGCTGTATATATTATATGAGGCTGTAATTGTTGTTATACGGGGGGGGGGTTGCTTGTATATCTTATATGAGGCTGGTAGTGTTTTATACTGGGGGGGTGGTATATTATATGGGACTGTAATTATTTATACTGGGGGGGGGGGGGGGTGTTGTAGTATATTATATGGGGCAATTTCCGCTGGGGGACAGTATATACTAAGTGGGGCGTGTTCTGGTACAGTATATTATAAGTGGGGGGATGAATATGGGATACTAGTATATTTACTAAGCTGGGGGGCTGTTATGGGATACAGTATATTACTAAGCTGGGGGCTGATATGGGTTAAAGCAATACTAGCTGGGGGAGCTGTAATGAGCTGTTATCTATAATATAATGAAGGGGTGTTTGTATATGTGTTGGAGCGTGTGTTCAGTGTGTGTGAGGAGTATATATATTATTAGGAGCACAGTGTGTTATCCAGGAGACTTTATATTGTAAGTGACTGTGGATGTGTAGGGACGCCGGGGGTGGAGAGCTCACGGAGATGAAGATATACCGGCCGTGAATTCAGCCGTGATACGTCATGGTTGGAGAACCGGAATAAGTCCTCCTGAGGGAGAGATGTCATCCATAAGGTACTAGATGCCACTAAATGACTCAGAACCTGTTAGTCAGTCACACAGTGTCAGTGTGATCCTGTCTGTGGGGAGTTAATTGTTAGTAAAGTTTTCAGCATTTAATTAACGGGGGGGGGGGGCGGAAGGGGAGGGGAGAACGCATTTATATTCGGCTCAGGCACCAAATATGCTAGAATCGGCCTGTATGCACAACTGTATTACAGCTCACGTCCGACATGCTGTGATGGTGAGTGTTAAAGGAAGACTACCATTTCAGATGTCGTTGGAGCTGTAAGTACCGAGAACCAGCTCAGGGTGAAGGCTGTTTGTGCGGTGGTGCTAGTTCGTTTAGGGGATAAACACGCGGTATCGCGGTTTTAACACTTTTTAAAAACTTTATAGACAGAAACTGCTTCGGCGCTTGCGCGCGGACGTGGCGCGCGCCTACATAGGAAACCGCAGGCGTGCGCGCGCGCAACGGTCGCGGCAGAGCCGAAGCAGTTTATGCTATAAAGTTTTAAAAAGTGTTAAAAACCGCGATACGCGGTTTATAACCATAACGAAAAAATAAGCAGCCGGCCCAGCTCACCATGAGCTGGTGCTCGTACTTAAGCTTTACACCGACGATCTGAAATGGAGGGGTTCCTTAAGTGGCAGCCTCCAAGAAGCTCCGAGCGCATGGTCCCAATCAATGACCCGTGAAAATGTCAAGGGGGTGGACATTGGCCAGCATATGAAGATGCTGTTTCTTTGAATTATCGCTGACTTTGACCACGGTATCTTTGGCATTGTCACCAGCACCGATCACTCAGGTATATGCTGTATATTACACAGATACTTGTCCCTGTGTAGAGAGCCGTCTCAATTAACAATCAAACCTCTTGAGGACATGCTTGTACTATGGGCAGTCATTGGTTGAAAATCTATAAAATACATCTGTCTTTTTTTTTTCAAATGCACTTTGAGACCTTCAGAACGTAGGAATGTGGTTGAATGAAAACACTAATATGAAATATTATGGACTTGTGAATAAAAGGATACAGATTTAGAATACTCCTAAATGACATTTATTTGAATTTATCTGCCTTTCACAACTTCCTCCTCAAAATACAATGAATGTAACACTACGACTGACATCTAGTGGTGCATAACGTGTAATAATTTATGGTCTGCAAGACAGGCGCAGGGAGCCATCTAGTGGGGGAAGCATAGGATGAGAAGTGCTTTTTTTATATGATATAAGGATAACCATAATAATAATTTCCTTATTGAGTAGAGCACACAGATTACACAGCGCTGCACAGAGTTGGCCAAATCATTCCCCATTCACAATCTAATTCAACCAACAATATGTTTTGGAGTGTGGAAAAGAAGGAATACCAGAAGACCAAGTGAAACCCACGCAAACACAGAGAGAAAACAGATGTGGACCTGGATGAGGAATGAACCCAGCGACCCAGCCTGCAAGGCGGTAGTGCAACCACTGAGCCACCGTACTGCTCAGGTTATGGTTTATGTAGCATGGTTGAGGTAGGGGGGCCCCATGATTCTATGTGATCAAGATAAGGATTATTTATTACCATTGTTTACATCCAAGGCCGCAACCCTGAACACATCGCAGTCTCACAGATCAAGGTTTGCTACAGTTGTATCAGGTGTAAAATGGCCCTAAAACTCCGGACACACTGACACATCAGTAGCGAATGCTCAGCCACCGTAGATACTTTTGGCCTTGATGTTGGCTTACAGCAATCATCTAACTGGTTGCCATATTGTAGCAATATGATAAAGTAGGAGGCTTTGGAGCAAAGATTTTCCAGTTTCTGAAGCGAGCAGAAGATCTATAAAACGGGAAAGCTGCCACAACTTCTAGATCAAATGCACCTGTTTTTTTAAAATGTTGTGTGGGATTTTGTACATGTATCGTCATTGAAGCAAATCTAACACCCTCTAATAATATCAAAAACCTGTTAAATACGCCAGCATTGATGAAATCTGCTCCAAATGATTCGGCAAAACCGCAAGGTTGCAGAACCATATGAAAACGAATTATTATCCAGGAGTGAATGTCACTATGTTATGTTATCGTTATGTTGTATAATAACTGCAATTAGATTACTTATGTAAAACCTGCATCATACTATACAGAACAATGGGGGGAGGATATGTATCATTGTAGTTGTATCAGTTTCGGTCTTTAGAAGGTCTCTAAAATGTCCCCAAATTTCCAACTTGCACCAACTGTGGGGATTTTATTTATTGTTTTTGTTTTTGAGTGAATTCCACTTTACATATTAGCATCCTATTCAAGAATTTATTATTTGACCGAGATGAAGTAGACAGGAAGAGTGAACTGCACGTTCTTTGCCACATGAAACCCAGACGTTATCAAGCAGACGCCAAAGAACTTGAAAAACCTGGGCCATGGTTTAGTACAGACCCTCGCTTTATAACAGTGAATTATTCTTGCATTTCACTAATTCTGAGTGTAGATAGAACAATGAAATATCCTGGAAATAATTATAGTCATATCTTTGTGTAGCCGACCAGATAAAAGGAGAACAAAAGACCAAAAAACCCAACGCAGAACAGCGTCCGAGCCCTCAGGGTCTGGGCTATCACCGGACTTGGTGGACGTCCTGTAAATCCTTTATAGATGTCAGGAGACCTAACTTGAAAGTTAGAACAAATATTTTAAAGGAAATCTACTATTTGCTTTATTATTGTGAAACAAAAAGATACCTTGGAGAATGCATTCAGCCAGATGCAGGCACCTATCTTAATTTATCCCTGTGAACTGGAGTGGTTTTCTGAAAAAATAATGATAAAATTATAATAAAATGCATGAGAGGTTGTTGTCTCACACAATCTACTCTCTCTACAGCAGTGTTATGTATTGTACCTGGAGAGATGTGTAATCATACTTTGTGTTACAGTATGTTGTCAGTAGAGCAGTAGTACTGTGTGAAAATGGATTTATATTCCAGGAGGGTTGATAAATTAAGTGTGCTGGAAATGTGTCCTCACACGCGTGGCCTGTGGTTCTGAGCATAGATTAAAGGGAAACTGGCACCAGATTTTACTCCAATAAATTCCTAACCTCTCAGGTAATGGATTAAATGTCCTTTCTAGAATTACTCCTTTTATGTTGAAGCCAAATGTAAATTGTGACTCTTCCTATGACTCATTCATATGAGATGTTGTGGGAGGAGAGTCACCTTGGTCCATAGGCACCGAAAGCATGCTTTTAGTGTCATATAAAGTAAGGATCTTATCTTCAGATTCCATACAGATTGTGGTTATGTCATCTGAAAGATGAGAGTATTGTTAAAAAGGACGACTACCATTCAGGTGTTTTATAGTCTTCAGAAAAGTTATTTTTCTGAGAAAATACCAAACCCGCCAAATCTGGAGAAAATCCAGGTCACAGACCAATGATAATGAACTACAACCTTCACAAATCCAGCTATAAACATTACACTTCCTATCCCAGTGTTGGCATATATAGCTGCTGCCCACCAAAGTGTACATTGTTTTTTCTATCGTGCAAGCACAGAGGATTCCATTCCTGCAAGAAACAGCAATGGATAACACTGAGATGATGATAGAAGTGTCCATTTCTTCTGTCTGCTCTCTAAGAAGCTTAACATGATACTCAGTGAAGCTCTCCAGTAGTTCTTAGAAGGGTAGGACAATAAACATTGTCTTCTATATGACACAATAATCTCTAGATCACTGGTGTACCCTTGCCAGGCCAGGCTGCTGGGTCATAGAGCTGCTACCAATGACTAAGGTGGACGAGACTTTTTTCGACTTAAAACTGGATTGTCTTATGGAAAATGAAGGAAAGTGAATAGAAAAATATTGATTGTTAAAAAATTTAAAATACTATTCAAAATAAAACAATATACAAAAATATTTATTGCTTGTATAACAACTCTACTAAAAAGGTTTGCAAATTCAATGTATATGTCATCCAAGGTTTTGTCTGGCTATGAGGTTACAATGCGGTTCCAGGGACTGAATCCTTTCATTTTCCTGCCAGGACGGTAGTAGGATGTATCCTTGAGTCAGATAAATCCACTTCACCCACAGAGGTTATGCTGGGAAGCATCAGCTTCTTTCATTAAAAAGAAGGAAGAGAAAAATCTTTATATCTACGAAGGCACCATTTTTTCCATGTCATTTACTTTTAAGTGCGATGAACTTTCTTGGGGACAGGGCATACTCTGAATAACTGTTATGCCAGGGTCTCAGTAGGAAAACAGCGCCATATACACTGTAAGGGGGCCATATTAATGATATTTTTTAATATATAAGATGCAGAAAGGGGAGAAACCAAAGAACCTCTAACAAGAAAGCACTGGAGATATAAAGCGTTGGATAAAAAAAATATTATTTCACTAGATACACAAAGTTAGGATTCACACAGATTCCAGGGACAACACTTAGTACTCAGGGGGGCAACGTGAGGGGGTGCAGAGAGTGCAGCCACAATGGGCCCAAGAGGCTTAGTGGCCCCATATACGTCACTTCCTAGATTGAGAAGACAGTTAATAGAAACCATACATTATAATCGGGGCCTGGCACCGACTTTACATGGGTCCAGCGTCCATGTTATGCCTGCTAATACTGTCTGCAGTCCGAATGGTAAAGATGCAAGAATTGAGGGTTGCATAACGTCAAAAAAGCATTGTTTACCTCCAGTCTTACCTATCTCAATGCGGTTCAGATTCTGTGATATTTTATCATTTTTTAACCAGCCACACTATCAAACTTTCCAGCAGAAATTTATAACGGTTGACACACCTTTAGGCTGTGTTGGTTACTCCATCCTCCTCCTGTACAAGGGTGACCTGGCTTGCCCTTCACTCCATTTCACTATTAATCCATAAATGGTTGAAAATGTGGATTTTGTTATTCTCATCTGTTTTAGGTTCTTGTGTTTCAACTTTTTTTTTTTATTATTTTTACCTCTTCTTAAGAATAATCTGATGTCATTTCCAGAGAACTTGCACTTCTCTCCAAGTTTAATTACATTTGTCTTTGAAAAAATTAGATTTAATTCTTTTCTCGAATTCCAGATAGTTCTTGCTCTCTGAGAAAATGAAATGAATAAATCATCTTACGATTGGCTGATACAAAGGACTCTGCCAGCTTCTTTAAGGGAATTCATCACAGTGATATCCTTCCCCAACGTAACTGCTATGTACCACAGTGCTATCCACAAAGGTCCGTCACCCATACCACAATTGTCTCTAGGAGAAGGTCACTAACTCACCCTCCTCGGGCTTCACAAGTGATTGTGTGATCGTGTGCATCCGATTAAGCAAGTGCAAGATGATTTCAAGTCCGCTGGCTTGCGGGCAAATCCAACTCTCCAATAACAGTAAAGAAATCCAGCCACTTCTTTAAAAAATTTGTATCTTTATGTTCCATTAAATTAGTTACAAGGTGACACATATGAAAGCCAGCAAGCATTTCGGGTTTTTGCAATGCAGTCAAAAACTAAGGAGAGCGTTGCACTCGGAAGCGTTGACCTCTAGTGCATTATGTATGCACTTGTAAGTAATTTTAATGGCACACTAACGGCAAAAGGAGTATGCCATACCTTTGTTTTTATTATTCCAGCTGTGCTTCATGCCAAAACTTTACCTTTAGAAAATATGCAAATTGAGGCTGAAGTGCTTGGGGCGTTAGCAGATCACCCCGGGATTCAGCTTCACAGCAATACAACGTTCTGTTACATGTCCACTGCCCCAGCACCTCCCTTTCAGCCTCCCCCTGGCACCTCATTGGTCCAGCCAAGATATGGAGCCAGACCCTAAGGTGCTCGCGTAAGCACTTCAAAACTCATTTGCATATTCCCACAAAGTAAACTTGGGAGTAAAGGGACAACCTCCGGGACGATAAAAAAAGAAAGATAGGAGACACTTGTGAGCATAGCCCTACATAAACAAAGCAGTTAGTTGTAGTAGGTAAATGATATGACAGATCCTTGAGGTGGTTTCTTTGGAAATTTTGTGGCATTATTTACAGAGCCAATTTTCATTTTGACATTTGCAGTCGTAAAAAACTAATATTATTAACATAAAGAAGAAAGTGTTAAGGTTGTTTATAGTTATGGGGGGGAGTTCATCATTGCGAGTTTCAATTGCGCCAAATGAACATAGGGACAGTGCAAAGTCACTTAAAATGCACCAAATTTCATGATTTAGAATAGTTTTCACAATATGAACTAAAGTCATGAGTACGATTTGGCACAAAAATTTTTGTTTTGGGCGCATGTTTTGTCACAAATTACTCGTCACCACCCTGGCTAGCAAATGAGAACAAAAACCACTAACCAATTTATCAAGAACCACAAAATTGCACCTTAGAGGACATGGTGCCAAAAAGCAGTAAATGGAGACGTTAATCTATATATATATATATTATATATATATATATATATATAATGCGGACAGACAACCAAGTCAAAGGTGGAGACCTTGTCTGTATCTAATGAATATATGGATGTGTGAGGGGGGGGGGGCTTATATAAAATAACCATGGAGGGCTCAGTGTGGTATGGGTATAACTGAGAAGAATATTTTAGGGAACAGGGAGACTGTTTTAGTTTCTAAATTTTAATGCCACCACATGGTTCACTACAAACGGGGCCCACTGAAACCTGGAGCCCGTTCTACACCTTACAAGTCGGGAATCACTTCAACATCTGGTACGTAGTATCACGCTTTGTGGGGATGGAGGAGCGTCCCTTCTGCCTGTGGTGTTTCAGGAATTTCATGGGGGAGATACGTTCTCTGTAGCCCCAAATTTGGTGGGTGGTGAGGTGGACACGGGCCTCTAGAAGGCTGGGGCCCAGGCCGCCGCCCAGATCGCCTATATTATAATCACAATACTTTTCACATCTCCTAAATGTATAGATGAACTTGTGAGCGCTTCAAAGAATCTAATATAGTTTATATGTTCGCTGGAGGAAAACAGTATACAAATTATCTAACAACTGAAACTAACCAAAATTCTGACTGTTTGAGATGAGATGTCCTTGAGCCATTTATAAGGAATGATGGATACCATCCTTTCTCCGTGCCTCAGATACTATATTCATTAATAGACACTCCACACTTTATACCCACCTGACGCCTCCAGAGTTCTCACTTTCCTTAGAAACTGTTTATCCACAGTTTCCGCTTTTAATGCAATTACATTAAGAAGAGCACAAATGTTTAATATGACATAATTATTAGAAGAGCAGGAACAGGGTGGGATATTTGATTCTTGTTGTATCTCCAGGTCTCCTAGTCCCAGGGTTAAGTAAATAGTTCCACAATAGCTGTCTAAAGCTGCCATAAGGTGCCAGTCTTCACCTTCAGCACATGTTCACTTAGCGGAAGCCGAAGCTGGGGGGAGAGAGGAATACATTTTACCATTGCAGGACTGGTAGGTTGTGTTACTTTAAAAAACCATCTTATATTTAGAACAAGAAAAGAAATTTAAAAAGCACAACCAGAGAGGAAAATAGTCGTAATACTTCTTTACAGGGTTTTCCAGACATGACGTTGTTAATGATTCTTACTTTAATATAGTATTAGAAAGTTTAAAGGGAACCTGTTTTTCCAGATTGGCCCTAATAAATAAACTTGCAACACCCATGTCAATCATAGGAAAGGGGGGTAGGGTGGTAGTTCGGAATAGGGCCCTCCCTCTACCTGCCAAGGATCTATCACACCCAAGGGATGAATGCAGGGTATGATCTTGTAGGTAATCAGCAAGCCATAAGATCATGCCTGAAAAGGCAATGGTTAAGTGGGTGTAAGTGACTGACCAATTGGTGGCTGTATTGTAACCTGGCGTGTGATGGAGAGGTGCTACCACCTGACCAAAGAAAACCAAAACAACCCTGGCAGGGAGGAGCAGGCCTCTTTACCACCAGGTCTCCCCTAAGCACATGGACTGAGAGAAGAGAGAGTCAGTGTTCAGTACACCATTAGTGATGCCACTTAGATAATCCCAGGGCCCAGAGTCAGGATGACTCAAACAGAAGCTGCAGCTTCTACAGTTTGGACACAGCTCACCTCAACACTATCCCAGCCTGCATTATTCTAGTACAAAAAATTATGGAAATCCAGTCACTGTGACTGGAGATTCCATAATTTTTATCCGATACGGGGTTTGGGACCTCTCAAGAGCACCTGAACCATTCATTCCAAAACAGTGTGCAGCAGAAAGAAATCAGAATTCATCTGATCTAGTACCAGGCTGAGGGCACTATTCTGAGGACCCTCTCCTGATCCACTCCAGTAATCCGAATTCTGCTTTAGGACCGTTAGGCCCATTGCTCTGCAACCTGTTTCAATAAAGAACGTGAGGTATTTGCACAACATTGCCTCTGGCTGATCACCTGGATTTACCTGCTGTTTATCACCCGGCCTCCCCCAATCCATATTACCCAGGGACCACATCTACAGACACTTAGCGTTGCCCAGGGAGAACCATGAAATCAGTTTCTCCCTCCATATTTCACATACAGCCCACCGGCGAGAGAATGCCAGGCGGTAGTGACAGCCCTCTGGCTCATACCAAGCACCGTGACATCAGTTGCACTAGGCCGAAACCGACCAGCCACTGAAGTCAAGCTCTCCCAGACTTTAGGAACATAATTGAAGTCCGGTGAATGAGTCAACTACATGGGCAAAGTGTTTGAGAGGGCAGGGAGAGCATGATTAAGGTGTTTTTAACTTTCCCCTCACTGACTGTATAAATCTCGACTTAAATTCTCTTTCCAAGTGATTTTCTGGATGATGACCAAACACACCATGAAAGAAACATGACTAGAAGGTGTTCAGCTACTTGACACCATAATGGTAGGGGTGTACTAGGTCAATTTCCGATGACAGGTTTTTCTTTAACACTTTGTATTAGCATATTTTAGGTTTCGTATATACATACTGCTGATACTTTTTATTAACCATATATACTAAAAAAGAACTCAAATCTGACATCGTTTTTTTCTCTAAGAAAAAAATTTTGCCTTTTTAGTAGAACCTAAAAACATGAGAAATTTTTTACCACGGGTCAAGTTTTTTTTTTACTTACCTTCCGTTGCATAATTGAAATACATCGTCAAAGTGCAAATAATTTTGAAATTTTTTGTAATTAGTGGTGTGTGAGGGTTATGTCTTGCAAAAAAACCTAATGGTTTTATTTCCAGTGGAAAGATCTGGGGTCAAGAGAAGCTTATATTCTTAGCAGTAAGTTGCCTTTGGTTGACAGCAACTACAAGTGGGGTGAACACATTAGATGAGTTGTTGAGTAGATGCGAAAATCTGATAGGTGACTATACTCAGTTTAGGAAAACCAGTGATCTGATATTTGATTACTTTGTTTTCCCACTGGAAACCATTATAAGATTCTAATTTATAACGATAATATGCCTTTATTTATAGAGAACACCACAAGAATAACAGAACTGCACAGGCTTGTGCAAAAAAATATAGTGATGTACCAAATGGGCGCACAACTAATAACATACAGTTGGTTTGGGAAGTGTGGGAGGGAACACAGGAGGAACCGGAGGAAAACCAGCCCCACAGAGGAGCACATACCAAACTCTGAACAAACTGGGACTTGAAATACCAGGACTCCCATGAGCTGCATAGGCTGAATGCTAATAATAAGCCACCTTGCTGCCCCTATCTGGTAGAACAGAAAAGGAGCTCTACCGAGCGCCAGAAGAAAAAAAGGAAGAGAAGGTTAAACTAATAAAAACTTCTAAATACAGCAGGGGATAAGACCTAGAAAGTAAAATAAAGAAGTGGGTGATAAGTACAGTGCTAATTTGACATGTAAGATGTGAGCCGAACAGTTATGGAGCTATATTGGGTTACTGGCAGCCCAAATTTTTACAGTGCCGTAGAGATTTTCCAGAGGCTTTAGAAATGAGGCGTCCGATCTAATGGTGCTATGGATCTGCATGTCCCCCTGGCCTTATGTTTTTTTTTTGTTGTTGTACATGGGGCTTATGCTTGACCTAACGGACATGTGCAACCTAGATGTATGTAGTGTAGTGGACACGCATCTGTTTCTCAGAGTAGTATACGGTTCATAGTCTATGTAGATAGTTTAAAAAGACCAGCATCAAGTTCAACCAAGGAGGGAGGGATTGTATGAGGAAGGACTTACGTAATCTTCTTATTAATGTCCAATGTTCTTTAGATTAAACGGATATAGGACCTCTCGAAGATCTGTGCTGGCCTGGGCTTTTTGGGAAGGCTGGTGCAGGGACTCCACAGAGTGAATTCAATCTAGTAAAAATAGACTGTTTCTAGCGTTTTTTGGTGCAATAATCTGGCGCAGTTTGTTACTTTGATTAATTTTTGCAACATTTTCTAGCACACGGCACTTAGTCCGACACTTAGTGGTTTTGAGTCCCTGTGCTTTATCTGACATAGTGAGAGGCTGTTATACAGATGTTTGCATGGGATCTATCACAAATTTGTGCCTAAAAAGACGCAAAAAAGGCACAAAAATGCACCTACTCTGAGCAGGTGGACTTCAAAAAACATAGGTTTTCGCTTCCCAAATGAAAAATTACCTCTATGCAACATAAAAAATCCTTCAGCTCAGTTTTAAAATGAAAATTTCTCAAGTAACGATTTCATCCTTTTCTATAGGATCATCTCTGTGAGTGATTATTGTCTTATTGTACAGATCTGAAAATATTATCAGACTCCATTTCCTGTACATTATAATAAGCTCAAAACTCATTTGAGCAAGAATTATTTTTTTTTTTTGAAACTTTTAGTCCCTGCATTTGCATCATGATACTTTTTTGTGCAAAAATGAAGCCCTGAACGTTGTGGTCACAAATGAGATCTAATAATTTGAGACAAATTTGGCGCAAATTTAGGCACAAGTGAATCGTTCCATGTCTAACCAGACAGTTACAGATGTAGGGTTACGTTCACATGCAATCCCATCAACGCTACACAGGGCTTGTTTTAAGAGCATATGGTATGGTAATTATGACTGCTGCCGAGCGGCTCCCCTGTGTAATGTTACAATCCTACATCATTAATGGCTCTGTAAGATGTAAACTTGTAGCGTGTACAGGATGGCGGTATTCTGCGGCACAGCGCTCAGCACCCTATAAAATAAGTTAACCGTTTAGTGCCAATATTATTTTCAAAACATGTTTTAATTAATATTAATGCCCGGACCAATGCACAAAATAAAAACTTTATGGTCAATGTCTGAGAAAGTCGTTAAGTTTTAATGCTTTTTTCAGATCTGTAAACTTCAGCTTTAATAACCCGGTAATATTTCACGCAACAATAGCAATTAAAACAAAATATATATTTTTTTGGATACATATAGACATGTTTGCCTAATCAGCTGAAATTACTACATCTATAAAAAGGTAACGGTTCTGTTTCCTTGGATTTTATTATGCAGAGAATAAGCAATTTCCAGCATTAATGGGAAAAGTTACAAAGTAAAAGTAAACTTTTATTATCTTGGCTTAAATTTCTTCCATCAGCCGGTAATAATGTACAGAAAACAAGCGACAGCAGCAGCTCTCTCCTGAGCAAGGGAACTGCAAAATGTAATATGTGTGTGGATGGAGCGGAGCAAAATTGGTTTATTTCTCCAAAACTTGTATATCTATCTATCTATCTATCTATCTATCTATCTATCTATGTATCATCTATCTTTATCTTTTTATCATCTCATATATATTTACAGTATCTATCTATTTGTCTATCAGTTCCATTCAATTCAATGAAGCTTTCTTGGCAGGACTAAATGAAAAATTTGCATTGCCAAAGCATTTAGGGGGGCATTGATCATAGTTTTGTGAAAAATCCTTAAGCACAGTTTAAAAATGTAAACTTTCTCAAGTAACAACTTCATCATTTTCTATGGGATCATCTCTGTGAGTGATTATTGTCTTTATGTGCAAATCTAAAAATGTCATCAGACTCCATTTCCTGTACATTATAATAAAAAAGGCAAAGACTCATTTAAGCAAGAATTTCTTTTTTACATCTTTTAGTCTCTGAACTTGCATGCCTGATGAAAGTTTCGGTTCGGAGCTGAAACGCATTGCATTCTCTATTTAATAAAGCGGAATCCTCTTTAACACCGGTTCTCCGTGTGAGTTTTAAATACAGTGCCACCCTGACATCTCCTCCAGGTTGTGATATATTCTCTACATCGTTCTGGGATCTTGGTCCATCGGTGAACTTGGTCACTAAGGAGTGGCAGCTGGACACTTCCATTTTTACAATACGCTTGCACCATCTGAGTTCAGGTGAGAGTCCTGACTTACAGTAATACTTTCTATAGTTGCATCTGACAATATCACACGATAGTTACACTTTTTCTCCTTTATCTCTTGCACCCTTGCCTTCTCGCCTTTTTGGGGTATTGGGATTCCATTCCCCGTCCCCCCATCCCAGGTTATACAGTCACAATGTAGTCCGAACATTGTACAAGCTGTTACATTTCATGTGCAGAGATGAAGCCCTGAACGTTCTGTCACATTTTCTCAGTCTCCTTTCATTATTGGCCACAAATGAGATCTAATAATTTGAGACAAATTTGGTGCAAATTTAGGCGCAAATGAATCGGACATGAGACAATTCCAAAACGCATTTACTAAGGCAAAACTAGATCCATCATAGATCACAAGCCAAAAAAAAAAACAAAGAACAAACCAGGTGCAAAAATAGGCGAACCTGAGACCCACTATGATCAATGTCCCCCTTAGAGAATAGGGGATTGTGCAAGGTGGGTTAAAGGGAACCTGTCATAGGGAGCCCTTTTTCTGGCTCCCCCATGACCCCATAGAGAATAGTGTGAACATTTCCAAACGGTTTTTATAGTAAAACTGGCTTTTTCCGAAGTTAGATCAAAGTTTACCTTTCTGTATGTAGAGCAGTGTCCCTGGTCCTATGGGAGAGTCCAGCGAGGAGCGGTTACCCAAACCCAAACTCCTCCCTCGCGAAACCGCTCTGTAATGCTTCTTTTTCAAATTTTAAAAAACCTCCCATGACCCCCATATCTCCATTGCTTCCCCCTTCCTCGTTACGCCCTGGTTAATTTGATAAAACAAATGCCCATCAGAGTCATCGGTACTAAGGTGTCCAGCCCAAAAACTGAACAAGACACCTTGAAACAAACGTTTTTAAAAATGAACACTAGAATTTTTGCTACTTTTGCTAAATAATAAGGAGCTTATCTCAAGAAATTGCAAAAAAATCTTAATTACACCAACCGTCCTAACGGAAATTTATATCATGCAACAAAATAGTGTTTATAGTCTTTTGTTGGTCGTGTGCCCAAAAGCAGAATCTCATGTTTTATCTCCCTACATTATGAATCTGAAAGTTTCTTGGAAAGACCACAGTATGTAAATAAAATCGTAAAAAGCGGGTAAATATATATTTTTACGAAAGGCCTTCTGCGAATGTGGAATCTGTTGCTGCTACCGGCGATAATTCTATTTTACGATGTACCTGGCATATTAATAAAGAGCAAAAAGCAAATAGAACAAACTGTGCGAAGATATAGAAGGTAAAAGTATATTAAAAGTCAACATATTCATCTCTGGCAAATATTCATTACTTTCTGTTGAAATATGTTCTTAGAGGGGAATCTCAAATTAAGTTATCGGCAAAAAATAAATAAATAACTTCTAGTACATAATTCTCCATGGAATATTACAAACTAAGGTCTATGGAGATCATCTCAACGCTCAACCTTGTTGGGTTCCGTAACACGTAAATGTTCATTAGTAACATCAAAACAATGGACCATAGAGATTCGGTACTTGGTGATATCAACTGTAAACATTCATAATCTTTTGTAGTAAGGTCCAATAATTCAGGAAGTCCTTTGTTAGGCAAGTCCAATTGCATCGCTGATTAGTAAAAATAACACTGTATAAAGATGAAGAAGGTTCCACTTTCGCCATAGTAGCTGGAGATCCCTTTCCTTTTATGTTCTTATTAGATTGATCCTAAATTGAGATGTAAAGGGACTTCCTGGTCTTCACGCTAGTCTGAGGACAGTATCCAGTTGGTGAAGGCCGAGTGCCAGAATATGGTATCAAGGGATAGACTTTCCACCCAAAAAGTTGATTATTGTTAATTTCATGCTAATACAGTCCTTTTTAGCCATTTGGGAGCATGGTGAGTTCCATGTTGAACCAGACAGTTACAGATGTATGGTTACGTTCACATGCAATCCTATCAACACTACACAGGGCTTGTTGGACAATATAGGTAATGGGCAAAGTAAAATTGCTAGTTCATGCTAGCTCATCACCTCACGCTTGGGCTACTGTAATATTCTTATCTATGGTCCATCAGCTAACTCTCTAATGCCCATCCAATCTATTCTTAACTCTGCTGCCGGCTAATCCATCTGTCTCCTCTCCTCGCTTCTCCTCTGCCTCTCCTCTCTGCCATTCTCTTCATGGGTTACCCATTGTACAACAAATTCAGTTTAACACATTAACCATGACTTATAAAGCCGTCCACGACCTGTCCCCTCCATATCCTTCCAATACTGTCCCACACTCAACACCTTTAGCTTCACTCTATTACCATTTGCTCTTCTCAAAACCATCTCCAGGTCTTCTTTTGGTTTCTAGAACTCCTTAACAAAATATGTTAGACTCCCCCCCCCCCCCCCCACCTTTCAAACCTTTAAACTTAACCTGAAAACCTGCATTGCTTCGCTCTCTCACCTTGTGTCTTCTTCTTGAGCTCCAGGTGCTACAAATGAAATCACATTAACATTACAAACGAACACCATCAGTCACAGAAGCTCAATGTGTAGCCAAGGAAGGGGTGACCCTCCTTCCTTGACTAGACTTAACTATTGTAATGCTTTTGGCATATACTGTCTTAGATGTTCCTGGCAAGAATAATGGTGCTATAGAAAGAACCAAAGAAAATAAATTAGCCAAGAATAAGCTTAGATGCAAGTTCCCACGCAGGTGATCTTGGTTAGGCACTAGACTAGACACTTGGACTACCACTTCCTCAAAGGTCACCCAATGGTGTGTTTAACCTGATCCTCACAAACAATTGTTAAAGTATGACTCCAATTTTTTCACGGATCAAAAGCTCTCAACATCTTAATTACCTATGTGCAGTAGTTTCTATGCTATCCTCCTCAGTTTATCCGGTCCCTCCAGTTGCTGCTTCCCCTGGCTGTGCTGATAAGCTATGTGACACTGTCTCACTGCTGTTCCCTGCTCACAGAGGAGGAAAGAGGAAGATGCTATGTGACTATGCTCTCTATGTGTAGCAGAGATGAGTGTCTTCAAAACTGTGGATATAGAAGTCTACTACAAAGAATAGTGAGTTTCAGTCCCTCCAAACCCAGTCTGTTCTACAGAACTTTCTCTGTCTCTTTCTGCACCTGAAGCTGCATCTCCTTCCCTACCTACCTTCTAGTTGGCACTTTCTGCACAGTACAGAGCAGCTCACACAGCTCAGATTTTACACTTCATGTAACAGTTTCACTGCTGGTTGCTACTACTTATGGCATACACCATGTTCCTCCTCATGATAAAGGTGCTAGGCTAACCCCTCTGTAAATCCTGTATGTACACTATACAGTGTCAAGTGGATTTCCTAGAGTTACTGATATGAGTTGTCCAAAGCATAAAAATCCCTTTAATTCATATGTGACCTGAACAGCTGCTTACCTGGAGATGCTGCTCAACCAAGCAAAGTCTATAGGAGTGCAACCACTGTATGTTCAACTATTTTCAGCATTCCATAGACATCGGACAGGAATCATTCTTGACCTACGGTTTCGTGTATTAGTTGAAACTACACATTTGTTTGCGTGGCAATTGGGGGTCCAAGTGTTTGGACCCCCTTTAACAATTGCCCACTGTTGTCTTTTTCAAGTCTTTCCATATGAGTGGTAAGTTACTGTTCTACATATCTATAAATACATTTAACTGTTTACAAAAATGGTAATTATGACGATTTCCTGGTAGGAAGCTTTTATTATTTTTAATATTTACTAAAAAGAATTGTTATTTGAACTCGTTTCAGCAATTTCTCAGTAATTGAGGAGGCCAATAATTGTCAGCAAAGCCTATGATCATACAATTATATTGTGGAAGTGGCGGTTTGTTTCACTAATTGATTATTAATCGTTGTGCTGAGATATATCATAATCCGAGCCCCTAATTATACATGTCACAGAAAAGGAATCCTGAAATGAGATGTTTTCAACAATATAATGATAGAGTGCAAGCTAAACTATGGGAATCCCTGCAGTAGAAAATAGGCGAACCTGAGACCCACTATGATTAATGTCCCCCATGGTGTGATGAAATGGGTTCTATTTGCCACTTAATACAGCCCTAGATCATGGATCCAGTGTCTGCAGCAGGTTTACAACAATTTGCAGTAAAGTACATTAAAGTGTTATTCACCTGTAGACAGGGAAGGTAAGTGGAAACTTTCCTGGACATGAGGCGTCCCATCAGTAGGCAGTTCTTTTATCTGAGGCACGGAGGTGAGCGGCTGTCTGTTCCTTTTCTTCTGGCTGAAGAGGGGGACAGGGAGACAGGCTGCAGAAGACAGAAACTATTTCAATTAGGTAGAAACAAAACATTCAAAAGATTCAGTGTAACTGCATTTCAGCGCTGTAAAAATGTGGCAAATAACACTGAATATTACAGTAATTCTGCTGTCACTATGAAAAACAAAATCACTATTTGACTGCATTGTGTAGCTGTTAGCTGTTACAGGGTGTACACGTCTGTTCTGTTCCTTATGTAAGGATTTAGGCCAGGGGTGAACAACAGAGCAAAGAAGGACTAGTACTGGAGACCCCCAGAGCAGACAAAAAAAATCAATTTCTGGCTCCTCTGCAGCTTCCTGCACCACACTGCAGCTTCTTCTACCCTGTTGCTCTTCCGTGTCCCAAGCTGGTTGAACACGCTGCCATCAGGACCCTTAGCAGTACAGTACAGCTCCTGCACCAATAGACACCGCTATCAGTTATGGAGGTGCTCATTGGACGCATTGGATTTTTAGGAACACAACTCAAGGCTTGACAGGTGACTTGTCGGTGTGGGTTGTACACCCTCTCTAGGCTTTTAGATGAGATGAATGTGGCTGCACATTATGTACATGCCGAGTAGTGAAGCTTCTCTACTACAGATGAGTGGAATAAGGCAGGAAAGGAATCCGTGCATTGTATCTCAGCACTGATAGAGGGAAAACAGGACTGTGGTGTCAAAGAACATTTTGGTGGTGATGGAGTGGTTGGAATTGAGAAGTATGAGTCAGAACTTTGACTTACCGACTCCACAGCCCTGCCGGTGGTCGGAGGAGGCCATGGAGTGGCCAAAGCAGGTCCTGTAACGATCCAGCACTTACTGGTGTCAAAGTATGGAAATACCAGGATTGGAGCCTCGTCAGGGTAAGGTGGTCACACGTTCTGCTAGGTGTCGGTTCATAACGCGACGCTAGCACACAGGGGGCGGTCCTCGGGCCGAACGCACATGCGTTTCCAGGGAAACGCATGCGATTGATAAGCCAATCGCATGGCTTCCAGGGAAACGCATGTGTGTTCGCGGCCTAAGAGAGGATTCATACGAATGTGTGAAAACTGCCGTATGCAACCCGTACCGTAGTGTTGCGTTACAGGCTGTATACGTTCCCATGCCTTTCAATGGGTACACATCCATCTGTTTTGATGTACGTACTGCCCACCGTTCCGTAACGTAACAAGCGGGACAGAGAGCAGGCTCTATCTACCTTGTTTTCCCTTGAAATTGGAGAACGTGTTCTGCATGTAAACAATTCACAATGTGTGATGCTTATTCCTCGTTGCACCAGTTAAATTGTTAACGCATCTATGATCGAGCCAAGTTCCTCCCAGCAGCCTTCGAATTGTGCTTCTAAACGTAATTGAAACGCTAAGGCCGGTGGCGCGTGTTTAGAACCCATTTTTTGAAAACGCAGCTGTTTTTGACCAGTTTTACCAATTATCTTAATTAAAACGGGTTAAAAACGCATGCATTTTTTAAGGGACTGCTCAAAAACGGCCCAAAAACGGGTTTTAAAACGCCACGTGTGTCTGACAGCGGCGTGTAAGGGGTTAACACCCGCGATCGGAGCCGGCTCCGATCGCGGGTGTTAGCGCAGGCTGTCAGCTGTACTAGACAGCTGACAGCCGCTGCTTCTGGTACCGCCTCCGTTCGTGAGCCGGTGCCAGAAGCAGGACGTTATAGAACGTCCCCGTGCGCTAAGCATCTAGCCCCGGGGACGTACTATAACGTCCTGGTGCGCCTAGGGGTTAAATGGGTTATCCACCTCACTGTTTCCAGGGACCCATTCACTTCACCAGCAAAAATACAGCTATTAGCAATGTAATTGTATTACACAGTGATATGTGTCTCTCTGCTGCCCCCCAGTGGCTTAGGAGTGACCTGTAGCTTGCTAAGAGTTTGTTATTTTTGTAGCAAAATTGTATTGAACCTTTTTTTATAAAAAAAAAAATTAAAGTCCTTAAGAAAAAACAAGAGAATGTGTAGAAGAGCTCCACCACCTGAGGATTAGTGGTAAAAAAAACTGCATCTGAGAAACTGAACATATGAACGCACCCCTAAAGGACCAGGCCATTTTCAGTTTTTGCTCTTCCTTTTTTCACCTCCCTCCTTTCACAACCCATAACTTTTTTCATTTTTCCATTCACAGATATGTGTGAGGGCTTGTTATCTGCAGGACAGAGTGTTCCTACTAATGGCAATATTCTGTGCAACATACTGGGAAGCTGGAAAAAAAATGTCAAAATTAGGGGAATTGACCAAAAAAGCAGTTGTGTCATTTACTATGAAATTTTATACATTACACACAGACATGAGCAGGGGGAGGAGAGGGGAGGGGTAACAGGGGTGACATCACTGCCTCTGACCATGTGACCAGCCTCATGTACATGATAAAAAATATATGATTTTACAATGAATAATGTATGAAATAACTAGATAAAGGCTGGGATGGGATTCTTGTGAGCTGCTCCAACAGGTAGAGGTGACAGGACTAGTGACACAGACCTGATGACAGGTGTCCTTTCACAGATATGTGTGAGGGCTTGTTATCTGCAGGACAGAGTGTTCCTACTAATGGCAATATTCTGTGCAACCTACTATGAAGCTGGAAAAAAAATGTCAAAAGTAGGGGAATTGACCAAAAAAGCAGTTGTGTCATTTACTATGAAATTTGGAAGCAGGGGAGGCATTGAACAGGAAAGGGTACGATATAAGTGTGGCGAAAGGGGGGCTTCTTCAGACATTATAAGCCATACATTTTTGACTAGACACCAGACAACCATGCCCACTGATCCCTGGAAAAAATTTATACTCACTGCCGGTCCCTGGGCAAAAAAAGTTTGGGGACCACTGCCGGGGGTCTGATCACTCATGCAATATGCTGTAATGCTACTGTATTGCAGAATATGGTAAATATGCGCCTCAGGGCGGCAGAATGGGGATCCCTTTAAAGAGCGGTGAAATTCGCCACTCTAAAGTGGGCGATTCGGGCGCCCGTTAATGCCCAAATCGCCCACCAGCTAAATAAATTGCGCCTGTCTCTTTAAGACACAGACGCGATTTATATGCGGAGCGACGTAGTGACACAGGCGTCATGACGTCACGCCGCCTGTGTCACTATGCGGAGCCGGAGCCGCGCGCCGAGGGAGCAGCTGACTGCAGGTGAGTATGATTTCATTATTTTTCATGTAATTTCATTAATTATATGAGGCTAAAAGGTGGGAGTAAGGAGGCGTTGTGTTATACTTATAATGAAGGGGTGTTTTATATGTGTGGAGCGTGTGGTCAGTTGTGTTGTGAGGAGTATATATTATTTAGGAGCACAGTGTTGTTATCCAGGAGACTTTATATTGTAAGTGACTGTGGTATTTTTAGGGACGCCGGGTGGAGATGCTGCACGGAGCTGAAGCTATCTGGCCGTGAATTCACCAGTGATACGTCATGGATTGGAGAACCCGGAATAAAGTCCTCCTGATGGAAGAGATTGTCATCCATAAGGTACTAGATGCCACAAATGCCTCTCAGATCCTGTAGTCAGTCACAAAGTGTCAGTGATCCTGTCTGTGGGGATGTTAATTGTTAGTAAAGTTTTCAGCATTTAATTAACGGGGGGTGGGGCAGCATTTTAATATTCGCCTCAGGCAGCAAATATACTAGAATCGGCCCTGTATGCACACCTTGTATTACAGCTCACGTCCGACATGCTGTGATGGTGAGTGTTAAGTGGCAGCCTCCAAGAAGTTCCGAGCTGCATGGCTACCAATCAATGACCCGTGAAAATGTCACAGGGGGTGACATTTGGCAGCATATGAAGATGCTGTTTCTTTGAAATTATCTGCTTTGACCACAGTTATCTTTTGGCATTGTCACCAGCACCGATCACTCCAGGTATATGCTGTATATTACAACAGATACCTGCCCTGTGTAGAGGGCCTTCTCCATACAATCATAACCTCTTGAGGACATGCATGTACTATGGGCAGTCATTAGGTTGAAATTAGAGATGAGCGAGCACTAAAATGCTCGGGTACTCGTTATTCGAGACAAACTTTTCCCGATGCTCGTCTCGAATAACGAGCCCCATTGAAGTCAATGGGAGACTCACTCTGCACAGGGAAGCTTGGCCAAACACCTGGGAACCTCAGAAAAGGATGGAATCCAGTTTCCGAAAGCGAGCAGAGATCTAAAAACGGAAAGCTGCAAAACTTCTAGATCAAATGCAACTGTTTTAAATTTTGTGTGGATTTTGTATCGTATCGTCATGAAGCAAATCTAACACCCTTCTAAAATCTCAAAACCTGTTAAATCCGCAGCATTGGATGAAATCTGCTCCAAATATTGCGCAAAACCAGAAATCTGCTCCAAATATTGCGCAAAACCAGCAATGTTGCAGAACCATATTGAAAAATGAATTTATATTCCAGGATTGAAATGTCACTATTGTTATGTTATTGTTATGTTATAATATACTGCCATTTAGATTACTTATTGTAAAACCTGCATCATATCTATACAGACAATGGGGGGAGGGTGTATCATTGTAGTTGTATCAGTTTTCGGTCTTTAGAAGGTGTCAAATTCTCCAAATCTTCCAACTTGCACCAAATGTGGGGATTTTATTTATTTTTTTGTTTTTGAGCTGACTCCACTTTACATATTAGACATCCTATTCAAGATTTATAATGTGACCAGAGATGACGTAGACAGAAGTGTGAACTGCAACTCTATTTGCCACAATGAAACCAGAGTTATCAAGCAGACGCCAAAAGAACTTGAAAAACCTGGTCCATTGGGTTTAGTCACAGACTCCTGCTTTATATACAGTGAATTATTCTTGCATTTCACTCATTCTGATTGCAGATAAGTAACAATGAATATATCCTGGAAATAATTAACATTCTTATCTTTGTTTAGCCGACAGCTACAGGACGCCAAAAGAACTTGAAAAACCTGGTCCATTGGGTTTAGTCACAGACACCTGCTTTATGTACAGTGAATTATTCGCTAATTCTGATTGCAGATAAGTAACAATGAATATATCATGGAAATAATTATTATTCATATCTTTGTTTAGCCGACAGCTACAGGAATGGAATTGTACAAAGACAACCAAGTCAAAGGTGAGGCCTTGTCTGTATCTAATGAATCTATAGGATGTGAGGGGGGGGGGGGCTTATATAAAATAACCATGAGGGGGCTGTGTATGGTAAACTAGAGAATATTTTAGGGAACAGGAGACTGTTTTAGTTTCTAAATTTTTAATGCCACCACATGCGTTCACTACAAAGGGGCCCACTGAAACCTGGAGCCGATCCTACGCCCTACAAGTCTGGAATTCACTTCCAACATCTGGTACTAGTGTCACGCTTTGTGGGGAATGGAGGATGCGTCCCTTCTGCCTGTGGTTTCAGGATTTCATGGGTGAAGATCCGTCTCAGTATAAAATTTGGTGGGTGGTCTTGAAGGCTTGGGCCCCAGGCTGCCGCCCAGATCGCCTATATTATAATCCACTACTCTTCACATCTCCTAAATGTAATAGATGAACTTTATGTAGAGTTTAAAGATATCTGATATAGTCATATGTTCACATGAATAAACCATTATAAAATTACTAAAACTGAAATAACCAAAAATCTGCCTATTTGTGATGAGATTCGTCCTTGGCCATATAAGAATTATGGATACAATCCTTCTCATGCTCAGATACTATATTCATAATATACACATCACACTTTATACCCACCTGAAGCCTCCAGATGTTTTCACTTTCCTTAGAAATGTTATCCACAGTTTCGCTCATTAATGCAATTAACATATTAAGAAGAAGCACAAATGTTAATATGACATAAATTATTAGAAGAATCAGGAACAGGGTGGGGTATTTTGCTTCTTGTTGTATCTCCAGGTCTCCTAGTCCCAGGGTAAGCTTAAATAGTTCCACAATAGCTGTTCTAAAGCTGCCATAAGAGCTGCAGTCTTCACCTTCAGCACAATGTTCAATTAGTGAAGCCAGAGCTGTTGAGAGGGAAATACATTTTACATTGCATAGTCTGGTAGGTTTGTGTGTTGCTTTAAAAACCATTGTATATATAGAAAAAGAAAAGAAAATTTAAAAAGCCACAACTGAGAAAAATAGTCTTGGTACTTACTTTACAGGTATACCAGACATTAGTTGGGGATGACTTATCTTTAATATAGTATTAGAAAAGTTAAAGGGAACCTGTCATCAGATTGGCCTAATAAACTGCAACACCCCTGCCAATGTATAGGCAAGGGGTAGTTGCGAATAAGGCCCTCTACCTGCCAGGATCATCAGGTGAGCCTGTGCAACTCACCCAAGGGATAATGCAGGGAGATCTTAGGTTATCAACAGCTGTAGATCCTGCCTGAACAGGCAATGGTTAAGTGGGTGTAAGTGATTGACCAATTGTTGGCTGTATTGTAAACAAGTGTGATTGGAGAGGTGCTACCACCTGACCAGGAGAACAAAACTCCTGGGCAGGGAGGACCAAGGCCTCTTTACCACCTGGTCTCTCAGCACATGGACTGAGTGAAGAGAGAGACAGTGTCAGTACACCATTAGTGCTGCCAGCTTAATCCCAGGACCAGAGTCAGGAGACTCTAACCCCAGAGCTGCAGCTTCCACAGTTTGGACACAGCTCCACCTCAACTATCCCAGCCTGCATCTACTACCAGGCTGGTGCTTTATTCCTGAGGACCCTCTCCATGACCACTCCAGTAATCCAAATCTGCTGTGAGACCGTTTAGGCCCGTTGCCTGCTACCTATTCAATAAAGAACCATGAGTTATTTTGCACAACATTGGATACGGCTGTTATCACCACGGGCTCCCCATCCGTTACCCAGGAACTCATCCTACAGACACTTAGGGGTTGCCCCAGGGAGAACCAGTAAATCAGCCTCTCCCTCCATATTTCATACACACCACCTGCTGGAGACCTACCAGGCTGTAGGACAGCCCTTTGGTCCTCCTATCATACACCGTGACATCAGCGTGCCCTAGGCCACAACCGCCAGTCACTGAAGTCAAGCTCTCCCTGCCTTAGGAACATCATTGATCAGATCTACTGAAGTCCGGTGAATGATGTCAACTACATGGGAAGAGGTGTTGAGAGGCAGGGAGAGCATGATTTCAGTGTTTAACTTTCCCCCTCCCTGACTTTATACATCTGACTTACATCTCTCTTCAAAGCTGATTTTCTGGATGATGACACCACACCATAAGAGAAACATGACCTAGAAGGTGTTCAGCTATTTGACAACATACTGGTAGTGGTTTATTAGGTCAATTTCCAATGACAGGTTTTCTTTAACACTTTTTATTAGCATATTTTTAGGTTTCGTATATCCTACTTATGAACTTTTATTAACCCATTATATTTAAAAAGAACTCAAATCTGACATTTGTTTTTTTCTAATAAAAAATTTCTGCCTTTATAGTAGAACCTAAATAACATGAGAACTTTTTTACCACGGGTCAAAGTTTTTTTTTTAATTACCTTCCTTTGCATAATGAAATCACCATCTTCAAAGTGCAATAACTTTTGAAATTTTTTGTAATTAATGTGGCTGTGTGAGGGTTTATTTCTTGCAAAAAAACCTATGGATTTTATTTCCAGTGGAAAGATCTCAGGGTCAAGAGAAGCTTATCTTCTTAGCAGTAAGTTGCCTTTGGTGACGCAACTACACAGTGGTGCTGAACCATAGTATGAGTTGTTGAGTAGCTGCGAACATCTGATAGGTGAATATACTCAGTTTCGGACACCCAGTGATCTGATATTTGATTACTTTTGTTTTTCACCTGGAATACCCCTTTATAATAATTATAACGATAATAATTCCTTTATTTATATAGAACACACAGATTACACAGCACTGCACAGAGCTTGCAAAATCATTCGCTGTTCCCAACTGGGCGCACAATCTAATCACCCCACCAGTATGTTTTGGAGTGTGGGAGGAAACCGGAGGAAACCCACGCAAACACAGAGAGAACATACAAACTCTGGGACAAACTGGGACTTGAACCCAGGACCCCAGTGCTGCAAGGCTGTAATGCTAACTACTAAGCCACCTTGCTTGCCCCTATATGTGTAGAACAGAAAAGGAGCTCCTTACCTACGCCAAATCCAAAAAGGAAGAGAATGTACACTAATAAAAACTTCAAAACATCATTGATAATGACCTAGAAAATAAAATAAAAATTGGTTTGATAAGTACATTTCTAATTTGACATAAGATCTGCTATCAGAACAGTTCATGGAGCTTAATATCTGCTGTTAATTGTCAGCCAAACCTTTTACAGTGCCTGTAGCAAATTTTCCTTGCCAGAGTCCTTAGAAATTGAGGCTCCTATCTACTATAGCGTGCATTATGGACTCCTAGTATGTCCCTCCTGGCATGATGTTTTTTTTTTTGTTGTTTTTTACTATGGAGACTTGTGATTAGTCACCTAAAGGACATGTGCAAACCTTGGATGTATGATTTATGGTTATGTGTCACACTGCACTGTTTCTAAGATTTAGTATACTGTATCATAGTATCATAGTTTATATAGTTTAAAAAGACACATGTCCATCAAGTTCAACCAAGGAAGGGAAGGGATTGTATGAGGAAGGGACTTAAGGTAAATAATTCTATATAACTGTCAATGTTCTTTAGATTTAAAAGGCATCTAGACCCTTCTTGAAGCTCTCTGCTGGCCCTGCTGTGACCAGGCCTGAGGCAGGCTATTCCACAGATTGACAGTTCTCATAGTAAAAAAGCCCTGTCGCCTCTGGTGATTAAATCTTGTTAACTTTCCCCCTCCCTGACTTATACATCTGACTTACATCTCTCTTCAAAGTTTTTTGGATGATGACACCACACCAGGCCATGAAAGAAACGTGACCTAGAAGGTGTTCAGCTACTTGACAACATACTGGTAGAGGTTTATTAGGTCAATTTCTGATGACAGGTTTTCTTTAACACTTTTTATAAGCACAATTTTAGGTTTCATATATCCTACTTATGAACTTTTATTAACCCTCTCTGTGCAGTATATTTAAAAAGAACTCAAATCTGACGTTGTTTTTTTCCTAATAAAAAATTGCTGCCTTTAAAGTCTAACCTAAATAACATGAGAACTTTTTTCTGTGGGTAAAAGTTTTTTTTTTAATCACCTTCCTTTGCATAATGAAATCACCACCTTCAAAGTGCAATAATTTTTTTGTAATCAATGTGGCTGTGTGAAGGTTTATTTCTTGCAAAAAAAACCTATGGATTTTATTTCCAGTGAGAAAGGTCTCAGGGTCATGAGAAGCTTATCTTCTTATCAGTAAGTTGCCTTTGGTGACACAACTACACAGTGGTGCTGAACCACAGTATGGGTAGTTGAGTAGCTGCAAACATCTGGTGAATATATTCAGTTTCAGACCCCCACTGATCTGATATTTGATTACTTTTGTTTTTCACCTTGAATACCCCTTTATAATATTCTAATTATAATCATATACCATATATACTCGAGTATAAGCCTAGTTTTTCAGCACAAAAAATGTGCAGAAAAATCCAAACTCGGCTTATACTCGAGTAAAAAATATATAGCAAAACTCACCTTTCTGGCTTCCCCCGCTGCTGGCTATATACTATGGGGCAGGGTCCGGCAGGCTATATATTGAGGAGGATGTGATCAATGCATTTCCCACCCCCGGCTTATACTCGAGTCAATAGGTTTTCCCAGGTTTTGTGGTAAAATTAGGGGCCTCGGCTTATACTTGGGTCGGCTTATACTCGAATATATACAGTAATTCCTTTATTTATATAGCACACACAGATTCCACAGCGCTGCACAGAGCATCCCAAACCTGTCGCTGCCCCCAACGGGGCGCACAATCTAACCAACCTGCAAGTATGTTTTGAAGTGTGGCAGGAAACCGGAGGACCTGGAGGAAACCCACACAAGAGAGAGAACATACAAACTCTTTGCAGATGTTGACCCTGGGACTTGAACCCAGGTCTCCAGTGGTGCAAGGCTGTAATGCTAACCACTAAGCCACCCTGCTTGCCCCTATATGTGTACAACAGAAAAGGAGCTCCTTACCTACGCCAAATCCAAAAAGGAAGAGAATGTACACTAATAAAAACTTCAAAACATCATTGATAATGACCTAGAAAATAAAATAAAAATTGGTTTGATGAGTACATTTCTAATTTGACATAAGATCTGCTATCAGAACAGTTCATGGAGCTTAATACCTGGTGTTAATTGACAGCCAAACCTTTTACCGTGCCTGTAGCAGATTTTTCTTGCCAGAGGCCTTAGAAATTGAGGCTCCTATCTACTATAGCATGCATTATGGACTCCTAGTATGTGCCTCCTAGCATGATGGGTTTTTTTGCTGTTGTTTTTTACTATGGAGACTTGTGATTAGTCACCTAAAGGACATGTCCAAGCCTTAGGCTACATGCACACTGCCATTGCCCGCCGTACCATAGCACAACGGGCACACGGCAGTGCGCGAGGAGAGGAGGAGGTGAGCGCAGCTCACCCCCGCTCGTCTCCATAGAAACATATGGGGCACGGCACCGTAACACGGGAAAAGATAGGACATGTCCTATCTTTTCCCGGGCTACGGAACGGTACAATGCCACACGTGTGCTGCACCGCACCGCTCCCGTACGGTGCCGTGAGCCCATAGAAGTGTATGGGGGACGTATATCGGGCGCATATACGTCGGCCGTATATACGTCCCCCATACATGTGTGTGAATGCAACCTTAGATATATGACTCGGGTTATGTGTCACACTACACTATTTCTAAGATTTAGTACACGGTATCAAAGTATCATAGTTTATACTGTTCAAAAAGACACCTGTCCATCAAGTTCAACCAAAAAAGGGAAGGGATTGTATAAGGAAGGGATTTAAGGCAAATAATTCTATATAACATAACCGTGAATGTTCTTTAGATGTGACCAGCGCCTGAGGCAGGCTATTCCACAGATTGACAGTTCTCATAGTAAAAAAAAGCCCTGTCTCCTCTGGTGATTAAATCATGTTTTCTCCAGACAGAGACAGTGCACCCTCGTCTTTTAATTTGATTTAAAGGGAACCCGTCACCACTATTTTCACAAATACAGGTAGTGACAGGTTCCTATAGAGCTGTAATAACTATTTGACACCCTGCTTGTAGCTAAAAATTATGCCCCTGAGATTCCCATATATTCAACTTTATAGTTTTATCTGGTAACTAAGCATGGCTACATGGAGTCCAGGTGGGCGTGGCCTCCTCAGGCTGAATCCAGCAGCTCCTCCCCATCCCTATCTCTGTATGCTGCTATAATGTCATGTGACCAGGGTGACATCATCGCAGGTCCTATAGCTTTTGTAGCATTAGGAACTGTACACTAAGCATATATGTCATGAAATCACAGCATATTTTATCACATGAAATCACAGCAGGCTGCATGGAGAGGAGTAGGAATCCATGGAGGCTGCTGTGATTGTTTTATGTGGTCAGATATGTACATGGGGTATAGTTTTCATATTAAGTAGCTCAAGGACCTTTGATGATGTCACCCTGGTCATATGACATTAGGCCATCCCCCCCATGGACTCGCTCCAAAGCTGCATAGATACCAGGCAAGATTATAACTCTGATTTTATGGGGATCTGAGGGGAACAATTTTTAGCTAAACGCAGGGTGTCAGATAGTTACTAGAGCTCTATAGGAACCTGCCACTACCTGTATTTGTGAAAATAGTGGTGACGGGTTCCCTTTAACGGTAGGCGTTTGAATTGACGGTAGGCAAGAGGAGAATTGGTACAGTGCAAAGCAGAGCACAGATTCTCGTGTCATTTACCATATACTGTATTGTAGAAGATGGATCACAAATTGACACTTGTCTTTATAGAAGATTAAGAACTTGTGCTCTTATATATTGTACTCATTTTATAGTAAGTAAATTGGGCATTTGACTTCCTAGAGCAGTGCTTCTCAACCTTTCTAATGCTGTGACCCCACAATACAGTTCCTCATGTTGCGGTGACCCCAAACCATATACAAGAATATTGTATTCGTGCCAAAAAATGCAATAAAATCGTGGCTTCGATGGCTTTAGGCGACCCCTGTGTATTGATCGTTTGACCCCCGCCAGGGTCGCGACCCACAGGTTGAGAACTACTGTCCTAGAGTTTATTATAAGCTGTTTGCATGGTACACAGACCTATTTTGGTAACATAACAGAATGTTAGCTGATACTTTCCACCGCAGTATATAACAATTGTTACACATTGTACATAACAATATGTGTAAACTGCACTGATTATAGAAAACATACACTTTTCTTAACATTGAATATTCAATATTACCCGCTGGACCATAACGCTGTAGATACCCAGGGACTGGAACCCTCTGGTGTAGTACAACACGTTTGTCCATCCAAGTGTTATGGCGATGACAGAGAAGATCAGAGATTCTTCTATTCCACATAAATAGGTTATTGTTGATACAATGACCAGGACGGCTTGTGTGAAGCTGATAGATAAATGGGTATGCATTAAACGGGAGGCTTTTTGTTAAACAGATATACATTTATACAGTAAAATGTACAAATCTTATCTTTACTGTACTAGTGACCGTTAGGCCCGGACCCCAGTATATTAATGGGGGCTTGGGTTTTTGTAATCCTTGATCCTGTTGTAGAGGTACTGTTAAACGTGCTGTTGGTGTCCACCAGAGAACAGGGGGGTGTAGGAAAATGGGAGTAAATTTGTTAGGCCAAATCATGCAATAGGGACAAATGAAAGGTACTGAAATAACTTACAGTTTCATAAAATATGGGGGCGATTGGGTAGGCATGGGGTTTTTGCCGATCCCTTAGAAGGAATATTTTTGGATTTCGCATGGGTGCGACCAGATGTGACGGCCGAGCAAGAGTTGCTAAATAGAAGAGGAAACATAAATGTCGAAGGATATATTACCAATTGACATTGTTGCATGGGTTGCCATCGCATAGTATGGTCCGTCAAGACAAGAATAAAATGTATGTATAGGGGGTGATCGGGCTAGTATTTGGTGTAAGAAAACAACAAATTTTTATAGTGTTCTTATGGTTGACGAAACAAGGGTTTGGTTTTTATTTCAGCGACTGAAGTCTGAAGCAGTTTTCCTATCTAGGAACTATTGATAGTTGAATCAGATGGTGAACAATCAAAATGGTGAAAAATAAAATGTTTCAGGCAGCCATCACTTCTAGCTCTCGGCTGTAGGGAAAATAGTCCAAAAGTGTGCGCTTCAGGACCATAACATGGGATATGGCATGTGATCATGACAGAAACAACACAAGATAATAGCATTGGATAAGAAACAGTGGCGGTTCAATGAAACAAAATTTGGATTAAATTATTGCGGCAAAAAATACGAAATGGAGATCACGACTATGAATATGCTTCCAATTATAGGATAGGTAGGGGTTTTACAGTGTAAAAAAGGCCTTGGGCGGAATTTCATTCCACATTTCTTTCTCTGATGATGATCTTTTTTTATACAGAAAGTTAAGGGTATTAACAAAATAAATTTAATATTTGGTAGCATTACTATGGAAAGTGTGGAATGTAAAAAGCTGTAAATTTTCACATATGTGCATTGCTAAATTTATGGTCTTTGTATAAAGTTAAAACAGTGAATTTAAAAAAAATTCGCTTCCCTACAGAATACCGATATGACACGATCCTAGTACATGGGGGGGAGGTCACCAGAAGTGGGATCACCTGGCTCACTGGGATACGACCCATATTTCAGGTCTCTATGGAGGCGTATATGATTCTTAGGTGAACTAAGGCTCTTTTTTAAATCATCTGGTATAAGAGTAATGGCCTAAAGGAGATGAAGAATGAATTCATTAAACGGACCAGGAAAATGGTTGTTAAATAGTTGTGGGATGAGCACTTCCTGCGTGTGGGATTCGTCAGTGCTGAAAGGAGAGCAGGGGGGAAAGGTGTCTCCTGTAGCGCCATTCTAAATGGACTTAAGAAGGAAGAGAGGCCAAATTGGACAGGAAATAAGGATGTAACCGGACAGGTCACGTGTTTCCCTGGCTCTAGTGAAGAAAAGAGTGTCAACCTGGTTTATGGGTGGATGGTATTATGATGTTAGGATTTCCTTCGAAGTTATAATTTTAATATCCATTTTGGCAAGCAGGGCTAATCCAAGAATGAATTTCCAGGCTAAATCTTTCAGGTTAGTAAGCAACATATATGTGCTATATTTTTCGGGGTTCGTCGAGCCCTATTGAATTTAGAACCAGTCCTGTCGTCCTCAGGGGGCCATACTGGCGTTTTATGTCTTCTCCATGGATATCAAATAGACATCCCACATGTAACTGGACCCTTAAGCAACATTTAACCTACTAGAAGTGGAAGGGTGCGTCGAGGCAGCACCATCTTGGTTCAGATGTTGCCACCCCTGAGGCGTCATCGGAGAGTGACGCTACATTGCGCATGACGAGCATGTAAGTCTGTATGAGACTGTCAAGGCTGGGGGGGAAGGGTCATTCATGCATGACCTACACGTAGTGCGGCCGGAGAGTCACAATTTTATAAGAATCCAAGCAAATTCCCATACCAGTAAGTACCTAGGGGGCCTAAAAATTTAGAAAAAGAAAAATACAATAAAAGGTTCAAATCACGCCAAATGAAACCACTTTTTTGACATTTCGCACCTCTTAAATGGGGTGTTTTTTTCAAAGTGATAAAAGGGTGGTTCAGGGGGGGTCCCCAAATGAATGTTCAATGAAACCATTTGCTCGTCCGCGCAAGAAAAATTACACCTCACACAGCTCTGACCACCATATAAAAGAAAAAAAATAATGGTGTAGAAACTAATGACTTTGTTTGTACAAAAGATTTTCATTTTAACTGCAATCATTAAACATATATAATTAATATCGCATGATGTACTGACCATAAGAATAAAAGACTGGTGTCATTTGTGTGGCAAGTGAAACTGTCAAAAAACATATCCCACAAGAAGAATGGCAATTTTTTTCCCTCCTCTCAGTAATGACATGAAATATTAAATACAGCGTGGTGTGGGCCCTACGTTAAGAGAGAACCAGACGGACTGTACGATGTAGCCGAACCTATTCAAACTTGGTTAGTCCTAGGTACCAGAATGAATCATAGACATAATCAAAGTTGGCGCAATTACGATTTATGTGGGTTAACCTTGTTCGTATAGCAACCGCAACATATATAAAAATCCATTGTCCATCAGAGACCAAAAAATATTTCTCTGAGGGGGGTTAGCAGGGATCATAAAATATGACAGTTCCCCCCGGCTTTGACATACCAAATTCAAGCATAAACCACCTACAGAACCTATGCTGTATGTAAGCGGGGCCGGGACTGCCCTGTATCGCCACTAGGAATGGACAGGTGTTGTGTGTACACAGACCCAACAACCGGCGTTAGCAAATATCATTAAAAGGAAAAAAGGGGTGGTATGAATGTTGTTGACAGTAGAGAGTAAGCAAATTGAAAAAAACCATAAAAAGACGCATGGGCCATGCCGTTAAGAGAGGTTTATTAGATCTGTGGGGGGAATGGGCCTTGTATTGTGGTGACGTTAGGTTATGTTTTTTTAGGTGTTATAAGAAGATGTCTCTTCTTTGCTATGTTGGTGTAATGTATAGTAACTGGTAATGGTTGGGTTTTGACCTTTATCAGTTTCTGTCTTGCGGGCATATCAGTCAAATGCCATTGTCTTTTGCTCCATTTAGTATTACTCTTAAAGAAAACGAGGGCTGCTGAATTTATGTGCCTGACAAAGTATTCAGTAAGAAATGGTGACTTCTTGGGTAAGATGACACGGCGGAGTTCTGCGTGGAGTGGCTGCTGGAAAATGGGGGAGCTGGGGTGGTGGAGTGAAGGCTTTTCATTTACAATGTTGTCCTTGGGTAAACTGCTCCATTGTTGTCCATTAGGAGGCCGCCATTGGTAGGGACAAAAGGGAATATCTTATACTGAAGTTGCTGAAGCGATATTGTTCATCTCCCGAGACATCTTTGGTCCTGTTATCGTTGATCTGTAACATGAAAAGTAGATTTGAATGTGATTGCACGAGGTGCATACCATTTTATCGCTTATCTTACACAAAGCCCCTGGACTTGTCTGCTATTTTTACGAAATTCCATGTTTTACCCTTCTGTCACTGCTTGTCATTTGTCGGTTGCACGAAAAAAAACTTCTGGGTTCCCACAGTGACATGTATTGTTGATCTTTATGACATCTTTAGGACACTGTACACAATTGGCAGTACATTTCACGGAACCAG
The DNA here is from genome assembly GCA_019512145.1 of Engystomops pustulosus. Lineage (NCBI taxonomy): Eukaryota > Metazoa > Chordata > Amphibia > Anura > Leptodactylidae > Engystomops > Engystomops pustulosus. The sequence continues at coordinate 244,257,306 of CM033642.1, read as the reverse complement.
AAAAAAAGTCTAAAGGGGGGTGGGGGACGCACACTGGGGTCACGTCCGGTAGGCCCATGGGTGGCGAACCTATGGCGGCCAGGCGGTTCCGAGGCTTCCAGCTCCATACTCTTATCTGTGGGGCGCCCGTGGAGCCATTTCTTGTCCCCAACACACGTGACTGCAATAATATTTCCATGCAGTTCCTATCAGACGTTAAAAGATGCTGCTTCAGGATAGTTACGGTGGGCTACTTGGGACAGGTAGGAAGAGGATAATTTGAGACGGTGGCCAGGAATTATCTTTGGGAGGAACTGGTTGTGCTGGCCCCAATGGATTCTCTGGGGGGGGGTTGTACGAATGGGACCAATTTAGCAAATTTTGGGCCCGTCCGTCTTTTCTACAGTGTTTTGGGTCCTGCGGGAGGAGGCCGAGTATAGGGACATTTGGAACGTTGGGATTAAGAACAACGGATCAATAAGTTACCTACTGGACTTGGGGGGGGTGTAATTTTTGGTTGGACGCACCGAGCGGGGGGGGAGGGGAAGGGTGGACCAAGGGAGAAAAACAGGGAAGAGCAGTCGCTATAAATGAGGGGTGTTGTGTGGTTGCAGTTTGGACACCTCTCCGTCGCTAAAAGGTTCGCCATCAACTGGTCTAGGCCAAGACCTACTGAAGGACTTACTAACTTCTTCTGGAGGATATGGCCGGCCATCGGACCTGCTAATGTCATAGTCTGGCAGAGCTATGGTATGCTGCCTGCGCCTATGATATACCGTGCCGCAAACAATTTGCATGTGCAGCTACTACTCCTTTTTTTTGAGCCACAAGTGTCCTTTTAAGGAAGGGGTAGAAAACCTAAGAACCACCGGGGCGGTGTTCGTAACCGGGGGGAGATGCGGCTGCGATTACAGTAAATGATTCATTAACAGTGCAAGGAAGGTTGGATGAGATTTTATAGTTTTGTGTTTTTCACAAACCACATGCTATGAGGTGAATCCACAATTTGTAATGGCCAGTGATTCAAGGGGATATCTCACCCTTAGGCTGTCACATTAGTTTATATTTTGGGTCTCAGAATTCTATTGGGTTACATGTGGGGTGATTAATCAGAAGTGGGTCTAGGGGAGGGGGGGATCCGAGTGCCCAAACTGCAAACCCCAAACCCCCTTACTTATCGCGAATTGCCACCAAAAATTAAAGTTGTAACTGTAGCTAACCGTGTTCTGGTCAACAGCTTTCATCCATATTGGGCCTCCAGAGACATCACACAGAGAAGATGGGAAAATGTTCCAATGTCCGGGCGTGGGGGCTCTGTGCACAAGAGATTTGTGGGGCCAGCATGGATGTCCTCTAAGATATTCGGGCCCTGTCTACTGCATTCTCCCTCCCTACAGTCCCAAGTAGCGGAAGTACTTATCTCTTTAAATATAATTACTGAAGCAGCGATCTTTTGGGAAGTTGCTTGGAACGCAGAGTCAGATTCTGTGAGTGGCATGTCCCGGGTGACGCTGGGGCAAATGGCCTCCGGTGGCCACAGAAGGGGGCTTGGAGTACAGCTGTTCTATGGTTTGGGCCATGGACACATGGCAGATGGCAGGCTGCCTGACAGCATTTATAGATCAAGGTTCCAGTTTGGTGGGGCTGTGGGGCCGGTCTTTTTTTCTACAATGAATGAACGGGGTCACACAGGGAAGCTATGACCCATAGAGGAAATTTATTAAGAGGTGTTGAGGACGATACCAGTAGAAAGTTAGACTGGGGTACAGTCTAAGGACTCTTTCTACATTGTCGTTGGTTCTCAGCTTCAGTGTGTGGTTGTCCCCTGCGTTTTGTCTGCGAGGGTTAACAGTTACTAAGGAGGGAAAAAGTCGAAAATAGGAAAAAGCGGAACACCTTTTTTTTCAGACCAAAGATCAGTGGAAAATGACGAGGAGCCTAAGTGAAAACTATGCCTGTTGTGATCTGTGGAAATCACTGACCTGGTATGGGGTGAAAAACAAAGCCGGATGTATAAGAGCCATCATTTACACCATGATTTATATTGCTGTATATAAATGTAGAGTCCCAAACTTAGACTATTAGTTGGTCTAGTTTAGGTACTGAGATTTTTTTTTGGCACAACGCGCCATGCTCCTTCTCATGATGCAACGCCACTTTGCAGACGAAGTTTGGAAAATGATGCCGAAAAAATGTGTAACTCTAAATATCAATGTGCAGGGGCAAGGAGCGATGCATGTGCAAAGTACACCAGATTTCTGAACGCAGGACAGCTAAAAGGGTTGGTTGCCCGATACACATATTAAGTGTGTGGGCTGGGCCAAAAAATTTTGTTTCTTTAGGCTTATCTATTGGTGGCCCTCCCGAGTGGTCCTGCGTGCGCTGTCCCATGGTGCATTGCTACGGTGTGTTAACAGGGGCACAGGCGCGGCTGCCGTTACAAAGCTCCAAACGACCGCGTCTTACAAGTCAATGGGGGTAGGTATTTGAGGGTGTGCTTCCCAGGCGCCGAAAGGTTTCGGTGCTGAGGGTATCCGCATGTAGAACAAACGGGCTCGACTGAGGAGTGAGACGTGTGTCTCACTGAAAGTGCTGTAGAAGTGTAGTAAAGGTGTATTTTTTTGTGTCCCAGCCCCCGACTAATATTTGGGATCTAATCTTGGAGCGAATACCGCGTGGTGAAAAAGGAACTCCACTATATGCGGACAGAGACAATTGGACCACACGTAAAGTAAAAAAAAAAAAAGGTAATGATGCAGGTAAGTGGTTTAATAGCGTTTGGTAAACTATCCTATGAAGTATGTTATCCACCGGCGGGGCCGACTACCCTTTTAGTGCAGCTTTCTTTAAACAGAACCTGTCACGTAGAAAGTAGCCTAATAAGAGTCAGGCTACCGGGGATGCATGAGTTGTGATTTTGTCCTAGCATTGGACAAGGAGCGTTCTACCAGTGCGCGGTTTCTGTTTATGACGCGCAGCAGGCTTGCTGGCTCACAGGGCGGCAGAAAACCAGAATTTAAAGCCAAAAGCAAAGATGGGTTAAAGTCAGGAGGTGGAGAGGGTTATAAGGCATTGTAGGGGTTCAGTGGCTCTCCTGTCCCCCTTGAGAATGTCCTCGCCAAATGGTTATTGTGACAAAGTCGACCGAGACGTTATCGAGGAGATCTGATCAGGTGATGTCCCTGGGACGCAGGTACCGGGGGAGTGGGCGATTACAGTCAACGGGCGATTTTAAAATGCATGTGGGAATGTCTGATGACAGGTTCCCCTAAGAAGGTGTTGTTGGCCTAGATAAAAATAGGGGGGGGGGGTCAAATTGGTTTTTACTTTGTCTTCCTACACTGAAGAAATCTTTTTGCCGGGTGGCAATGGTTGCACGGGTGAAGATCCGGTTTTCCCAAAGGATTCCTGATAAGGTATGACAATCCAAAAGTATTTATGTCATCAAGCGATGGCAGTGTTAGCCTTCATTTCGATTATGGGATGACAACACGATGCTTAATATCGGTGGTCGGAAAAGATGCATGGACTTTGGTGAGTTGTGGTCCTTCGCCTCCTTTAAGATAAGTTAGCACTAAGTCATAAAAGAAGGGAAATAATATTGATGGTTTAGATAGAAGGAGCCATGAATAACAAATACAAAGGGAAGTCAGCGTCACGGTGCTCGGACATGCTATGATGGTAAGTCGTACCCAAGTTTACCGCATGCTATCAGTTTTGTATGCTGGGAGTTTAGCTTTAAAAGTCGAGTCACTGTAAGTTTAAAGGAGCAAGCATAATAGGGAGTTTCCAGGTATTGGGCTAGAAAGGAACAGTTGCCATTTGACCAATGAGTAAGTACGCTCTAACATGTCAGTTCAGTGGGTACTATTTCGCTTTCAGCTGGGCCACGTTAAAAACCAGGTAAATGTTACTCATATTATATTGTATTAGAGCTCATTAGTACCAGAAGACAACACCAGCCCCATGGCCATTGCTCAGGTCTATAACTGCGAATTTAAAGGGGGGAGGCCATCTCCCATTAGACCATTAGCGTGGTGACTGAGTGGTAATGTGTCCCTAGTAAGAGTTTCCTCAACTTCTTAATTAAACGCTATATCTCGCAAACGTGGTGAAATAATAGTAATAAATGGTAGTTACCAAGGGTTAGTGTCATGGACAGTAGTAAATGTTCTTTACATTATTTAATGAATGACTATGGCTCCAACATAATACTAGTCATAGCAAAATGGGGTGGACATTAATCATAGTTTTCAGACTGGTTGTCAAGCGTTTTTTTTGGCGCAATAGGGATAGGATCCGGCGCGTTTTGTACTGTTGATGAATTTGGTTGCAACATTTTCTAGCACACGGCAAAAGTCCGAGGGACACTTAGGGTTGTTTTGGGTCCACGTGTGCTTTACCGGGGGGTGACCTATGTGAGGAATGCAGTTATAGCAGATGTTTGCAATTGGGATCTATCACAAATTTGTGCAAAGGACGCAAAAGAGGCACAAAATGCACCTACTCTGAGGCGAGGTGGACTTCAAAAAAACGTGGGTTCACTTTATCCTTGTCATAAAAAGCATAGGTTTGCTCGTATCCGGCAATGAAAATTCCTCTATGCAACATAAAAATCCTTCAGCTCATTTTAAAAGTGAAAATTTCTCAAGTAGCGATTTCCTCTTTGTCTATAGGTGCAGCGATCTCTGTGATGATTATTTGGTCTAGTTGTACAGATCTGAAAATATTTCAAGCTCCATTCCTGTACTTATAGTAATCCAAATGCTCATTTGAGCAAGGAATTTGATTTTTTTTTTGTAACGTTTAGTCCTTGCCATTTGGCATTATGATACTTGTTTTGTGCAAAAATGAAGCCCCTAGACGTTATCTAAATCAGATGTATCACCGTTTTCCTCATCTGCACTTTCGTTATTGGTCACAAGATAGATCAATATTTGAGACCAATTGGGTGTGGCGTCAAATGTTAGGACAGAATGGAATCGGGGCCATGGCTACGGAAAGGTTCCAAAAGCGCATTTGGGGCGAGGCACAAACTAGATCGCAATCATAGATCACAAGCCAGCAAAAAAAAGACAAACCAGGCGCAGAAATAGGCGAACCGTGAGACCCACTATATTAATAGGACAATCCCCCATGTGTTGATGAATGGGTTCTATGTTGCCACGTAATACATCGCGCGTAATCTGGATCCAGTGTGCTGCGAGCAGATTTACAGCAGTTTAGCAGTAACGTACTTAAAGTGTTATTCACCTGTAGACAGTAATGGTAGTGGAGACGTTCCTGGACATGGAGGCTTCCCATCAGCGGCAGTTTCTTTTATCATTGAGGTGCCTGAGTGAGGTGCGGCTGGGGGGTCTGTTCCGTTTGCTTCTGGCTGAGGAAGGGGGGACAGGTAGACAGGACGGCAAGGACGGACAGCAACTATTTGCAATTAGGGAGAGACGGCAAGAACAGATCAAGAAATTCGCGTGAAAACTCGCATTTCATTCAGCGCTATAAAATGTGGCGAAATAGACACTGGAATATTACAGTAATTCTGCTGTCACTTTAAAAACAAAAGTCACTATTTGACTACAGGGGTTGTGTACTGTTACAGGGTGTCAGAGTCTGTTCTGGTTTCCTTCTGTAAGGATTTAGTGCCAGGTGAACAAGCAGAGGGGGGGGGCGGGGAAATAGACTCGTACTGGGAGACCCCCAGAGGCAGACAGGAAAAAAAATCACAATTTCTTCGGCTCCTCTTGCAGCTTCTCACCACACTCGGCAGCTCTTCTACCTGTTTGCTCTACTTACCCGTTCCCAAGCTGGTTTGTACACGCCTGCCATCAGACCCTTATCAGTACCGTACAGCTCCTGCCACTGCACCATAGACAACCGGCGTATCGTGTGTTATGGAGGTGCTCATTGGATCATTGGATTTGTAAGAACACAACTCAAGGCTTGACAGGTGACTTGTCATGTGGTGTACATCCAACCCTCTCTCGGCTTTTAGATGAGATGAATGTGGCCTGCACATTATGTACATGCCCGAGTAGTGAAGTTCGTCACTACGATGAGTGGAATACGGCAGAAGGGAATACCCGTGCATTGTAATCTCGGTCACTGAATAGGAGGAAAACAGGACTGTGGTGTCAAGAACATTTGTGGTGTGATGGAGTGGTTGGAATTGAGAGCATGAGTCAGAACTTTGACTTACGCAACATCCACAGCCCTGCTGGTGGTCGAGGAGGCCATGGAGTGGCCAAAGAGTCCGTACGCCCCAGCACTTACTGGGGTGTCAAAGTTTGGGAAATACGCAGATTGGACCTCGTCAGGGTAAGTTGGTCACACGTTCTGCTAGGTTCCGTCAGACGGCGAGCTAGCACACAAGGGGGCGTCCATCCGAATGTGGATTCATACTAATGGAGGATTCATCCGAATGTGTGAAAACTGCGTAATGCAACCCGTAACCGTTGTTTTGCTCTGCAAAATTACGGCTGTATACGTTCCCGATGACCTTTCAATTGGCACACTTCCATCGTTTTGAGGTACGTACTGCCCACCGTTCCGTAACGTACCAAGCGGGACGAGCAGGCTCTATCTAAACCTTGTTTTCCCTGAAATTGGAGAACATGTCTGCAATGTAACCATTCAACAATGTGTGATGCTTATTCCTCCTGGTCGCACCAGTTTCACATTGTTAACGCATCTATGTCGGGCCAGTTCCTCCCAGCATCCTTCGAATTGTGCTTCAAAAAAACCGTAATTGAAAACGCTAAGGGCCGGTGCTCGTGTTTGGAAACCCATTTTTTGAAAACGCAAGCTGTTTTTTGACACAGTTTACCATTATCTTAATTAAAACGGGTTAAAAACGCATGCATTTTTAACCCGCATGCATTCAAAACACTGCCCAAAAACGGTTTTAAAAGCGCCACGTTGTCGCCGGCCTAAAGTGAAGACAACACGTGCATTTTTAGGCCGTTTTTATTTCATTTGTTAAAAACGCCTCCGTTTTTTAACGCATGTGTGTTTGTCAGTTTTTACATTTGCGCAAATTCAAAACCAGACAAAAACGCATGCGTTTTTAAAAACCGATGCATTTTTTAAACGCGTGCGTTTTACTCTGAAAAAAAAAAACCGGCCTCAAAACGCCACGTGTGTCTTCCCCTAAGTGTGAACGGCAGTGCATGAGGGTGCATTCGTGTGTTTCGCTGGCTAATGTATGTGAAACACAAAAGGGAAACGGAATGGGGAGGGGGTGTGCGGAGTCTCGTGCTTTCTCTACTAAACGTAGCCGATTCGATAAAAGAACTTGTCACTGCTCGTTGTTTTGACACAGAAAAGGGGGACACACCCTAGGCTGAGCGCTCTCACGTTGCATTTTGTTTGCGATAACGCATGCATTTTGTAAACGCCATGTTGACAGCAATGCGTTGAACACGCAACGGTTACTCACTGCCATGTGTGAATGCAGCCTGAGCAGAATATTTTGGGTTTTCTTTTTTGAGGTTTTTATTTTACGCAAACCCTCCCGGCTACTGATATTTTATAATTACTGTGGTAAATAAATTAAAATAGTAATGTGGTGCGGATACAGGACTGGCAGTGGTTACTAATATCGGGTGATGTCATTACAACAGTCTAATTCACACCATATATAATATGTAACAGTCATGTCTATGCATGTATATGACGTGTATACACAGAACATTACACATATGCCCGCTTCTCTTCCTGTGCTTCAGTCACACCCCGGAGGAGGACGCAGTCGCCGCCTCGGCGCGCGCGCACACACAGACAGTGCGGTACCGCAGCCTCCTCTCCCTGCGGTCAGTGTGCGGCACCTGGGAGACTTCTCTTCATCTTCTCCTCGCGGCGCCGCTTTCTTTCTTCCCGCCCGGGTCGCGCGCTCACGCCTGAGGTAAAGGGGGCGGGGCTTGTGTGAGGAGACTGCGCGCCGCGGTGTGACGTATCATCCCTCTGTTGTCATGGCTGGGGGGGCGGGACTAGCAATGTATATATGGGGGGTGGCATCTTGCGCCATGATGGCGCTGTTTACATACTTCACTTAATGGGTTTCCCCTCACTTTTTGTCCAGGGACTCCATTCACTGCACCGCAAAAAATACACTATTATCAATGTAATTGTATTACACAGTGTATGGTCTCTCGCTGCCCCCATGGCTGAAGGAGTGACCTGTAGCTTGCCAAGTTGTTTATTTTTTGTAGCAAATTGTATTAACCTTTTTTTTAAAAAAAAAAATAGTCCTTAATAAAAAACAGAGAATGTGTAGAAGAGCCCACCACCTGAGATTAGTGGTAAAAAACTGCATTGGTAACAAAACTGCACCCCCCCTGAGAAACGAACGGTATGAACGCACCCCTACAGGACCAGGGCCTTTTCAGTTTTTGCTCTTTCCTTTTTTCACTTCCCTCCCTTCACAAAAACCCATACTTTTTTCATTTTTTTCCATTAAAGAGAACCCTCATACAAAATAACCCCTCTAAAACTAAATATATTTCCATAAACTGCCTTAGAAAGCAGTGCCTCTATCCTCCCTTCAATTGTCCCCTCTACATGCCTGTATTCCTAAGCAATGAGGTTCCTAAAGCTGTATGCACCTGACCTGTTAATGTCCAATGAGCATTACATATTCAGCTTATTCATGAGTGGGATGCACAGCCACACCCCCAGTTCTGACTGACAGCGATTATGCTGGTGCCACAGCGCCCTGCAGCTTGTGTGTGAATTGTTTGTTAGGAGAGATACAGCAGCTCCATGCAGCCATGTTACAACAGCAGAACATGTCATATTCCATGTGTAGCTGTGTCTGTGTCTCTCACCTGTATATTAGGATGGGATAGCAGCAGGTCAGCAGATGCAGAACCCAAACCAGCATGCCTTACTAATACATACCCAGACTGAGAGGGGAGGGTAACAGGGGGCATCACTGCCTCTGGACCATGTGACCAACTAATTACATAATAAGAATATATGATTTACAATGATTAATGTATGAAATACTAGATAAAGGCTGGGATGGGATTAGTGATGAGCGAGTATACTCGTCGAGCTTGATGCTCGGTCGAGTATTTACAATACTCGGACCGGCTCGTTGCTCGGACGAGTATTTGCCCTGGCTCGTTTAACGAGCATTTAATTTAAAAAAAAAAAAGTGAAGAACATTAAAAGATACATTAAAACTGATTTAATTTAATGTTAATTGAAGAAAACAGTGAAAATCACAGTGCAGAACAGATTGCAATGTTCGGGAACATCTGCAATCTGTTCGCTGAGACACACGTGCAGAACGTGTTCTCCGCAATAGTAGTTGAAGAACCATATGTGTGAAAGAACAACTTGCAGATGTTTTCCAAACATCTGCACGTTGTTCTTCACACATATTTTCCTTCAAAACTCTTGCGGAGACCCGTTCTGCACGCGTGTCCCGGAACAGATTCAGATGTTTCCGCATTGCAATCTGTTCTGTACTGTGTAATTTTCACTGTGTCTCGTTAGTTTATAATTTTACTGAAATGCTCAGGGTCTCCCCCTTGATTTCAATGGGGCTCGTTACTCGAACGGCACTTCGAACATCTGGAAATGTTCGCTCGAGTAAACGATCACCCGAGCATTTTAGTGCTCGTCTCATCTCTCGATGGGATCCTTGTGAGCTGCTCAACAGGTATAGTGACAGGACAAGTGACAGAGAGCTGAATGACAGGTGTCCTTTCACAAGATATGTGTGAGGCTGTTATCTGCAGGACATGAAGTGTTCCTACTAATGGCAATATTCTGTGGCACACCTACTATGAAGCTGGAAAAAAAAATGTCAAAAGTCGGGAATTGACCAAAAAAGCAGTTGTGTCATTTACTATGAAATTTTTCTTTCCAATACAGGGTTCATTGCATGGGATAGTTATGTAATATATTAAATATAATATTTAATATTCTGATAGCTCGGGCATTTTGGGACATGTGGATACCCAACAAATTGTAATTGTTTATATGCATTTTAGGGGTAAAGGGTGATTTGAATTTTTACTTTTGACATTTTTTCAAATAATTTTTAAAAGTTATTTTCATTTTTTACTTACTACTTTTTTAGGTCCTCTAGGGAAGTTATCCTCAACCACCTAACGTTGTAAAAAAAAACAATGGAAGCAGGGGAGGGCATTGAACAGAAAGGGTATATATAGTGTGCGAAAGGGGGGGCTTCTTCAGAACATTATAAGCATACATTTTTGACTAACACCAGACCACCATGCCCACCGTCCCTGGAAAAATTATGCTCATGCCGGTGCCCTGGGGGGGGGGGCAAAAAGGTTGGGGACCCTGCCGGGGGTCTTGATCACTGGAATATGGTTAAATATGCACCAGGGCCGCATCTGCCATGAGGCGAGATGAAAAATCCCGCCCAGGGCGGAGAATGGGATCCCTTTAAAGAGTGGTGAAATTCCCACTCTAAAGTGGCGATTTCGGGCGCCCGTTAATGCCCGAATCGCCCACCAGCTAAATACATCGGCCTGTCTCTTTAATCACAGGCCGATTTATATGCGGGCGACGCAGCGCCTTCCGGCTGGCTGCGTCGCTCCGTTCTAATAGTGCTGTATATACTAATGTGGCCATGATTGGGTTTATACTGGGGGGGGGGTACGTATATACTATATGTGGTGGCCAGAATTTTGTTTGTATCACTGAGGGGGGTGGCTGTTATAACTATATGAGGCGGTAATTGTTGTAATCTGGGGGGGGTGCTGTATATATTATTGAGGCTGTAATTGTTTTATACTGGGGCTGGGAACTGGGGGGTGTATAATTATATGGGACTGTAATTAATTTTATCCTGGTGTGGGGGGGGGGTGTTGTATATATTATATGGGGCCAGAATTTTCAGCTGGGGGGTAAACAGTAATTACTCAGTTGGGGCTGTTTATGGGTATACAGTATATTACTAAGCTGGGGGGATGTATTGGGATCCAGTATATTTACTAAGCTGGGTGGCTGTATATGGGATACATATATTACTAAGCTGGAGCGTATATGGATACAGTATATTACTAGCTGGGGACTGTTATATATATATAATATAATGAGGGGTGTTTATATGTGTGGAGCGTGGTTCAGAGTTGTGTTTGTGAGGAGTATATATTATTTAGGAGGCACAGTGTTGTTATCCCAGAGACTTTATATTGTAAGTGACTGTGGTATTTTTAGGGACGCCGGGTGGAGATGCTGCACGGAGATGAAATCCGGCCGTGAATTCCAGCCGTGATAGTCTGGATTGGAGAACCCGGAAAAAGTCTCCTGATGGAAGGAGCATTGTCCTCCATAGGTACTAGATGCCACTATGACCTCCTTCAGAACCTGTATTCAGTCCACACAGTGTCAGTGAATCCTGTCCTGTGGGGATGTTAATTGTTAGTAAAGTTTTTCAGCATTTAATTAACGGGGGGGGGGGAGCAGCATTTTACTATTCGCCTCATGCAACCAAATATGCTAGAATCGGCCCTGTAAATGCCCCTTGTATACGCTCACGTCCGACATGCTGTATGGTGAGTGTTAAAGGAAGCCACCATTTCCAGATCGTCGTTGTTAAGCTGTAAGTACCCCGGAGCAACCAGCTCATGGTGAGCTGGGTGCCCGGTGCTTATTTTTTCGTTAGTGTTATAAACCGCGGTAATCGCGGTTTTAACACTTTTTTAACTTTATAGCAAAACTGCTTCGTCGGCGCTGCGCGCAGACCGTGCGCGCACCCCGCCCCCCCCCCCCCCACCCCCCTACATAGGAAATGCCGCAGTCGTTGCGCCGCCGGTCGCGCGCCAGCGCCGAGCAGTTTCTGCTAAAAGTTTAAAAAGTGTTAAAACAGCGATACCGCGGTTATAACACTCACGAACTAAGCACCGCACCATCTCCCTGAGCGGTGCTCGGTAAACTTACAAGCTTACAACCGAGATCTGGAAATGGTAGGTTTCCTTAAGTGGCAGCCTCCAAGAATCCCGAGCTGCAGGCGACCATCATGACCCGTGAAAATGTCACAGGGGTTGACATTTGGCAGCATATGAAGATGGGCTGTTTATTTGAAATTAATCTGCTTTGACACGGTTATCTTTGGGCATCGTCCCCAGCAACCGATCATCAGGTATATGCTGTATTTACACGAACCTGCCTGTGTAGAGAGCTTCTCCATAACAATCCTAACCTCTTGAGACTGCATGTACCAAAAAAATGGCGAAATACACAAATTAGGAAATTGAAATCTAATAAAAATTACCTCTGTCTTTTTTTTTCATAGCACTTTGAGACTTCAAACGTAGGAATGTGTTGAAACAATCTATGAAATATTATGGACTGTGCCATAAAGGATACAGATTTATATAATCATAAATGACATGTTATTTTTGATTTTCATCTGCACTTTCACACTTTCCTCCCTCAAATACAATAATGTAACACTCGAGTCTCGACTGACTCTATTGGTCATAACGTGTATATTATTGGTCTGTGCAAGACAAGGATCAAGTGGAGCGCCTCTAGTGGTGAAGCATAGGATGTAAAGTGCTTTTTTATATATATAAGGATATAACCATAATAATATTTCCTTATTTAGTAGCGCACACCGATTACACATCGCTGCACAGAGTTTGCCAAAGCCTTCCCATTCACCATCTAATCAACCAACCATGTTATGTTTTTGAGTGTGGAAAGAAACCAGCAAAACCCAGAGGCAAACCCACGCAAACACAGAGGAACAGATGTTACCTGGTGGGACATGACCCAGGACCCAGCACTGCAAAGGCTGTATTGCTAACCACTGAGACCACCGTACTGCTCAGGTTATGGTTTTAAATGTACATGGTTTTATGTAGCATGATTCTACTTTGATCAGCTTAAGGATTTATTTATTACCCTGGTTTTACATCCATAAGGCGCCAACCTGAACACATCTCAGTCTCACAGCTCAAGGGTTGCTACAGTGTATCAGGTGTAACCTGGCCCTAAACTCTGACACACTGAACACAATATAGCGAAGGCTCAGCACAGTAGAATACGTTTGTGCCTCTGATGTTTGGGGCTTACAGCAATCATCTAACCTGGTTGCAAATTGTATCAATTAGATAAGTAGGAGGCTTTGAGCAAGGTTTCCATTTCTGAAGCGAGCAGAGATCTACAAACGGAAAGCTGCAAAACTTCTAGATCAAATGCAACTGTTTTAAATTTTGGTGTGGAGTTTTTTGTAACATGTATCGTCATGAAGCAAATCTAACACCCTTCTAAAATCTCAAACCTGTTACATTCCGCAGCCTTGGATACTCTGCTCCAAATATTGCGCAAACCAGCCATGGTTGCAGACCATATTTGAAAAATGAATTTAATTCCAGGATTGAAATGTCACTATTGGTTTGTTATCGTTATGTTATAATATCTGCCATTTAGATTACTTATTGTAAAACCTGCACTCATAGCTAATACAGACAATGGGGGGAGAGATGGTATCATGTAGTTGTCATCATTTTCGGTCTTTAGAAGGTCTCAAATTCAAATCTCCAACTTTTGCACCAATGGGGGGTATTTTATTTATTTTTTTGTTTTTTGAGTCCGACTCCACTTTTACATATTAGTAGACAATCTATTCAAGATTTTATTTATGTGGACCAAGAGATGAAGTAGACAGAAGCGGAACTCTGCAACTTTTATTTGCCACAATAACCAGAGTTATCACAGGACGCCAAAAGAACTTGAAAAACCTGTGGTCCATTGGGTTTAGTCACAGACTCCTGCTTTATATACAGTGAATTATTCTTGCATTTCACTAATTCTGATTGCAGATAAGTAACAATGAATATATCCTGGAAATAATTATTATTCATATCTTTGTTTAGCCGACAGCTACAGGAGAACAAAAGACCAAACCAACGCAGAACAGCGTCCGAGCCCTCAGGGGTCTGGGCTTATCACCGGACTTGGTACGTCCTGTAAATCCTTTATAGATGTCCAGAGACTAACTTGAAAGTTAAAAAAAATATTTTTAAAGGAAATCTACTATTTTGCTTTTAATGTATTGTGAACCAAAGATACCTTGAGAATCTTAGCCTACACTGATGCAGGCACATATCTTATTTAATGCCCTGAACTGAGTGGTTTTGCTGAAAATAATGATAAATTATATTAAATGCATTGCGAGAGCGGTGTCCTCCACATACTCTAACTCTCTCTAAACAGCCAGTGTTTTGTATTGTACCTGGAGAGATTGTAATCTACCTTTGTGTTACAGTAGTTGTTCAGTAGCAGCATAAACTGTGAATATGGAATTTATATCCAGAGTGTTTGATAAATTCAGTTGCTGGAAATGTGTCCTCACAACTGCTGGGCTGTGGTTCTGATGGCTAGATTTAAAGGGAAACCTGTCACCAGATTTTACTCCCTAAATTCCTAACCCTCGCAGTAATGTTAAATGTCCTTTCTAGAATTTCTCTTTTATTTGAACCAAAGGTAATGTGACTCTTCTCTGCTCATTTTCATATGAGATGTTGTTTGGGAGAGAGTCACCCTTTGTGCCATAGCACCTAACAGCAGCTTTTAGTGTCCTATTAAATTCTGATCTTATCTTGCAGATTCCATACAGATTGTGGTTCTGTCATCTGAAGAGAGATTATTGTCTTAAAAGTACACTACCATAGGTGTTTTCCTTATTCTTCAGAAATTTTTTTTCTGAGAAAATACCAACCAGCCACATCTGGAGAAATCCAGGTCACAGACCCATGATAATTAACTACAACCTTCCAAATCCACTATAACATTACACTTCTTCTATCACGTGTTGCAATATATAGCTGCTGTCCGCCCCCCAAGTGGTACATTGGGTTTTTGTAGTGCAAGCACAAGTAGGATCCATTCCTCTCCTGCAAGAAACAGCAATTGACTAACACTGAGTGATGAGAGAAGTGTCCCATTTTTCTTCTGTCTGCTCCTAAAAGCTTACATGATACTCTGAAGCTCTCCAGTAGTTTCTTAGAGGGTAGACAATAACATTGGGGGTCTCTATAATACCCAATAATCTCTATATCACTGAGTGCCCCTTTGCATGCAGAGCTGCGGTCATAGAGCTACCATGACTAAGGTGACAGAGAACTTTTTTCGACTTTAAAAAACTGGAGTTCTTAATGGAAAATGAAATGTTAATAAAAAAATATTTTATTTGTTAAAAATTTTAAAAAACAAATTACCATAAATAAAACAATATACCAAATATTTATTGGTTGTAACAACTCTATAAAAGGTGCACAATTCACTTACTATTGTCATAAGGTGTCTGGCTATGAGGTTACAATGCGGTGTCAGGACTGAATCCTCTTCATTTTCCTGTCAGGATAGTAGGATGTTTCTCCTTGGTCCGAACATCCACTCACCCAGAGGTTATGCTGGAGCAGCATCAGCTTCTTTCATTAAAGAAGGAAGAGAAAATCTTATATCTACGTAAGGCACCATTTTTTTCGCAATGTCATTTTACTTTTTCGTGAGCTTGAACTTTCTGGGACAAGGCAATACTCTGAATTTACTGTATGCCAGGGTCTCAGTGAAACATCGCCATATACACCTGTAAGGGGCCATATTACTGATATTTTTTTATATATCTTAAGATTCATAAAGGGGAGAAACAAAGACCTCTACAGAGGGGATAGGACTGAGAAAGGAGGAGGGCAGGCGGGAACAGGGCAGAAGCCCTGGAGATCTAAGCGTTGGACAAAAAATATTGATTGTCCACTAGATACCCAATTATGATTACACAGATCTCCAGGGACAACACGTAGTACTCAGGGCGCACTTGAGGGGGTGCAGAGAGTGCAGCCCACAAACTGGGTCCCAGAGCTTAGTGGCCCTAATACGTCACTTTCCTATATGGAAGACTAGTAATCGAAAACCATACATTATAAATCGGGGCCTGGCACAGACTTTACACTGGTCCCTCAGCAGGCTTCCATGTTATGCCCCTGCTAATACTGTCTGCAGTCTGCCATGGTAAAGACTGCAAATAAATTGAGTTGCATAACTTCAAAACATTTGTTACCTCCCTTCTTACTATCTCAAGTGCGGTTCATATTCTGTGATATTTTATCATTTTTTAACCAGCCACACTGATCATAACTTTGCCAGCGAAATTTATAACGGTTGACAAACCTTTAGTCTGTGTTACTTCCATCCTCCTCCTGTAACACAGGTGACGCTGCTGTGCCATTCCACTCATGTTCCTTTATTAATCCTATAAATTGGTGAAATGTGTATTTTTGGTTTATTCTCATCATGTTTTAGGTTCTGTGTTTTTCAACTTTTTTTTTTTTACTTATTTTTACCTTAAGCAATCTGATTGTCATTTCCCGAGAACTCTTGCCCTTCTCTCCAGTTTAAATTGTCGTTGAAAAATAGAAATTAATTCTTTTAATCGATTCCAGGAAGTTCTTGCTCTATTCAGAAAATGAAAAAATGAATAAATCCTCTTAAGATCTTACGACTTGCTGATACCCGACTCGCAGCTTCCTTTAAAGGGAATTCATCACAGTGATTTACCTTCCCACGTACTGCTAGTTACAAAACAGTGCTATGGCCCAAGGTCCGTCCCCCATACCACAATTTCCTCTAGGATGAAGGTAACCAAACTCACCCTCCTCCTTCTTCACACGTGATTGTGGTGATCGCTCTGCCTCCGATCACAGTGCAAGATGATTCCAAGCCCACTGGCTGCGGGCACATCCAACTCTCCAATAAACAGTAAAGAAATCCAGCACTTCTTTAAAAAATGTTATCTTTATTGTTCCATTAAATTAGTTACAAGGTGCATACATATGAAAGCAGCAATGCATTTCGGGTGCAATGCAGTCAAAACTAAGAGAGCGTTGCACTCGAAATGCGTTTGGCTTTCTATCATATGTTGCACCTTGTAAGTAATTATGGAACACTAAAGGCAACAAGATGTCATGCATACCTTTGTTTTTTAATTCCACGCTGCTGCTTCCATGCCAAAACTTTACTTTAAGAATATGCAATGAAAAAGGCTGAAGTGCTTTGGGTTCTTCGCAGATCACCCCGGGCTTCAGCTTCACAGCAACTACAACGTCTCCTGTTACATGTCCACTGCCCAGCACCCCTTTCATCCTTCCCCCGGTCACTCATTGGTTCCAGCAAGATATGAGCCAGACCCTACGTGCTCATGCGTAAGCACTTCAAACTCATTGCATTATCCCAAAAGTAAGCTTGGGAGTAAAGGACCACCTGGACGATAAAGAAAGATATGGATGAACACTTGATGACATAGCCCTACATAACAAAGCAGTTAGTTGTAGTAGGTAAATGATGGTGACAGATTCCCTTGCAGGTTGTTTCTGGAAATTTTGTTGCATTATTTTCCAGAGCAATTTTTACAATTTTGACATGCAGTTGTAAAACTAATATTATAACATAAAGAAAGTTGTTTAAGGTGTTTTATAGTATAGGGGGGTGATTCCTCATTGCTAGTTTCATTGGCGCCAATGCACTAGGACAGTGAAAGTCACTTAAAGATTACCAAATTCCAGGCTTAGACTATTTTCATTCACAATATGAACTAAATTCATGATTTACGATTTGGCGCAAATTTTTGTTTTGGGCGCATGTTTTGTCACAAAATTACTCCAGTCCCACCTGGCATGAATGGAACAAAACACTAAGCCCAAATTTATCAAGACCATTGCCCTTAGAGGGACATGTTGGTTGCAAAAAAGTCAGAATGTTATACCGTATATATATATATAATATATATATAATATATATTATATAATAATGCGACAGACACGCAAGTCAAAGGTGAGACCTTGTCTGTATCTAATGAATCTATATGATGTGAGGGTGGGGGGCTTATATAAAATACCATGAGAGGGCTGTGTATGAACCTAGATAATATTTTAGGGAAACAGGATACTGTTTTAGTTCTAATTTTTAATGCCAACCACATGCGTTCACTCAAAGGGCCCACTGAAACCTGGAGCCGATTCTAAACACCTTACAAGTCTGGAATTCACTTCCAACACTGGTACTAGTATCCACGCTTTGTGGGGAATGGAGGATGCGTCCTTCTCTGCCTGTGGTTTTGAGTATTTTCATGGGTGAAGATCCGTCCTCTGTATCAATTTGGTGGGTGGTTGAGTGGAACGGGCCCTCTATAAGGCTGGCCCCAGGCCGCCGACCAGATCGCCTATATTATCCTCCATACTATTCACATCTCCTAATGTAATAGATTAACTTGTGTAGAGTTCAAAGATATCTCATATAGTCATATGTTCGCATGATAAACCTTATAAATTACTAAAACTGAATAACCAAAATTCTGCCTGTTCGAGATGAATTCGTCCTTGGCCATATAAGAATTATGGATACAATCCTCTCGTGCTCATATACTCTAGCATAATATAACACATCACCTTATACCCACCTGAACCTCCAGATTTTTCTCTTTCCTTAGAAATGTTTCCCACAGTTTTCGCTCATTAAGCAATTAACATATTAAAGAGAAGCACAAATGTTAATATGACATAAATTGTTAGAAAATCAGAACAGGGTGGGATAGTTTGCTTCTTGTTGTATCTCCAGGTCTCCTATTCCCCCAGGGTAAGCTTAATCGTTCCACAATGAGCCTGTTCTAAAAGCTGCATAAGAGCTGCAGTTCTTCACCTCAGCACAATGTTCAATTTAGGCGAACCAGAGCTGGGGAGAGGGAATTACATTTACTTGCATGGACTGTAGGTTTTGTTACTTTAAAAACCATCTTATCTTTAGAAAAGAAAAAATTAAAAGCACAACAGAGAAAATAGTCTTAATACTTCCTTTAGCACAGGTTTCCAGACTTAGTTTGTACTGACTCTCTTTACTATAGTATTAGAAAATTTTTAAAGGGACCTGTTTTCCAAATTGGCCTAATAAACTGCAACACCCCTGCCAATTCATAGGCAAGGGGGTAGTTGCAATAGGGCCCTCTACCTGCCAGGATCTATCACCCCCAAGGGATAATGCAGGGAGATCTTAGGTATCACATCCATAGATCCTGCCTGACAGGCAATGTTAAGTGGTTGTAGTTGATGACCAATTGGTGGCTGTATGTAAACTGGATTGTGATTGGAGGTGCGACCCACCTGAACC